>JAQFVV010000001.1:23165400-23502900 GCA_028023455.1 Epiperipatus broadwayi | reverse complement strand
ACATTAATTATTTTGAAAGAAAATAAACTAGTGCACTACACTGAAATTTTTTTGCTTATGTAATTAAACCTTATTTTCATTTTTAACCAAGCTCTCTTTATCTGGTTTTTTTTAAAGAATTGTATTATTTATGGGATTAACTTGTATTTTCTTAATTAGTATAATTAAATCCATTAATGCAAACAAGCAGAAAAGAGTACTAGCATAGAAGTCAATTTTGGGTTTTTATATTGTTGAATTTAAAATAACATTCTAATCAAGTTAGAGTATTACTTTAACTTAAATATTCAAAATCTAAGTACTTTATATTCACTGCTCAGAATCTAAAGGTTCTCATTCCATACTTATATTAGTACTGTCATTGTCAGGTCAGCAACATCTGGAGAAAATAAAATAACAATTGAATGTATTTGAAAAGTTTAAATAAAATTTGAATTGTTGGTAAAGACATTCAGTATTTAATACTAGATTATGGGAATAGTCCAACATATAGTTCCTACATTACATATATTGTATATTGCCATTATCCATATATTATAATTTATTATTTTATTTATTGATATGTAATGCAAAATTCATAACATGTTACTTATCAAGTCAATAGAAACCATTAATTTAAATTTAATAATAATAATAATTTCAGGACATTTTAAAATATGCCATTTCACTTTAAAATATTAACAGAATTGATTCTATTAATTATAAACAATTTTATAGCTAAATAATAAAGCATAATGTATCTTGAATCTTATTTATATTGTACTAATTTATGTGAAAGTTTTTTAAACAATTTTAAAGCAATAAAACACTTTTAGTTTTGAATTTCAGCTATAGATTAGATATTTCATAATAATAGTCTTACAGAGTTATTAGACCAAAATTAAGTTTATTTGGTCTGGCATTATTAGTACACCTACATGTTGAGACTTCTTAAATATTACAATTGTAACACTGAAGTAATATCAAATGTTTCAAATTATAGGCTTAATGCAAACTTTAGATATAGAGATAAGCATAAAAAATTCAAATTCTACTTTAAAAAATATATGGTATTTGCTTTTGATAAAAAGATAAAATGAATAAAAAAAACTTCATAAGCAATATATAGATTTTAAGAATAATTGGAAGATTAAAATTGCAATAAAAATGTAATTTATTAATTTGCTGTTCATGATTACTTTAAATCATTGTTTTATGCAATAAAGAGAAAATAAAGATCTGAAAAATAAAATCTTAATACTGGATAGCACTTTTTTATATAATAATAAGATATTCAAACAGATGAAGGAGATATTTTGAATAAAAATACAAGAATTCATTCAATGCTTTAAATGAAATATCCAATTTGTACAGAGATACTAGTTTGGTGTAGGATAAAACAGCTCTTTTTAATTTAAAAAAAGAGAAAAGTTATGAATTATGAGATAAACTGAAAACGTTTAAAAATATAGTAGTGATATTTTAATTCCAAACTTTTTTATATAAAGAACTCAATAACTTGTGTCACATAATATTGAAGATATTTTGTTTTTCTAATTTGTAAATATAAGCAGTATAAAAAAGACTGAATTATTGAGAAATATTATTATTGAAATTACTTTAAAGAATTTACGAGTCCTTACCAGAAACTCAGTATGGTATTAGTGAATTATAGTCATGATCAAATATATATATATTTCAATTAATAAAAAATATTTGTGGCAAATTTTCTATTTAGTTGGTTGTTTTCTAAAGTTCATTCATTTTATACAACTGCTATATGATATTATGAGAGGAAACATTGTTATTGGTAGCAGGAAATCAAAGGCATTTGAAATGAACCATTTTGATTCAAAGATGTTAGTTTAAAACTTTGTTTTCTATTTTCAAGGCAATAGCCTTTGGAACTGTTTATAAAATGTAATATAAGTTTTATGGTGAAATTTTTAATTTGAAATACTTAAATGCAAAACATTAGAACTTTAATTTTTCCATCTATTAGATTTATAGTTTTCAATGAATGATCTATAGTTCATTTTTTTAATATTTTGAATGCAATTTTAAAGACTATGGTTTAATATTTATGTTTGATCATGTTAATCAATTTAAATAATATTTTGGTAGCTTTTAGATAGAAAGATAAACTTGGATGTTGAAATGCAGCATAGATTCCAAGGTGCTGCTGGTGATTTAACAAATTAAAAGATATTTCTTTATAGTGATAAAATTGGTTTAACTGAATTATTGTATATAGAAATATTATTCTATAATATTATAAGGACATTACATCTACTACTGTAATGACACATTTTCATTGAAATAGGCATGTTAAGCAAATAAATATTGAGATCCTAAAAAATATTTTGGGGTGAACTTAAAAATACTTTTCATGAAAAAGATAAAACCTATTTGTAATATAAAAATTATTTTAATGCTATGGGAAAATGAGAATAGAATTATTAAAAACTTTAAGAAAAAAAACTTTGCAAAAATTGAAAGCTGGCATCACAAATGTCATATAACAAATTAAAAAATCAACATATTTATGGGTGCATTTGCAAGGAATAAATTAATTTAAATAGTCGTCAAAAAATTCATCTTTAACATTTTTGTTTTCTATCATTTTTTTTTTATAGAAATTTTATTTGCATATTTATTTAAATGATTGACAGCTAATAAATTATGATGAAAACCAAATAAATATATTCCATCAAATCTTCATATATATATGCACCATACTAAAGTTAACTGATTAAGGCTGGTTTATTAAGTACATAAGCATTTACATATTCAATGTGATGTGATGTGATGCATTGTGACCTCCTTAAACAGAGTCAGGAATCTCTCGGCAGCTATACTCAGAGAAACCTGTTAGCCACTTTACCTTCCTTTCCATTATCCACCCTAAGTTTTCCCATAATCTGCTCCATCCCATTTCCACAACATAATCTTTGTCAACTCCATGATCTTCATATCTAAATCCCCCTTATCTTTTCCCAAACGTAGCATAAAAACCAATAACTCACTTTCTATATAATCACTTTGTTCATATTTAATCTTCCATAACTTCATTATTTGTACCCTTTCTGCTTCCAAGCATTTACATTGTACTAACAGATGCCTAATATTTTCTATGCCTTCCTTACACAACTTGCAGACTAAATCACCCATATTTTTCCATTTATGTGTATATTCCCTTGTTGCTAAAGATCCCATTTGAGCCTTAAACAATAAACTACTTCCCATACTATTATCATAAATTAACTCACACCCAATGTTCTGTTTACTTCTATATATATTTAAACTCATTTTACTCTCCATACTAATTCTCCATCTCTCCAACTCCCTATTCTTTATTAATGCATCTATTCTTCTATCCCACTCCTTACCACTATAACACTCAACAATCCTCCTAACACAATCATCCCACCTTTTGTACAAGTATATCGACATAAATTCTTTATTCAAATCTTTTGCATACAGCATTACCTTTCTCACCCATCTTGTTGCCTGCCCTTTACTTGTAACCCAATTAAATACTATTTTGGCTATTCTTTTATTATCCATAAACTGCAATCTAACAAACATTTTCAATTTGCTTTTTGCATCCCTCATATAAAAACTTGACCATCCCATTTCTCCTTGAATTTCCTCTTTTGCTGTCCACACCTCAGCATCTAATGCATGTCTTCATACTTCCCTTTGTACTTTTTCTAAGCAATCTAAAACCCCTTTACTAACACATCATTGCCGTATGTTAACCCTGCTACTGCCACTCCCTTCCATACAATTCTAGCTACATCATATTTATTATATGAAAACACTGTTAATTTCTTTATCAATCCCTTTCTTTTCTTTGCTTCATTTATCAATTTTTCCTCCCATTCATCCAAGCAATTTTTCTTATTACTCAAGATGATTCCCAAATAACTATATCTATTCACCACACTTAACTTTATATCCCCCAATAAGAAATCTTTGTCTTCTCTTTCCCCAGTATTCACCATCATTATATTTGATTTTTCTTCACTAAATTTAATCCCCATATCCTTACCCACCCTTTGCGCATGTCCTCAGCATAACTTCCATATCTTCTCTTCTTTCTGCACACAAAAAGACATCATCCGCAAAAAAAAAAGACCCGACAATGTATATGCTCTCTTGCCACCTATTAACGGTATCTCTATCTCTCTTCCAAGACTTTCTATTGCTCTCTCCATTTCACTCAAATACAACACAAACAAAATAGGTGACATAGGGCATCATTGCCTCAGTCCCACCACATTTTTAACTTTAACTGATTCTATATCCCCTAATTGATATGTATAGTAATTATTTTCATATAATTTCTTAATGACACCCACTAAAGCTACATCCATTCCCAAATTTGCTAAACTTATCCATAATCTATTTCTATTCACTCTATCATATGCCTTCTCTATATCTATAAAACTCATATATAACTGTTTACCTAAATTTCTACTCATATCTATAAGTTGTGTAACTACAAATAAACTATCTCCTATATGCCTATCTGACCTAAAGCCTCCTTGCATTTCCCCCACTACATTATTTTCTTCCATCCACTTTGCAACTCATCCAGCCACCATATATGAAAAAACTTTATATAAAACTGATGTTACAGCTATTGGTCTATAATTATTTAACTTTCTATGATCCTTATCTTTTCCTTTAAATAATAATCTTACTCTTGTATTACTCAAGATACCCAGAAAAACTCTCTTCTGTGCCATCTTATTAAAACATGATAGTCACTTTACTTTTGCCCTATGCCCTAAATTCATTACCATCTCTGCTGCCCATCAATCTAACCCTCTTGCCTTACCACTTTTCAATTTCTTCCCTGCCTCATTCAGTTCCCTTTTCTGTAAAGCTAATATTCCCATTACTATATGCTTTCATATTTTCTATCCCTCTGTTCTTCACATCTAACATCTTTTCTATATCCATTACATAACTATTCAATATTCTCTCTAATTCTTCTCTAGAGCTACACTCTATTCCCTCCTCATCCAGTAGTACTATATTTCTCTCCCCTAAATTTCTCCTTTTAATGTAATTCCAAAATTTTTTACTCCCATCTCTTCCACTTTTATTAATATCATCCAATAATTTACTATTTAGTTTCATTCTCTCTCTATAATTATCTATTTTAGCTAACTTCTTCTTTTCTAAGTACTTTTCCCATTTAGCATTAATATCTTTTTCACTTTCTTTGTTCTTAATAGCACACTTATATTCTCTGCATGCTTTTTTCCTCTCTTTTACACTTTTACTAACTCTCATTTTTCTATTACTTTTATTCTTCTGAATATTCTCACCTAAAACCCTATTTGCCACTTTTTCTATTTCATAACACCAGTCCTCATACTCATTTCCAACCAACTCTTCCATGGTTTCTTCAACTTGTATTCTATACTCTTCTAACTTATTCTTATCATTCACTCTCCATCCACATCTTTCACTATTGTTTCTACTTTTATTTCTATTTTCCATCACATTACTAACCATTTCAATTATAAAGAAATTATGATCACTATTACATACTCTCTCTTCATTATCAAACACCTTAATTTTCCGTACTTTATCCATTCCCTCTTTCTCTACCAATACATAATCTATTGTGTGGGATATATTATTTCTAGACCATGTGTATTGTCCCTCATAAATATTTGATAAGTTTCCAATGCTCAAATTTACTCTCTGACAAAATTCCTTCAAAAGCTGTCCATTCTTATTATCTACATCATCAATTTCTTCAATATGCCCATTCATATCTCTTATAACCATTATTCTCTTCCCCTTTTCTTTAAAACTCTGTATATCCTTAACTAGGCATGCATATATGCTATTGTTCCATTCCATTATAGTTTGACTATCTCCAGTAGCTATATAAACTATAGCCACCATCCATTCTTGTTTTCCCAACCTTATTTCAAACCACAAATGTTCTTGGCATTTAACAGTATTTAAATATTTTTTTGATATAACACCTATACCACCACCCTTTTTTTCTTTCTCTTTTCTATTTATACCCTGCCATACCAAATCTTCCAAAACAGGTTCTTCATCTTCTCTTAGATGTGTTTCCACTACTGCTAATACCTCAAGCCCTTCATTTTCAATTGCTTTGTTTAATTCCTGCCACTTTTCTGATCTCCTACCACCTTGCATATTCAAATACCCAATTTTAACAATTTTTTCTTTCCTAACTACTCTTTTATAAATTTTTTTGATTCTTTCTTCTCCATTATGTTTATAAATAACTTGCTTACTATTAAATTTTACAGACCCATTCCCTATCCACATCTACATTTATATCTAAATCAACTGCCCTTTGTTTATTCCTTACCTCCCATCCATTCTTCATATTTTTAATAACACTACAATTTAAAATCCCACACCCCTTTACAAGTTTCCCGAACTACATTTTTTATAAATCAGAGTCCTTAAAACTTCACTTCCTTGTTTCTCTAAATGCAACCCATCTTTACCAAATAACTCCCTCTTCCCAATAAAAAAATCCCACACATCCACAAACGTAACATCATTTCTCTCACATAATTCTTTCAATCTCTCATTTATAGAACATGCCCTATCTAACATATACCTTTTATCAAATCTTGGTAATAATCCAACTATTCCTACTCTTCCTTTAACCATACTCAATTTGCTAATCAATTCTGTGTACTCACCCATTACTCTCTCTGATGCCTCTGATAAATTATTAGTCCCTACCATAGCATATACATCTCTATTACCTTGCTTCTTAATTTTATCTGTAACATCTCTAACTTTAGCTCCTGGCAAACATACTCTTACATACCTGTTTCTATTTTCCCTTGCAATTATATCTCCACATTCTCTTATTAATGAATCCCCTATCAATACTGTCTCATAGTCTACTTTCTCTGTTTCATTCACAACCTTCTCTACCACCTTCTGGACTTCCTTATCTACTTCTATCTTATCATTCCTACTCAATAATACCTTTATCTGCTCACACTTTTTCTCTAACAATTTTAATTTTGCTTCTACATCCTTTACATCTTCCTCTATCCTACTTATTCTTTGGCCAACCATCTCCAATGCACTACCTATTTTTCCATCCATATCTCTTGTCACTCCACTACAAACACACTCTATCCTACCTTCCTCAACTACGTTTTGTTCCATTTCTCCTGACTTCCTGCCTTCCTCAACTACATTTTGCTCCATTTCTCCTGACTTACTCTTTACGCTATCTACACTTTGAAACCACTTTTTCACTTCTTTTATCACATTCACACACTGTCTACATAACCATAAACCTGCTACATCCTTCCTAGTCTTATTTAAGCATTTCAAGTGGAAAAACAGGTAAATATATAGTAGTGCCACTCAGTACAAGCCAGAGTAATCAATGGAAAAACAGCTGCATCCATTGATTACTCTGGCTTGCACTGAGTGGCACTACTACTGTATGGAGAGTTTTGCCTGTTTTAATAACAGTTACGAGTAAGCATAAGAAATGGTGATCATGTGACATTTACATATTCATTGTATTTATATTAATCTATTTAATGCAGTTTTGAAATAGTATTTATTTTAAAAAAATTAATTTTTAAAGACGAATACATTTTTTTTTAAAGAATATGATGAACAATAGAGAATGCTTAAAAACCAGAGAAATTTAATGAATATTTGTATTCACTTGTAAGAATATATGACTCTGATTTAAAGCTGTGCTTCGTGAAAATTGCTTCTAAAAAACTATTTTAATTATTCATTTTAATACGATTCACTTCTCTTGAATAATGCACTGAAAAGTAATTATATTTTAAATGCTTACCTGGAAAGACTAATATTTATTCATTTATGTACTTAAAATTCGCCATGTATAATGAGAGCTAGAATCAAATAAAGTAATTTTAATAATTTTTTTAATGTTTTCAATTACTTTTTGTAAATTTTGTTCAATATATATATTTTTAATATTAATTATTATTAAATTAGAGAAATATTAGCAATTGGGTTTTAAATGGCTATTAATGTTAAATTCCGACAGTGTTGCTGGTAATAATAATCTAAACGATAAGTTAAAAGGGCAGAATGCTAGATCCCAAATTTAAAGATGGCTTCCGAGATTTTTTGTACATAATATTTTTATTTTATAATGGAAAAAATAATTATCACGTGGTTAATACCATCCTCAGCACCAGATACAAAAGGGGTACTTTATCTGGGCTCATATTCAGGGATTTTGTAAAATATTTTGAAAATATACTACTCTAAAACGAAATTTACAATAAAAGTCGAATTGGCAGAATTTCAAAATCCTATTAAAATACTTTATGAAAATAATATTTTTTGAAAATAATTACCAAGAGTTCTACAAGTGGCAGATAGTAAAATAATCTTCCTATATGAGGGTTAATAGTAAATAACCAATAAGTAGTGACCAACCAAGAATATCTCCTGATGCCATTCCAATTTCCAATATCTACTACAGTTATGTAAGTTAGTGTCAGAGTGGTTATGAATCTCTCATGCCATTAGTTTTCTCCCCAAACTAAATGTGACAATGGAATTGTATATTTTTACAACCACATATCCATTCTTTACTTGCACACATTTCTGACTCCAGTTTCTTTGTTTAACTCAGGCTTTTTAGAACTAAAAAGACAGTGGTAGTTATTTTAGGCTGGAAATCCTTGTTTGTGATCTTTGCTTGAAGTAGCACAATAATTAATAATTCAATTTGGAATTACATTTGAAACAGAGACCTTAACTGGGTAAAAATTATGTTTAGGCAGCCTGAAATCTTTACCTACTTACCTTGGAAGTGTGGAAGTGGAATGATATAGAAAATATCTAAACATTGTCTGTCTCACACACTTTGACTATTAGAGCAATAAAAATAATAATATTATAAATAGTAAATGGAAAATCAGAAGACAGTAATGGCAGTAAAGTTAAGTATCATAAATCTTTTTTTAATTATAGGTATATGGGCATGTGCAAACTTTATTTAATACAAATTTTTCAAGATCACAATGAAGAACAGCAATCGTGATTAAGAAGCTGATATGATTTACAATCAATATACCTAGCGACTTTTAGTATAACTTATCTTCTAAAGGAAAACACTTTAATAGAGTAAATGGATTGCTACAAGCTTTTGGAAGAACAGATTAACCAAAAGTCTAATTTAGTATCTTTTATTCTTGGAATTTCTCATTGTGTTAATGAAAGACTAATAGTGTAAAAACTTGACATATGCTCTAACATTAAATTCAGATAAAGAGAAAGAAAGCTTTTATTCCTTCCTGGATAACATTATTATAGTAATATTATTAAAAAATCAATTTGTTTCTTGGAATATTGTAAATTCAAATAGTCTGTTGTTATTGAATGTTTACATAATGCATGGATTGACAATCATAAACACTTGGTTTAAATAGAAAAATGGCTATGAAGAAATATGGATGCACCCACATTCAAAATAATAACATTTAATATATTACATTATAGTTAGGGATCAGAATACAAAGTTCATATTATGTGATCACTTACCAGCACAAATTGTGGGAAAGATCGTAGATTAGTAAGCTCCAAGTATAAAATAATTGTATTAAAAAATAGGTCATATTCCAATCATATTCACACAAAAAAAAATTGCAATTCATTCTTTAGAAGATATCTCTATATCTATTAAATTTCAACATTTACTAAACACTAAAACTGCTAATTTGAACCTTCAGGATTTTTCAAATAAAATAGTTATATAATTTTGTTAAGGAGTGTGTTATGGATATAAATAAAAGTATTTTTGGTTTCTCAAAAAAAATCACAATTTCTGACAATGATCTTATTATTAGTGGTTTGATTAAAAGGAAACGTAGCCATTTCTGTTTGGCAAAATAATAAGTTAAATGTGGAGCTTCATAATAAGTATAGATATTTAAGCACACAAGTTTAATGATTGATTAGAAAGCTTAAAAATCATAGATGTATTAAAACTGTAATGGAAATATATTCATTTATTGATCAAGGTCACTCTAAATCCTTTTGATGCACTGAAACCAAGAACAGTATCATAATTATATTAAATCTATCAATGGCACTCTCTTGATTTAGGACAGATGGAAGGATTATTTTTATCATTTTCTAAATAATTATACAAGAATTAAAATGATGAATTTTAAGGATTTATCCATTTCATGCACTTATTTAGATTTGGATAAAGATATTCAGTTTGTGAAGTGAAAATAGCTCTTTTTAATTGTTATAACTCAGTTAACCCTCAACTAATGAACCTTCCCAGATTCCATCTTATCTTGATTGGATTGAACTTTCATTATTATAGACCAAGGTATATAGGAATTGATAAAATATATTCAATAGCAGAAACAGGTTAATATATGATAATGTTCAGTGAATCTGAATTCTTTCATTATGAAAGGGAATCTGGTTATAAATAGGGAATCCATTGGAAGATAAAATGAATTAAAAAATTGCTGTCAGTGCTGAAAGGCAGTATACGTTTCCATTATATGACTAAGCAGTGATGCAAGTTCATGTTAGAATTGAAATTTGATAGAAAAGAAATCTGGCATGAGACAAGCTATGTCACTGTAGCTACACACAAGGAAAGATACCATGATACAGCTGGAAATATTAGGTAAATCTAGAATGGCACCTGAGTGTCTTCCTTCAATAGTTGCATGACAACTACTAATGGTATCAGGCAAAGTATAACAGTTGTTCATATTGTACAGAAGCATTAATAAATACTTAATTATATTTGTAGGAGTATGTGTTTATCACAGTCATATATAATTACAACAGTAATCTTAAAAATGAAAAGATTGCAACTCCTGGTGAAATATCTAGAGAAGTTTTAAAATGGTGACGGTATGTTAACTTCAAAAATATTGGAATTTTTAAGGAATATATGAACACATTTAATTGTTAACAAGACGTCTATTATTCCAATTTTTAACAAAAAAAACGGACTAAATAAGACTGTAGTAATTATCATAGAGTATCATTATTATTTATGACAGCAAAGATATTTTCAAAGATTTTGTAGAGTATATTGCTTCCAATCATAGATAAATGGTAATCAAAGATTCAATGTGATATTAGAAATTCAATAAGCATTATAAACATAGATTTTGTTGCCAGGCAAATGCAGGAAGCTGTTGATAACAAAAGAGTGAAATATATATTATTTTTATTGATTTAGTTAAGACATTTGACTCAATTAAAAAGACAATCTCGATTAAATAAAACATTTTATGCTATATGAAAATCTAATCTATTGCAGCGGTCACCAAAGTTGTCATACTGATTCTCAGAGAGTGGGGAGAAATAAATTGGTCTTGAGAAATTGTTTTTGTTTTTTTGTTGTTTTTTTTTTAAATTTTAATATTTAGTAGAAAATAACAGTATATATAATTTTGAAATAATTATTGGAAAGATCTAATAAAAATAATATCTAAAAAAAAGTAAAAATACCAACTTTAAACAATAAAAATATTTTTTTGAATTCTGATTCTTCTAGTTACAAAACGCCACATGTATATCATCATTCTTGCTTTGATGTTGTTGTTCTCATGTTTGACTGGTGACATTCTGTTTATGTCTTAAATTTCTTCTAATTAATTAAAAAAATGTATTTCCTGCCTTATGATAAGTAGCTCAAATTCTAATAACAAGTTTAACATGATCGTACTATGTGTAAAATTAAATCACTCTTAAAGATTTCTAGTACTTAAATATTCCTTGTCTAAAGCCTCCCGTTACACAATAACAATATACATCTGTTGATATGTCATTGGTAATTAGGATGCAAACTGGAGATCATCCAGTCAATAGTAAACATTGGATTTTCAAACTTGCAAATTATGAAAATTCTTGATTAGATTGGACCATATTTTAATTCCTATTTAAACCAAAATAACATAGAAAATTTTGATGAACTTAGATATGTCTGTTGACCCTAAGGCAAAAGTATTAATCAATAATAAAACTATTGAATTATTGTGAGAAAGTGAAATTATTAATACAATATTAAATATCCTAAAATGTATGGAATAGTATTACCTTTTATTTTAAAATACTCCACTTTGTGTATGGTTGAAACTGAATTTACATATTAGCACACTTTTAACTATGCAGTGAAACATGTTTAACTTGAAAGAAAGAGGAGATTTAAGCTTAAAGCTTACAAATCATGAGCACAATGTAAATAATGATTTAATAAAAAAACATCAAGCACATTCTTCAACTTAAAAATAAATTTTAGTTCAATATAAAAATGTCATGTTTAATTAATAATAAATGTTTTTAAAATAATGTATTTTACACTATTATAATTATTATTAGTCAAATCCTTCCATAAAATAGATTTCAAAAGGATTTAATATCAAAACTTTCACTAGAATCTTTGGATTTTTATGGCATTATCAAAGAGATTATTGAAATAAAAAGTTTGGTAGCTCTTGGTCTATCAAAATTTTTGATAATTTTGATTATATCAAATTTTATAAATAATGTTGTAATGTTTTTCATATTTACATTGAGTTACAATTGGAAAAGAAATAAAACAAATAATTATTGAAATCCTATAGTTACAAAATATGTATTCCATGCTTTAACTAAAGATTTAAGTAAAAAAGCCATGTAAACTTCTGAACATAAAATTGAAAAGCATAAATTGCCAAACTACCTTCTGTTTGCAATTTAAAAGTAAATAAATATGGAAAAATAAAATATAAATCCAGACAATGTAAACCATATAGTTAGATTTCCCTAACTGGTAAGCAGTGATCATCTAGGTATTTTTTGTTAAAAAAAATACATGAAAAAATAAACTAATATAGCAAATCTACTTCAAGCTTCATATAGTACAGTGAAGATGCAAACTATGCTGTATTAATACTGTAACCTGATGGGCCTATTACCCCTCTTTTGGATTTTATTTCCTGGTAAGCATATTTCAGGAAAAAACTATCAATTGGCATTCCCCAATGCTAATGTCACTCCCTTACAACAATATTTCCTGCTTATCAGAGGATGTAGTGCTATAGAGATTGAAAATGTCTAGAAATTTATGGGTTTTGTTTTACAAATGGTGCTACTAAAGTTCCATCTCACTATAACCTTACTTACCCAGGTTGAGTTATTTCCAGACATAGCTCAGGTGACATATGATTCTTGTGAATCAGTGCATTAATTGATGAGTGATGTGAATTGAAGTGAACAAGAGGTATTAGTTTGTTTTTTGTAACAACAATTTATTTAACACTAATAATATTTGGGTATTAAGTTCTTAAAATGATGAAGAAGAAAAAATTTATTGATAGTCTCTACTCTGGCTCTTCTCCTTGATCCTCCGTGATTGGTAATTATCCTTCTTGATTGAAGTTCCATCACGTGCATAGATACATGTCTGTGGGTATAGAATCATTTGATTTCAGTCCATGTGTATAGAAACATTTGATTTTAATTCAAGTTTATAGAAGCATTTGCTTTCAGCCCAAGTCTATAGAAGTATTTGATTTTAATTCATATAAATATTAGCCCACATTTATTGCAGACATGTGGATATATATTTAGAAGAAGCATCTTTAATTTTACTTCACAGGTTATGTTGGTGTGATTTGGAGTCACTTATTTGGAACCTTTCCATTTCAATTCACATATTATACAGTTGCGGGTTTGAACCACTTATTGGGAAGTATTTCCTTTATAGCTTCTAAATTCACATCTATTACATATTCATGTACATGAGTGAATAATTATTATTATTCATGTACATAACATATCAACTTCATTCTATAATTTCTTAATTCTTACTACAAACATTTCTTTAACTCTATGTGTGTGTGGTCATATTTAGTTCACTCTATTACAGAACTTTGTAAAATAATAATTGTAACCTTATAATCAATAATTTCATTTTATGTAGACACATATTAGTATGAAGTTTATTATAGAGTTGTTTTTAAATCAATGAAATCATTTTGGCATCTTATTTTATTTTATTTTTTTAATAACACACATATTATCCTATTACTCCAGTGCATTCCATTTATAATAACCATTTAGAATAAATACATTCCCATCTCATATTATTTTATAAGCAATCAATCTAGAGAACATGTTTTACAAAATATTTTTCCATTATAAGCAATCAATCTAGAGAGTAGCATTTCATTATTTCATATATCATTTCAATAAACACATTTTACAAAATCTTTTTCAATTATGACAAATGCGTATAAATTTTTTTACCTGAACCTTCATATGTTAGTGGTTCTCCATAAATCTTCCTATTAATATGGGTTTTCTGAGAGCTTCATGAGTTGATGGTCAGTTAACAGGTCTTACATTCATTTTACCTCCATTGCTAAACCAGGTGATAGGAGAGAGAAAAAAGCTGTTTCCCTTTTAGCCAGATATTTGAAGGAATCTCATTTTAACAGTATATTTCTTTATTCTTTAGCTATGCAGTAGTTATAGGTTGCTTCCTTGGTTAATAATCATAGTGCTCCAAGCATTATTGGGCCAATATTTATATAAGCTGCATTTCACTATGCAATACTAATGATGGTTGGTTCACTAGTAATAGTCTTAATACTTCCAAACAATATATTTGTTGAATATATTTCTTTAACAAGATCCATTCCCCTATGTATAGTCTTATGCTTTTCTTATCAATGATTCTTTGGATTGATCTAGCACTAATTTTACTGGTGATGATGACCTTTCTCTGAAGCCCATGTCTTAATTTAACTCTTTAATGGCCATCCACTTCAGCAGGAACAGATCCTGATAACTCTTATCTGATATTTTTTAAAAAATATCTATTAACTTTTCTGCCTACAGCCTTTTTTAATTAATGTTAATTTTAATTTATACACATTCAGCTCTATAAATTATTATATGAGCAATATTGACTTCTTTTGTCTTCTTTTTTTTCTTTTTAATTTTTAACCATTTTGGGTTTTATAATGTACGTGAAATTTAATTCTAAATTGCTGTCACTTATTCATTTCTTCTGACATTTATTCATTGAAGACTGTGTTGGCCTTTCATTTTAATCTCAACAGTTTTTAACTGGGGGGGGAGAGAACTTCAAATATACATGTGAAACAATGTGTCTGTTTCAATATATATGACTTCAATTATACAGTATTTTAAAAATATATAAATCAACAAACAAATATACAAATAAACCAAAAAACTTTAAAATCTGTACTTCTAATTTTTTTTTACAATACATGAGAAAAAGTTAAAATTTGTAAATAAATTTTATAATACAGTACTTTTCCAACTCAGAATGCCATATATGATCATATCTATTACTAAAATGTTTTTTATTTATGTTGACATAAAATATACTTTATTGTTCTTTTATTATCCTTTCTGAATTTGATAAATAGAATTTCATGTAACAAATTTTTGTAAACATAATCCTAAAAGTTTTGCAAAATTTGAAAATATACTTAAAACTGATAAGCAATTAGAAAGATTGCAGTTTCTTAATAACAAAATTACTATATTTCTATATAAAAAAAAATTTTTTAAAAAAAGAATATCACCTAGAGCATATTTAATTATGATAAAAATCAGATATTTAATATATTATTAACATTTGAAAAGGGCACCAAATCAGATTCTGAAAAAGACTTTTTATGTTTATTAAACAAATTTGATATTTATATAGCTGTTGTAAAGAATTTATTATTCTCTGATTATTATTTCATTATTAATTTTATTTTTAAAAAAGCAAAATTTTTAGTACAATAAACCTTGTTCCTTCACATTATTTTTTCAGTAAATGAATGAATAAAAACACATTCAGTAAAGTATTATTATTATTAATTTAAAATATTGTTTATACTATAATCTTAATATATATATATGCATACTATACATATAAAAAGGCATGTTTTATTTAAGTGTCCATGTTGAAAAGTACTGTATACACTTGCAATTCAATAAACAATATATATTCTATTCTGAACAAAATTTGTAAGCAAAGTATAAACTATTAAATGCAATGTTCAATGTACATGTGATTGGCTAGAAATAATATATAGTAAATAGTTTCTACTATATATATATATATTGTGCCCTTTTCTATAGGCCAGTAATAGTTCATAACAGTCAATTACTAAAAATTTTAAATTTTAGAATATGTTCTTTTAATACATTAATTATAGTTTGTCGATTATATTTTTAAAGTACAATTTAAAGCTAAAGAAAATACGTGGTATATAAAATTATAGTGAATTATTTAAAAAGTAGTTAAGTAAAGTTTAAAATATTGTTTCATATGGTTGTAAAAGCTGGCCATATTAAATAACACAACTATAAATATTAAAAGTATATTTAAAAATTCGATTTTAATAGTTTAAAACTGATAAGTTAATAAATACAGTAGTTAAATTTGTAATCATATTTAAATAGTCAAAATTAATATAGTATATTTTAAAATAAACTTTGTGATGGTGAAAATTATATCTAGTTCTATATTTTCTAAATTGTTCTTCCAAATTTTTATAATTATTTTATATAATATAATAAGTGTATCAATTTTATTAATCTGGGCAGAGAAATAGATTGAAAATCATCTGTCAAAGTTATTAATCATGTGACTTGTATACTATATACGTTCACACACACGCTTGTTTGAAATAATAACAAAGTTTAAAATATTTTAAAAGTTATACTATAGAATTGGATAGAATTATTGCCTATCATAAAAGTAAATAGTAATAAATATTAAGTTAACTATCATATGTAATGTTTTAAGTAATGTAATAAAGACGAATACATATACTAATAAAAATTAAATATTTTGTTTAAATAAAAATAGCTAAATGGAATAGGTTATTAAGGTTATTTTAAAAGTTATTTTAAATGTTTAAATAATTTTAATAAAATAATAATTGATTCAAAAGTAATATTTTAAATAATATTTTTTAAATTTTATTATGTCATAATTTCTAATTTTTAAATTCAATTCTACTTGAAATTGGAAATATGTAAATTTGTTCTCAAGCTAAAGTAAAAATTAACCAATAGGAATAGGTATTCTTACAGACTATAAATATGAATTGCACGGGGGTATAGAGGAGATTAATAATGTATTGAAACAAGAGAAAGGTATTATAGCTATCAAAGAGATAGTATTTAAAATTATTATTTTGATCAATTTTAGCGCTCTCTCATAATTTATTTGCAAAAAATAATTAATATTTTAAAAGTAACTTGCAAAAAAAAGAGAGTGTAAACTAAAAAATATTTTAATAATTTCGTTTAACATGCTTTATTAAATTTTTAAAGTTCCTTTATCAGTAGTATTTTATCTAAAAATTTAACTTAGACTACGCAATAAAAATGGATATACTACGAAATAAAATGGATATAAATTGTAATACTGAAAAAATATTTGAAATATTTATTGATACAGCTTTATTTATGCATAACCGGAGAACTTTTTTGGTACATAAAAAAAAACCACAGCACGGACATCATACGGAGTCTAATGAAAAAATTGGAGACGCATTATTATTTATAAGCCTATCCAAGATTTATTTTTTAAATAGTAAAAAGACCATTGTATATTGCATGAATTATTTTATATAATATTATATCAAAAGGAGTAAAATGTTAATATCCTTTCTGAGGGTAATATTTTTTTTTTTTTTTTTTTAAAAGAGATTTATAAAAAATACCAAACGAAAGTTTAAATGTATCAAGAAGGAAACATATATAAAAAAGTGAACACATAGTTGAATAAAAGATGGATCCATGGAAATACAAATAGTACTTAAAAGTTTATCGAATATTTTTAAAGTTAAATTAGATGGATTGATGCATTGGATACGCAGAGAATATTGGTAGAGAAGATTAAGAAGCTTCACGGGATTAATTAATATTATGATTTAATAATTATCATCCTAAATACTACAACCAAGGATTATTTTCTATAAATTTTATTAAATGGATTAATAATTATTTTGTTTTAAACTTTAACGCGCTTGGAGGAGAACATTTTTGGAAAACTTTAGAGAAAATAATAAGCATTTTGGACTTATCAGGAACTATCATCAAGAAAATATGTAACTATAGTTTTGATTCCTTTTATTTTGTTAACCTAGTTTAAATCTAAATTTTTTATAAGATTAGGAAAACATAAAAATATTAATTTATTAATATTAAAATTTTATAATATAACAATCTAATAATTTAGCTAAAAATATTTTAATATAAAGTGTATGGGTGTGAATTCTTTTTACATCTGCAATGCTCAAGTGAATAAAGGAAGCCTACTGAACACGATGACTAGATAAAGGTTATTGGTAATAATAATAACTATTGATAATTTATAATGTATATTTTTTTTGTTTTCTTTAGATCATCCATAAATTGGAAGAATGAAGTGTAAAAGTTTTTTTTACTTATATGTAAACGCATTTTTATAGAACATTTTAAAAAAACATTATGAGATAGGATTTGATTTGAAAATATGCATACGACAAATTTTTTTTTTTTATTAGTGATATAATCCAACATAACAAATAATTATGTGATTCTTTTAAAATTTTCATGTTAGGATATTCAAATATTGTCTAAGTAGATTGTATATGATTAGACATATAGAATGATGAAGTGGACAGACTTTTCTTGTGGAACAGCTAGATTGTTTATTAATGAATTTTATTTATTGTTTTGTAAATGCAGATAGTTATTTATCGATGTAAGATGTAGAAAAATCTTGAGAAATAATGTTGAGATAGTGGCTTGGAAGTACTTAGTGAACAGGAAACCAAGATGATGTTTAAGAAATAGGATGTTATAAGGAATGGAAATAATATTTAGTATTTATGTGAATATCAGCATAGTTAACAAAGCCCTATGACTGATACACATTTTAATTGGACAGTGTTTATATTTCTTTAAATATTTGATGTTCTAATAAAGCTGAAGAAATAGCTTTAACATCGTCCTTGTATTAGAGGATATTAGGCAGGTAAATGTCATACCTCTTCACACTGTACCATGATTTTGAGATATGTTAAGAGTAATACTCTAGCTTTCTTCCTTAATCCTATGCATCTGTTTTCGCTATCTTTATTTCATGTAACTGCATCGCTTAGTAAGATATTTTAAAAGAAATGATAAATAATTTAGAACTAAGGTTATGCTATCGTTTTTGGATAAGATTAGTTTATTTGCTTATAAGGAGCAGAATATTATAACTTAAAATTGAAGATCCAAAGTATCCTAAGGAAAGAAAAGAATCATCAAATATATTTTGAATTTTATTTCGGAAATGAAATATAAATTTTTTTAAAATAAAGTATCTAAACAAAGATATTTTCTTTAAAGTGATAATAATTTTAAATGCTTTAGTATTATTTTTTTAAAGAGAAAAATAAGCATTGCATATTTTTAAAATACAATAGTACAAAGTAAATTATGTAAACAATATGCATAGTATATTTTTTTGTTTATTGATTAACAGACATGTATTGATGATTACACTTATATCATACTAAAGTAGGGCTTAAAGAAAAATATATTATGATTACTAAACATTGTGTGATAAATACTAAAATCTAGTACTGAATTTTGGATAATATTTTGTGTAACATCTTTGACTTTGCAAGATGAAATTTTTAAAATATCTTGAGAAATCCATACTCATTATAAAATTTTGTTTTCTATAGAATTTTTTTTTTCTAAGTATGAATTTTTAAAATAAGATAGTTTAATAATATTAAGGATAAAATGCTGTTGCTAATAAAGTAGATAAATATATTTGTAATAAGTTAACCATAATGAGAAACCAAATAGTAACATTTTTTTTAAATTTTGTCCTAAATCTAAATAAAGATGTAATTGAAATATAAATTATTTTTTTTATAACCCGGTAGATCAAACTGTAAAGTAAAAAGGTTAAGGATATCCACTGTAAATAGTGTAAATAAATTGTTTATTTATTTGTTGTTAGTAATAAACTTTGTTAAATTTTGTTATTTCAAAAATTTTGTGTCCGAGTTATTTATTTCTCCACATCGCTGCATGAAAACACAATATATGCATAATAATCGAAACAAATATATAATTTTGCACAAAAGATAAATAGAGAATTATTTTAAGAATTTTAAATATTTTATTGGTATTCATTATAATTAAATAATCATAATCTTACATTATTTTATTGGACATAAATCAGTTATCACAATATTATATTAAATTATATGCTATCAGTTGCCACACATATTTTGTTTGTCAGATTATTAAAATGCTACCATGTATTTATTATATCATTGCATGATGATATAAGATCATATTATATTATTTCATTATTTTATTATGGTAATAAAATTATAGTAAAAAGAAAAGATATACAGAATTAGTTAAACAATGAAGAATATTATTACTGTTATTTATTATTATTAGTTTCAGTGTAGTAGATTATGACATAAAATCCCTTCTCATATTTTACTACCATATTTTAAATTAACTTAGAATAAACTTTATGAACTTGAGATTATTTTATTGAGCTAGATTATTACAAATAAAAGATTAAGACTTAATTATTAGTTTAATCTTAGTGAGTAGAAGTTATTAAAGTCGTAAGAATACTATGAGTTTGTTATTTGAAATAGTAATAAGGGGGGATAGTGTTCTTATGCCATTGAGGTAGTATCCTGTGGGATATTGGCTCAATGTAATCTATCTTGTCACCTGTATTTTCACTTCAAGTCTCATGAAAATATTAAATATTTATTTAATTTATTTTTATAAACTGAACCTTATTCGTATTTTAAATTTGAGCTAGTGAAATATTTTAATTTTAAGCTGAATATTTTAGTTATTAATTATTAACTGAGATAGAACCCGTTTTATTTTATATCATATACTATTCTGAAGTGAGGATGCACGAGAGACAGATCAGAATATAGATAGATAGATAGATAGATAGATAGATAGATAGATAGATAGATAGATAGATAGATAGATAGATAGATAGATAGATAGATAGATAGATAGATAGATAGATAGATAGATAGGTAGATAGGTAGGTAGGTAGGTAGGTAGGTAGGTAGGTAGGTAGGTAGGTAGGTAGGTAGGTAGGTAGGTAGGTAGGTAGGTAGGTAGGTAGGTAGGTAGGTAGGTAGGTAGGTAGGTAGGTAGGTAGGTAGGTAGGTAGGTAGGTAGGTAGGTAGATAGATAGATAGATAGATAGATAGATAGATAGATAGATAGATAGAGACAGACAGAGAGACAGACAGATAGACAGATAGATAGATAGATAGATAGATAGATAGATAGATAGATAGATAGATAGATAGATAGATAGATAGATAGATAGATAGATAGATAGATAGATAGATAGATAGATAGATAGATAGATAGATAGATAGATAGATAGATAGATAGATAGATAGATAGATATTCGATTCAATGGTGTTATTACAAAAAAAGAAAAAAATTAAGCATTTAATTTTCATTAAACATTTAATGTTTAAATTTTTATTATTATTTAAAAAGAATATGGGTATCAAAATACACATGCGTTTATATGTAAAATTGATCATTTTAATCATTGTAAACTCACTCTAAAAGCAGAGATTTGATTTTATATAGTTGTTTTCATTTCAATAATCCCTGGGTAGAATTCTAAAATTAGATTGAGCAGGAGATTAAGATTTGCCCCTGCCCTGAGGCATAGAATTCAACAACTTGGCTAGTTTATACGGGAAATTGAATGGGGGTATTCTATCCTAGAGAGATTGCCAGCACTCCGTCCAAGTGATTTGTTCAGCTTCTTAGTTCCAATATTCATTTGGATTAACCTCTTCAACATTTATACCATTAGCAGTTTGGACATTTAATCTTTACAAGTAAAATTTGCAGTTATTAAAACAATTTTGCTTTCTCTAGGATGCCAAAATATACTGCTATATGTTTTATAACCAACAATATGTCGTCCTAGTTTAATTCAAAAGACGGACCCACGCCTGCCTACTCTCCTTCAATCCTGCCATGAACACCTAAAATAAACAAGACCCCACTGCCTCTACCTTGCCACTATCAAAGAACTCGAAAATGGACTAAAATAAACGTGCGCACTCTATGCGAACTGTGCTTTACTGTAAGGTAAAATTTTCTTTCATTCTTTCCAGGGTAAATTTCTTTTAATTAAATCTCCGTTCAATCTAATTATAAATCTGTATTCATAAGCAATATTTAGCCTCATATTTAATATTTGCTGTGTTTTTTTGTATTTTGTAGTGTGTCTTAGAATCTTAGTTTTAAGATTCCAAATTTGCTTTCAATTTTTGTTTATTGGAGAGTGATGAGTGAGTTTTTATATTTTAATGCCTAAAACTTTTTATAAATGCTTTAGCAATCATGTATATTTTAAATGCTTACCTGTAATTATTTTAGTAGCCAATAATTGATTATAAATACTGTGTTTGTGCTTTTGGTAACCACCGAAAATCTTTTGGCTGGTGACTTTAGTGTCCTAGTTTTCCGCAGATGAGGATTTCATTTCATTTCTTATATCTCTGAAAGCGGAAACGAGAATTAATTTTCTCTGTAATTTTATAAGTCACCAGCAGGAAGATAATATTTATCTATTTATAAATTAGAGGTGAGAGAGGCTTTCACTGCTAAAGTATTTAAAGCTTTAATATTTTGTACTCATGTGCACTCTCCAATAGATTTATTTTGTATTTAAATGTAGCTTAATTTATCAGAGCGTGTACTCAGAACTTGTGTCATAAATTTATTTCTTAATTATAATTATTTGTAATTCATTTTCTTTAATTGCTGAGGCAGAAGTAACTGGTTTTCTAATGATTTACTTGTCTCCTATTGAGATCTTTAATTATGATTCTTAGAGTAGTTTTCGCCAATCATTTGGTTGGGGGTTTGTCAGTTTTAATTGTTTGTTTTCCTTTCAGTTTAAATCATATTTTTTGGTTTTTCTTGAGGTAAATTAATCATCTTGAGGTAAATTAATCATCTTTATTTTAAATGTAATAATAGATGCAGCTTCTACCGGCATATGACATTCGTGGGCCCGACACATTTTTCAGACCTCGAAAAGCTCACTGGTGCTGGTTTCATTGATTTATTTCAAGAACGTATTGTTTAAATACCTGAATGGGAAAACCAATGTTTGGGTGAATCCTCTGCTGAATGAAATTGCTTCTTCCCTTTATAAATTGTTATTAGAAGATCAGTAGGTCTGCCAGAGCATTGCATTTAGTCTTTCTGGTACATGCCTGAGCTAATCCTATATGTTAAATTAGAAACTTTTCTTATAAGTCTTCTCTTAATAAAATTTTTAAATTTGTTTAAACTTAATTTGGCTGATGTTTGTCTTGGTGCTTTTATTTCTCAAATGTCTAAACAATTTTAAAATCTCGTTTCTCCCTGAGTTTAGTTGGTGCAAACCATCATCATCATCCCTTCTGATCACAGTAAATAAATTTTCCAGATACTTAGTGATCTGGTGGTACCCTCTGCAATCAGAATGAATTGAATGTCCAGTTCAAAATATATATATATGAACGGGTCTTGGTCTTGCATAACAGTCTATTTGATAGGCCATTAGAGTGGATGAAAAAGTATAACTAGGATTCCTAAACTTCTAGACTCATAAACACCCCATTCTCAGTCCTAAGAAATGACATGTTAGCATATAATCCTATGTGAAATATCTCCATGTATACTCACCTCTCTTCTCCATCCCTATTCTCCATTTGTCCCAGAATTCAAGCTTAGTGAAAATATGCACAATATTCTACTTTAGGAAATATTCATATTACTATCTTTATTGCACAAGCATGTGGTAAATTGATAAAGGAATAAAGAAAAACACAAACAGCTGACTTTAATTTGAAATTATGTTTAACAAATTTATTACAATTATTACAATTTATTCAATGAGAGATTATAACAAAACCAATTAATTTGTTTAGATACTTATGACTATTCTTTGATCAATACAGTTGACATTTATTAAACCAATTCCTCTTTTAACTTCAAAGAATAATCATTCAATATCAATACTAACAAAAAAAATATTTAAAACTTGTTGATTTTTATATATATATATACCTGCTTTCTAATTTAGACATTAGTACAATCATAATTTATTGTCTCCATCATGTTTATTCATTGACTCATATTACACAAGATGGTGGTGGGATTCCTCCTTTCCATTATGTTTTATTTTTATAATGATAGAAAAGACAATTCATGTTAGAAGTTTTTAATTATATATACTGAAAAAAGCAAGTAAATGACAAAATGATTAGTATCAACAAACAAACAACAAATAACAGTGTAACTGCACAAGTGTTGGTATTTAATGTTGGAAAATATAAAGTCTTATCTCCAACCCTGGTGTTGATCAAATTCATCTGCAAGCAAGTTCATGCCTGATGCTATATTTTATTTCAATTTAAAATTAAGCTAATATTTCCCCCCTTTTTAGTATATCATGAATTTGTATCCCCTATCAATCCATGGTAAAGGAAAGAAATAAAAAACATAGATACATAAAATTAATCATAAGATGTCAACCTAAGATAAATCAAAGATCCATAAAGAAAAATATCCTATAAGGATAATGTTTGTTCTTATTCCTACAGTTCATGATCCAATTGGTTGGGTTTGAATGCTTTGAAACATGCATGATGGGGATTTGAACTTCTCTCCTTCATATAGCATTCCTTGAATTGTTAAGTTTGCATTTTCACATCCAAGTAGTAAAACTGTTAGTGCTTTCAGCATAGATGAATAGATGCTGTCTCGAATTGAATTTGGTTTGAATGGTTACAACTCCATGAGTGATGCTTTTCTTCCCATGATACTTTACTTTTAGCAGTGCATGGTTATGTGTCTTTATATATGTAGTTGATCAAGGTCCTTGAGTTTGTTGAATAGGTAGATGTTGGCTATTGGGAATAACTCTCCAGATAGAGATTGAAAATACTCTTGAAGTATCGAATAAATTTAAAGCTATTTCTGGGATTTATAATTTAAAATCCCTTAGTTTGCTGACTTTAAATCTGTTCACTTTTATTTCAGCTCTTATCTGTCTTCAATGAGATATTCTCATTCAGGGTTTTACTTAGATGACTGCATCCTTTCCCTTCAAATGACAACTTTGATTGTGGCTTACAAAGTATACCTGTTGATTAGTCAAAAGAAGATCATATTTGTACTGTCAATCAACAAAATGATATTACTCTTTTTAGTGTTAATTTGGCTCTTTTAAATAGGGAGTTCAAGTTTATGCACTGAATTGATTATTTATATCCTCTGTTTTATATATATGTGGTGGATTAATAATGAAAAAAACTATTTATTATTTTCTTCCTTTATGCTTTTGTGATTTTATTGCTTGTGTCTAAATTTGATCATCCTTTTTCTTTTATTGTTATAATATGTGTATAACAAACAATAGTCAACCTTCAACTCTTCATGCTCTCTCATACTATTTTTCTTTGTTTTTGCTGTCTTCATATATAATATTGAAATTTCAAAAATCTTACTGTAGTTAATAATAAAAGTTTTTTTGCTGAAAAGTGAAAAGTGTAAGATTTTTGAAATTCAATACTATCTCATATCTCTGATATACCCTACCCCACATATGTCTAAAAGATAAACAATCACCAGTATTTGGTGCTAAACCAGCATTTGTCAGTTTGTCCAGATTATCATCTTTACACATATATACAATCAGTGCTCAGCTTTATATTAAGATAGCAAACTTTCATACTTTAGTGGAAGGCTCCAATCTACTCCATCCTCCAACTCTTCAGTCATTCATGTCATTGAAAATCTGAAGATGGAATGCTCAAAGCTCATACTAATGTTACTAATGTCAATATTGTTGTTCTGCCCATGTTGACCATAGGTTACTCTGACTTCTCAGGTATAGGACATAATCCATTTATCTACATATACAAGGGATGATCAGACTTCAGGCTTAATACTTAATATTTGACATACAGGCTTTTCCATACCTGTACCTTAAATGTAAATATACAGGATTTTGAACTCAGACTTTCACTAAACCTTCAGTGTGAGCTTTGAGCATTTCATCTTCAGATTTTCAATGATATGGATGACTGAAGAGTTGGAGGGTGGAGTAGATTCATCTGTCCATTAAAGTATGAAGATTTGCTATCTTAATATAAAATTGAGCACTGATTATATATATGTATAGAGATGATAATCTGGACCAACTGATAAGTGCTGTTTTAGCATGAAATAAGTATATTGGTGATTGTTTATCTTTTAGACATATGTGGGGTTGGGTGTATCAGTAGTATGAAATAGCATGGAGAGTTGAAGGTTGGGTAAAAATCTGAGTTCAAAGCCCCTTACATTTACATTTAAGATACAAGTATGGAAAAGCCTGTATGTCAAATATTAAATATTAAGCCTGAAGTCTGACTATCCCTTGTATATGTATGTAAATGGATTATGTCCTATACATGAAGGGTCAGAGTGACCTACGGTCAACATGGGTGGAACAACAATGTTGTCATTAATGTAAGCTTTGAGCATTCCATCTTCAGATTTTAAATGATATTGATGGCTGAAGAATTGGAGAGTGGAGTAGATTGGAGCCTGTCCATTAAAGTATGAAAGTTTTCTATCTTAATATAAAGCTGAGCACTGATTGTTTGTAAAGATGATAATCTGGACCAATTGACAAGTGATGCTTTAGCACAAAATACTTTTATTGATCATTGTTTATCTTTTAGACATATGTGGGGCTGGGTGCATCAGTGGTATGATATACCATGAAGAATTGAAGGTTAAGTGAAAGTCTGAGTTCAAAGCCCCTTATATTTACATTTAAGGTACAGGTATGGTAAAGCCTGTATGTCAAATATTAAATAACGGTGAGTATAAATATGTAAGTTTTATATGGTTAGTTTAAATTATGGATTTAATTACACATTTTCTTAATACTTAATTATATAAATAATTAAACAGTTTTCATATAAAATGCTTGTGAACATTTTTATTTTTCAGGAGTATATTTTATTTGGGGAACACGTTGTTATTGTGGGTATTGGTGTTGAAGTAGGTAAGGGTAATTAATGGTTCTTGGTGGGATGTAAGATTACATCTTACATATCCCCTAGTAAAAAGGAATTAATGATAAAGGCAATATCTTTAATTCCTCCTTTTTTCCTCTATCTTTTCAGGAGTAACCTGATGTATTGACTTGGATTTTTGTGTGGTTCATTATCTACCATTAATGATTGTTGTACTTAATTTAAGCTTTCCTTTTTTTCATAATCTAACTTTGATGCTTATACCTGATGATGTTAAACTAAGAATAGCTACAATTATCTATTTTCTTATGAAAAGATAGCAATTCTTCTAGTGCTTGATGATCTGACTGTCAGTGTGAATAAATTTCCCTTTGTATAGCTTATACATTGATTAAGTCTATGAGTGTGTTTAAAAATAGATGTCCTGTTTCTTCTATATGAGACTTAATGGACCTTATCAGGGTATTAAATTTAATGGGTGATAGAGATAGTGATGATATAATTCCCTGTTTTGCTTAAGAGCAATTTCCTAAGTTATTTCCAAGATTTTAATTTATCAAGTATATTATCAAATGAAGTTTCATCATGTTTGCTCATCATTTTTATTTATCTTTTTAAATTAATATAATTACTACTAAATTTCTTTTGTTTTTTTTTAATTAAAATGAGAAAAGAAAGTAATTTTGTTTTTTCATGATAGGGCTTCAATATCCGTGCATTGTAAGTTCATCTGAATCCATTTCTATTTTATTCAGTATCCATTTGGGCCATCACATTTAATAATGATAAATGGCCCTTCATATGCATTACAGAATTTATGGAAAATGAATTCCTTTGGATTACATGTGGGGTTTTGATAAACACTTTATCTCCAAATTTGAATTGGTAATTCGATTTCTTTTCATTTTTGTTATTGTTTCATCATTGTTATTGGCTTGGAATATATCTGCTATTCCCCTGTATGTATCATATTGATTATTTGTTTTATTTTGTTTATTATCAATTCTATTAACAGTTTCTAAAATCAGATTTAGTTTTTCTGTTGTCATTTCCTGTTCACACTTTGTAAGTTTAAAGTTTTGGACTTTTGGGTTTGTTTTTCTTTTAAATTTTTTAATTTATTAGAATAATCACATTCTACAATTTTAATTCTTTGATTCACAGAGATATTAATACTTTTTAGTTGATTTAGAAGACTGTTGTGGTTTTCAGTTAATTTTTCAGCACTATTTTTATTTTGTGTTACCTCGATTTCTAATAAACCTTGTCTAATGTTGATTCATTTATGGTCGTTCTCTACTGAATTGAGTTTCTTTTCATGAATTTCCAACTACCTTTTAAAACTGATTCATTTCTATCCGTAAATTTCCTATTTGTTTATTGGTCTTGATCTGATATTCTTTTTGAATTTTGTTCTATTTTGAATTTGAAGTTATCAAAGGCTTGTTTTATTTCTATGCACTTAGCATCTAATTTACTTCCAATTTTCTTTTCAAATTCCTCAAATCTTTGCTCATATTTGTGATTCTTTTTATCTATAACATTCTCTAATTGTAGCAATTTAATATTGATGTCCATCTTTAATTCAGTTTTCATACTCTCCATCTTTTTAGATAAATAAGTTGTTATATCTGCTTTTAATTCATACTTCCATCCCTTTAGTTAAATCAGTTGTTATATTTGCTGACATTTTCTGCATCAGCATCATCAATTGATTGAGATACACATTGTTTGTGTTTGTTTTGTCTTCTAATTGTTTTTCTGAATCATAGTTGTTTCTGGTGCTTGAATATTTTCTGCTACAGACCACCCAGATGTCACTGCTTTGTTCTGCTCCTAGATTTTCTAGAAGAGAAATCTCTACTTCCCCTCCATCTGTTTCATTTCATTTTTTTTTCCTTTCCTTCATTAATAGTTTCAGACTACACTGTTTTTATTTTACTCCTAGTGATCATCTATCTTATCCTTAAGTTTATATTACTCTTTATTTTTTTATTTTAAATTATTTTACTAAGCTTTTATTTTCAAATATTAATCTTTATGTATATCAAACTACACTAAAAAACATTGTGGGAAGATCTATTGTTGCTACATTTTACTGTATTTGCCAAAAAATTGTATTTTAACTAAGCTGTTATTTCACTCAAATTTTTATCTTTATTACTTTTATATTTTATTATTTAAGTGGTTGACTACATACTATTTTAAGCAATTTTAATCATTGGTAGTTTTTCATTACTCAAGTTCAATTTATCATATCATAAAAAAAATGTAATAGAACATGTTTAAATTTTGTAGTTTTTATTACTGAGACAATCAAATCATAATATCAATATAAGATTCATAGCCCCCTCATATGTAACAGAACAGATCTTGACATTGCGTAATAGTATACTTGATAGATCATCAGAGTGGATGAGAAAACATATCTAGGGTTTCTAAACTTATAGACCTATAATCATCCTAATCTGTCTTAAGAGATGACATGTTAGCATACAATCCTGCATTTTTCTTCATTCCTTTATCAATTTATCATACACTCATGTAGTAAAGATAGTAGTACGAATATTCCCTGAAGTAGAATATTTCTCCCTAGGCTCAAATTTTGGGATAAATGAAAAATAGAGATAGAGAAGAGAGATGAGTATACATGGAGATATTTGACATAGGATCATATGATAACATCATCTCTTATGATTGAGATTGGCATGGTTGTGATCTAGAAGTTTAGGAACCCTAGATATGCTTTCTCATCCACTCTGATGGCCTATTAAGTATACTGTTATGTAAGGCCAAAATCCATTCCATTACAGTTAGAAACTATAAGATAAACAAAACTAAAACTAATTATTATTAAATCTTTATCCACTCCAGCTGTACTTTTAAAATTCCAGCACACTGGTCTGACAAGTGGAGAAGTCAAATACAAAAGGTGAAGATTACCAACAGTATAACCAAACCACAGCTAAAAGAAATATAACCTGCGGTCACATTTCCAGGCTATAGAACTTCTCAGCTGCTAAATTTCAACCTTCCTGCCATCCAACACATTTTATTTTGAGGTAAGACTTCAGGTGCCAGCTAATCATAAACTATAATTAGCATGCCTGGACATCAGGTAAACATATTTAGCGCTTGTCTTAACCCTTTGCTAGCTCTTTTGTTATTTATTGATTTGAAAGTAAATTATAATAAGCCACTTAAGGCTTGCTCTTAATTACCAATTCTTTATTGGTAATATACTTTGTAAGAGAAATGATCAAACTATAACTAGCAAACAAACAATTTTATTCTAAATGCTTTTAATTAATAAAAAAAGTGTTATATAAATATATATATATATATATATATTAGTAAAAAAATATTATAATATATTAGTAAAAAATATTATAAACTGTTAGCATACTTTTATAAATACATGATAATAAGAATAATATAATTAATTACACATGTACATATGCACACATACTCGGGAATATATGCTGATTACTCAAGGAAATCTTTATACATACTAACTAAATATATTATCAGAGATTTAATGTACACGCACATACTGGGGTTCATTTTCTATGATAATTATGAGACACTCAAAGATCTGCTGAATTGGTTACCGACCGGTTGGACTTTGGCCTTCCTAATGGTTTTAGCTGTTGGCTGACTTCCTTTATTTATTGAGATAGACATTCTTGGTGACTCATATTATTATGTGGGCATGGTTTTTAACTGGAGGACGTCTGGTGTTCTGGAAAATCAGGATCAAAGACTGCCCTCATACCCTGATGGCTGCTTAGTGCTGCATGGTATTAATTAACTCACAAATAAAATATGTGAAACAAAATCAGAGTCCAAATAATGATGAATAGATTTTCAGTTTTTTAAATGATCCCCTCTCATTATCTCTTTTATCACTCTGATTTAGTTTAATTAATTTGTAATTTTTATTAATTATATTTCTATGATTTGCTTAATCTACATACCTGCTTAGATGAATCTAGCCTCTGGATAAGATATGATTCTGAATTATTTCCCAATTTTTCATTTACTACACTTTGTAGTTATTGTTCCCATTCTTTGTTTATCGGCTGAGCAATCTTTAAGTAAATTTAACTTTATATGCTTTCCTTTTACATTTTAATTCTATTTCATTTTTACACACACACATTTTTTTTTCTTTTAAATTTATGAAAAGAGAGAATTCTAGTTTTAACTTTTACTTAGTTAAATTTCTCCCTCCTCTCTTATTTGGAACTTTATAATAATAAAATGATGCAGTGCTTTGTCCTTTGGCGAGCTGCGTTTTGTTTTTAAAAAAAAGTCTTCAAACTTCTAAATTAAACTTCTCTTTATTAAACTTTTAATTATTTCTTTCAATGAAATTTACATCAATCATTTATTGAAAAATTATTCTGTAGTATTTTTGTTTAAAATTCTTTAACTACTTATAAATTCTTTTTATATTAAAATTTTATTTTTATAAAATTTACAAACATGTAATGCTGTTCATTTGTAGTACAATGTATATATATATAAACAATTGTTTATTGTGCTTACATAATGTTACCTTTCATAGCTTTAGAAGAAGACTTGATCACCAAAAGTTAGGATCAAAAAATAATAAAACTGGCCAAATAAATATACATCCTATCTAAGATTATTAACCTGACATTATTGTTTATGGAAGACAAACTATATAAAATTTGAAAACCCAATGGTCCAATAATATCAACTTTTCCCCTGATTTTGTAACTTCTAGGGGCAGTGTCACACATGATAAGTCTTCCTTCACAAAAGATAGCTTCAAAGTTATGCTTTATTCATGAAAATCTTTCACTACATGTAGTATTTTGTGCTAATTTGCTAATGATATTTAAAGATTAATTTGTTATTGATAAATCAAAATAATAAAAGAATATAAGCATTTACTCATTTTAATTTTTTTTACTTTCCAGTTTTTTTTTTTTAATTTATTTATATTTTAATGTAGTGAATATTAATACCTAAACTAAATAATCAATTGATATCAATTTTCTATATTCAAAAGTGTATTAACCATGATTGGACACCAGATTGAGCTTCACCAAGAACAATTGATTATGTCACGTATTTTGTTTTAGTTGTATTTGAGAGAAATGGAGAGAGCAATAGAAAGATTAGGAAGAGAGGTAGAGATACCATTAATAGGTGGCAAGGGAGTGTATGCATTATCGAGTCTTTTATTTGCATATAATGTCTTCTTGTGCATAGAAAGAAGAGAAGATATGGAAGTTATGCTGAGGACAGTCAAAAGGGTGAGTAAAGAGATGAAGATTATATTAAGTGAATAAAAATCAAAAGTAATGATGATTAATACTAGGGGGAAAAAAGACAAATAATATTTATTGGGGGATATAAAGTTAAGTAATCAGAGAAACTTCTTGGCTGAATGGGCAAAAAAATGATAAATGTAGTAATCAGAGAAACTTCTTGGCTGAATGGGCAAAAAAAATGATAAATGTAGCAAAGAAAAGAAAGGGACTGATAAAGAAATTAACAATGTTTTCATATAATAAATATGATGTAGCTAGAATAGTATGGAAGAGGGTGGGAGTAGCAGGTTTAATTATACATTATGTATAAGTAAAGGGGTGTAATATTACTTAGATAAAGTGAAAAGAGAAGTAGAAGGGCATGCAGTAGATGAAGACATGTTGGATGGCAAAGGGTGTAAGTCAAGGAGAAATGGGATGGTCAAATTTTTACATGAGAGATGCAAAAAGCAAAATAAAAAATATTCGGTAGATTGCACTTTATGGATAGTAAGAGAATAGCTAAAATATTATTTAATTGGGTTATGAGTAAAGGGCTGGCAACTAGATGGGTGAAAAAGGTGGTACAGTATGCAGAAGATTTGGATAAAAAATTTGTCAGTATACTTATACAAAGATGGAATAACTGTGGTAGGAGAATTGTTGAATGTAATAGTTGCAAGGAATGGGATAAAAGAATAGATTCATTAATAAAAGATTAGAGAGTTGGAGAGATGGAGAACTAGTATGGAGAATAAAAAGGATTTAAATATATATAGAAGTAATCAGAATATTGGGTGTTAGTTTATGATAATAGAAAGGAAAGTAGTTTACTGTAAGGCTCAAACAGGATCTTTAGCAACAAAGGAATATACACAAAATGAAAAAATGTGAGTGATTTACTCTGCAAGTTGTGTAAGGAAGATATAGAAAATATTAGGCATCTTTTAATTGAATGTAAATGCTTGCAAGTATAAAGGCACAAATAATGAAGTTGTGGGAGAATAAATATAAACAAAATGATTATACAGAAGGTAGGTTCTTTGTTTTTTTATGCTGGATTTGGAAAAAGATAAGGAAAATTTAGATATAAAGGCCATGGAGTTGACAAAGATTATGTTGTGGAAATTGGATGGAGCAGGATAGAGAAGAATATGGGGAAAACATAGGGTGGGGAATGGAAAGGAAAGGTGGAGTAGCTAACAGGTTTCTCTGGGCATGGTAGCTGAGAGGTTCCTGACTTTGAAAAAGGATAAGTCACAGTGAATCTCATCATCTCATCTCATCATCTAATTTTTCAGCTCCTAATTAAGTGTTTCTTTCACATTTTTTATTTTTGACATTGACAAGTATAGCAATTGAAAGTATTAATTTCTGTCTATGATAAACTTTTTCTAGGGCTAAAAAATTAATTTTATAATTTTTATTGAGAAATTGTTTTAATTCAACTGACTTTCTGGTTAAGCAATGATCTTAAAATAGAGCAAATGCAATTAATAGCAAAATAAATTGCATTGATAATCTTAAACAAATTAGAAAATGCTTCTACTATAGATAAATCGCTTTCTAATTCAAATAATGTTATCAATAGATTAGAAATCGATTTAAGCAAGTCTGCCTCCTTATCTGATTCAAAAAAATTTCAAACAAAAACAACCTAGGCTAAGGCAGTGATAATAGCTCACAAATGGAATAAAATTAATTCATCTCTAGAAAATATTGCTGATATTATAAATGTAGATATTGAGCAGGAAAATTGTAGTAATTTTTCAAAAAATTCATGAAAATCTAAAAATGACTGCTGAGGATTTCTATGGGAAGTTTAATAGTTCTGTTCTTGAAGTGGTAATAAAATCTTTTCTTAAGTTCCACAATGATAAAACATTCATTATTGCTATCACTGATGTCAAAGTCTCCATAATGGAAATTTCCCATTGATGAATTTTTTGAGCTTTTAACAAAAAAAAAAATATTGGAGGGGGAGGGGGGTGATGTAAAAAATTCTAGATCATTCTAATAATTGATATATTGTTCTGGAATTTCATAATTTTGCTCAAAAGCAAATATTTCAATAAATATACAATTTTTAAACTAATAAAATTGTATGCTATATTAATAGATCATAAGTCTGGCAGGGAAAATCAAGAACTGCCATGTGAACTTTAAAGTTCAAGATCTAAAAGCCTTCCACAATAAATATGGAAATTTCAAAACTAAGTATTTTCTATAAAAAAAAAGAGCTCTATTCCAGTATTAATCAACACTGCTGACTTTACAATTATGCTGAATAAAAACATTTGATATCTATAAGTACCCATTTTCCATGAAACCTATATCTCACTATTAGTATTCACTTTCAAAGGTATACAAGCAGGGTTTTATTAGTAAAGAGGTTTCATCTCATTAAACATCCTGATCATTTTTGTAAAACGATAAGGACTGAAAAATCATAAATCATAAATCTTTGGATTATCATGTTGGTAAACAAAATTAAAATGGAAAAATAGTTCAATTTCAAGCAGGAACCTATATGCATTATAACAATTGCATATTGACATTATTCTCAACAGTGTTTGTTATATTAGCTGCACAAAATGATGGATATCAATTACTTCATATCAGAATCACATTTGAATAATACAACAAAAGCACTACTTGTCCTCTTTTGTGATGAGAAATATCAAATAATGGGAAGTAGCAACAGTGCTTTACATAAATTTCAAAAATAAGTGAAGAATATCATCAAAAAAATTTTTTTAATCTAACATGACTATAAATACTAGCAAAAAAATTAAACTTGTAAATTATAAATTGGAAATTAACACTAGTACATTATATAACTATATAAAGCCAGTATTATAATAATTTAATAATACTTAAGCAACTCTCTCTCTCTCAATAGGAGTTGATACTCAAAAGAGTGCTTCTAGATCCAAAAAAGGTCACTATCCTGCAATGGATTAGAGTAAAAATCATGATGTAAATTGATTTTGAGTGTTCATTGTTCTAGATAACTTATGGCTCTCATTGAAATCTCCATACATTTTTCTGTATCAATAGATGTGTAACTAGGATTTTACTCTAACAGACATAAGGATACTTGAAAATCACACAATACAAAACAACTGTTTTTGTCAAGGTCATCATCATCATCATCAACCATTATCAATCCACTGCAGGATGAAGGTCTCTCTGAGTTTAATCCATCTTCTCCTATCTTTAGCTTCTCTTCTCCACAACACGCCTGCACATTTTCTTATTTCATCCATCCATCTCACATGTGGTCTCTTTCTGGGTCTTTTACAATCTCTTGGAATCCAGTTTAAAATTTCAATTGTCCATCTATTATCATCTCTTCTAGCAATATGTCCAGCCCAACTCCATTTCAATCTTTTAATTTTTTCAATAAGGTCAGTAACACCTGTTTGTTGTCTTACCCATACATTGCATTTTCGATCTCTTCTTGTTACTCCCAACATACATCTCTCCATACTCCTTTGAGTGTTCTGAAGTCTCTGTATTGCTCTTCTATTAAGTGTCCAAGTCTCAGATCCATAAGTAAGAACTGGTAAAACACATTTGTTAAAAACCATCCTTTTCAAACACATAGGCATATTTCCTTTTAGTATCAAGTTATTTCTACCAAAAGCACTCCAACCAAGTTTAATTCTATGATTAATTTCCTCCATTATGTTTCCATCTGTATTAATAATCTGACCAAGGTATTTGTAACTGTTAACTTCTTCTAATTCTTCATAATCAATCTTTATTTTCATATTTTGAGCAAATCGATTAAACATTACTTTAGTCTTTTTAACATTTATCTTTAGTCCTACTTTTCTACTTTCATCTGCTAACTCCTGCAACATTTCCTGCAGCTCTGAAGCATTATTTGCAAAAACAACTACATCATCTGCGAAATCTAAATGACTTAAATACTCTCCATTTACTTTCACTCTTTTAGTTTCCCATTTTAATCCACAAAATACTTCTTGCAGCATTGCTGTAAAGAGTTTTGGAGATATGGAATCACCTTGTCTTACACCTTTCTCAATGCTGATTTTTCCAGTATCATTATGTAATCTAATTGTTGCTGTTGCATTTTTATAAATATTCTTTAAAATATGACATTATCCTGGATCTATACTTTGATGATCCAATGCTTTAATCACTGAAGAAATGTGTATAGAATCAAATGCCTTTTCATAATCTACAAATCCAAAATATAATGACAACTCATATTCGTTTGTCCTTTCTATGACTTCTCTCAATACCTGGATATGATCTATTGTACTAAAACCACTTTTAAATCCAGCTTGTTCTCTTGGTTGGTGGAAATCCAAAGTTCTCTGTAGACGAGTTGTAATTATCTTGGTAAAAATTTTATATAAAACTGATAAAAGGCTGATAGGTCTGTAATTTCTAATATCTTCTTTATCACCTTTTTTAAATATTAATATTATTACTGCATTCTTCCAATCTTCTGGTACATCTTTATCATTTAGACATTTGGTATATAACTTTGCTCAAGGTAGATTTGATTTTATCATAGTAGTGACTTGTTTTTACCTATAAATTAAAATTGAGAATTTATCTCTATCTTATGCAATGTTAGTTAAAATTCCTCTCTAACCAACTGACTTTTAATTCTTATACCACATATGCTATTAGTCTTAATCATCTCTCCTTCCTGAATTTCAAACTAAACAAAAAAAAAAGTAAATATAAGGGGCATTAACTCTAAACTCTGTTTAGTGCGTGCTGCTTTTAGCTATTGGATCACCCAGTTTACCTCTCATATTGCCTTTTTCACAGAAACAATATACTATGTAAATTTTCATCTTAATCCTGCAAATTTTCTAGGTAAATTTGGATATTGTAAAGTCTTAGTATCCAGTAATGCAGCTGCTGGAATTGGTATTATTATTCATAATTTAAGGTATTATATTTAGATCAGACTATGAGTATACTCATACTCTATTATCCTGCTTTTATTCTAAACCTTATAACTCTACATTTGTACAACAAATCCACACTAATATGTCAATTAATAAATCAGATCAATTTGACATTGAAACTTATTCTTACCCGACTGTAATAATGGGGATTTTAACATGTTCTATTCAAACTTTGTTACAAAATATTTACATCTGATTAAAAGAATTTCTATATATTTCCTTTTAGTAACCTTAAATCTCTATATATAAAAATCATTTTTTTATTGACCTCTTCTATTCTCTAGATATGCACTTTGTAATAAAAAAAACATTTTTTTATTGATCTCTTCTATTCTCTAGATATGCACTTTGTAAAGTTCCTTTCCCTGTATCCTTCTCTGATCATCTAACACTTAACATTACTAAAATTAGACATGCAAGGAAAATCACTGCTCTTACATAATAACACCATTAACCTTCTTCGGAAAACCTCTGTTCTTGAGACAGTGGTTTTAGAGATTTATACATATTTTGAAAAAATTAAGATACTTTCCCTTGATCTACTGGAATCTTGGTTCTTATTCATTAATATAATACCATAAATAATCAGATATTTTACCTACAAAAACAAATCTTTAGACTTGGTTGGTAAAAGAATTGGATTCATTGCATTTCAAACTAAAAAAGACTCTCAACAATCCTTTCTCAATAGATTCAGTTACATTCTTCAAGTAAGAGTACAAGTAGACACAATTCATACTGGCTGACCATTTATCTGTCAAGAAAGCAAGTCTTTCTTGACAATATCCATAATAGGTTTAAAATTTATATTCAATGGGCATTGAGTTATAGACCAAATAAACTAACCTCTTCCTCTATTTTTATAACAATACAATTGCTAGAGAAGATATGCTACCTCATATCTTCTTCTATTTTAAATCTTTCCTACAGAAATGTCCATATCCTAAACTTTCTTCATGCTTTTTTGATATCACTACAGAAGATCATAAGATTGCAAAATATGAAATAGCCTTAAAGTCAAGCTCTATCCCAGAGAGCATAATCCGTGGATATATGCTATTCTGAAATTTTTATTAGCTCATTTGAGTCATTATACTATTCCAGTAATATATAACTTATTAAATCATCTTGCATAACAAATATACATTATAGACCAGCTTTATCCACTCTCATTCATTCCCATCCTCCCTTCACCATTTTCTTATCTTGGATCTATATCGATCTCCACTTAACACTAAAATCATTTAATCTCTTCCCTCTATATCCAAATATCGGTTTGCTGAGAAAGGAAGTTCACTGAAGCAATAACAATATTTAAGATGTTAATTGATGACACCAGGCAAGCCAAAACCATAACTCCTATTATTGTTCAATTGGACATTATAGCTTCTTTTTCTCTATGCCAATAAATAAACTTTTTATATGCTGTCAAACTTGCTAATCAGTGAAAATATACATATTACTATAAATGGAAAATTATATTGTGTTTCCCAATCACAATTCCATCTCTCAGGGTTTTCTCTGTTATTTATTCTTCATAGCAAACATTAACTTACTTTTACGTGAAATAGGAAACAAATTACCTGGCATATACATATCCCTTATAAACCAATCGATCAGCCATATTTTATACATGGATGACTTAATAATCTTCTTTCCTTCCAAAAATCTCTCTCCAAAACTCCTTTCCATACTAGAACATTACTCTCAAGCTTTATCTTTAACTTTTAATAAAGAGAATTCATTAATGTCGTGCATCCTTACTGGCAAACAGATATCTTTTATTTATAGTGCCCCTTCTCATAAATTTTTTGGCTTTCCATTTCATCTTTACTTAAATTCAATAAGTTCTATAGTACAAAATACTATTCTGGCTTCAATTGAAAATGTTATAATTTCCCTTTCAAAAGCTTATCTGTCACTACATAATAAAATTTTCCTTATCAACATGCTAATATTTCCAAAAATCAATTACTATGCTCCAATTATCAACTTCATCATCTCTTTTTAAAAAGGGGTAAACTCTCTATGTACCAGATTTATTTGGATCTAAAAGCATAGTTCTCATAAGTATGAAAAAATGTGGAAATAAAAATTAAATGGTCTCCCCTTACAGTGTCTCTACATTTTTACTGCCAGAGAGAATTAACCAAACTCATAATTTTATTCCCTAATATTCAATCATGTATTCCAGTAAGTCTTACAAACACATACACCCTCTCAGAAACAAATTCATAAATATTTCATTCACTTTCATATCCAAATATGCATATTCTATCCTCAAAAAAAAAAAATCAGGTATTGGGAGACTTGTAAATTAACAATGAATACTAATCCTATGGACATTTCCCATTCCTTTCTTACAGTTTCTAATAAAACTATTATCAAAAGTTTAAGTACTAGTATTTGGAGCATAAATACTTGAAGTTTTTAATAAAAATCAACCTCAAAGCTTTACCAACCAAAGAATTGGCTAGCTGGAAGAATGGCATCTGCAAATAGTGATGCAATATGCTCATTATGTATGAGGGAGGAGAAAACATATGAATATTTTGTCTATAAATGCACTTCCTAACATACATATTGCAATCTTGTAGCAGCTATTACATAAAACTAATCTTCCACATTAGCAGTTCTTATTGAAAATATTCAGAGAACTGTTTTCTAATATAAGATTGGCAGTATTCATCCTATTTACCCTTTAGTTCCTGAGATATCTTTTTTTTTAATTCAACATCTCTGAAACTTAAATCTCTTTTTATCAATGAATTGATAAAAATTAAACCCAGAGATCAAGCCAATAGTAATTATCTGGAGCCTGATATTTCTTCCAACACTGATGATATACAGACTATAGTTGAGATTTGTTTTTTTGTTTTTTTTAAATATATTTAACTACTTTAATTATAAATATATTTAATCTTATTCATGTTATTAATCAGTATAAAAAATATTTCAATTTAGTTTCCGTGATCTTGTAGAACTTTTTATTCAATAGTGGCATAATGTAACATTACTTTTTTTGTTTGTTTGTTTATTAAATGTTTGTGTGTGTGTGTGGAATAAAGTTTATTTTAAATGTAATCATATCTGGAAATTGTGGCAACATCAATTTGATTTAAAACTCTCTAAATAATCAGTTATTTATATACTTATATGTTATAGAATCCTTAAAAAATATTGGGTGGATTAGTAATTGAAGGACACTTTTGTAAAATTGAGAAATACAATTTTGCAAAAAAAAAAAAAAAACACAAAAAAAGACTTTTTTTTTTATAAACATAAATTAAACATGAATAGTTGATTAACTACTCCATGCAGAACAAAAAGGCTAACCCAAGAACTAAAAATACCTGTATGGACTAGCATCTGTGCAATATTGAAAAGCAAACAAAATCTATTTGATAAATTGAATGTGACTTATGCTCAATTTACTACTTGGGTTTTCATACATTATACAAGCTCATGAATTTTAGTTGGTTATATAATAAAAGTAACTTTGTGACTAATAATATGTGAATCAACTTCTTTAAGGATGTGAATAAGCAGAAATAAATAAAATCTCAGTTTAGATTCTTTGTATATGTTAAGAAAACATGAGAACTATAATAAAAACAATTATAGTAAAAGTAACTGGGCAAAGAAATAAATTTTAAGAATGGCCCCAAGAAATAATTAAAATATAGGGTGTACATATGAACATGAAAATATGCTTTATTAATAAAATAAAACAAGATTTATAATGTATGTGGAGGATTATTTATATATCGAAATTATTGAGTTATTCCTGAAAGAAATTTATTCCTTAATTAATTTATGAAAAAATTATCACCCGTTTAATTAAAATTATAAATAAGTTTTAATTGCTTTTATAAATTTTACCTAACAACTTCAGACTATTTTGAAGACTAACAAGAATGCAAATTTAATTGGACAATTTGACTAAAATATTTATATGCTTGTTGTTTAACTTGTATTGCAGAAGAATATTTAACTTCAAAAGTATTGATTTAATTGTGAGATGTTTTATAAAAATCCAGAATACATAATATGATCAGTTTATAATATAGCAATTGGTCCCAGGCGGAAGTTCAATTTCACATATATTAAATAAATTTAGTTTCTTTTTTACTTAAAAAAAGGCGCTCAATTTTTGTCAAATCATTCCGCAAGTCTTCAACATTTTAACAGCTCATCTTATTCCATTAAATAATCTAAAACTGCTCTTCAATAAATATTTTGCGGCTATATATTTTTATTTATTTATAACTTTGAATAAAATTTTTATTTGTGTGGCATTGTGCCATAATCTTGATACAATATTTCGGTTGTATTATTTTTTAAATAGAAATTATAATTTATTATCATTACAATTTTTGAATAATTTAAATTTTACTTATCTTTTAATCATGGTAATTAAACTGAAATAGCATTAATTATCTAGCCGAATAAACAAGTAGATTTGGTTCTTGACTATAATATTTGGAAATTTTAAGAAATTGACTAGTTGTAATATGGTTACTGTAATGTTATCCATCTGACTGAATACAATGCAACACTTTCAGAAAATAATCGTGGAGGATTTGTTTGCATTATTCAATTGACTAAATTAATATTTGCATAATTGCTGTAAATGCCAATAGAGGTCACTATGGTCTTGACTAAAAAAAGCTATTTTAAAAAGTCGATTGCAGTTTTCTTTCATTTTCCTATTTCAGACATTTATTTATCCTCAAAATAATATATAATTTGTGTATAGTCAATTGTTTTGTATCTATTTTGCTATCGGATTGTAATCTTCGTCTCATTTATATCCAAAATAAAAATCTACTCTATTTAATTTTTGAAGTCTTTATAAGATTTAATTTAACCACATTTTTCAAGGGAAAATTGTGATCAGAACTAATATTTGTTTTCTTCTCCTCTACTTTGATTTCTGCAATATTTATCAAAAATAATACTTTGACTTTAAATTATTATATTATTCTCTAGTTCAAACAATATAAAATAATTAGAAGCAGTTTTTCATGTGTGGATGGTGATTCTGCCAAACAGTAATCTGTTTGGAAGAATCACTATCCACACATGAAACTTGATAAGATGCCAATCAATCACTTTCATTTTTAAATGTTTTAATTGATTTTGGGAAAATGTTTGTTTGTTAACTTTTAATATTTTTCAAGTTAGAATGAAATTTTAAAATCGATGGTTTAATATTTTTAAACTTGATAGGATTGCTTGAAAATTGATGTATAATTAAGTTATAATACTTAATCTATTTGAAACAATTATTTTTTCAGTATGTCCACTAGTTTGATAGATATGGAACAGAGGGTAGAAAAAATATGAAAAATATTCAATAATTTCATGTTTTGTAATTAACATTTACCCTTAGAATTTTCATTTTGTTTAAATAATGATCGCAAAAGAGCAGTTTAAATTTTTTCCTTTTAAGGGGCTTGAACAGACTTTCAAGCACCCTTCAGCTATCCATTCTATCTCATACAACCAATACACATGACCACACATATGAAAAAGATAAATGATCTCCAATATACATATTTTGTGCTGAACCAGCACTAATCATTTGGTCCAGATCACCTTTTGCCCCCATACATATATAATCAGGGTTTACTTTATATTAAGATAACAAATCTTCAAAATTTAATGGACGTGCTTCAATCTACTCCACCCTCTAACTCTTTAGCCATCCATACCATTGAAATCTGATGGTGGAATGTCCAAATCCTTTATTGATGACAATATTATTGTTATGCCCATGTTGACTTTAAGTCCACCTGACCCCTCATGTTTAACATTTTTTAAACTATTTTAAACTCTTAATGTATATGTATTATTATGTAATAATAGTAATACATTTTAATTTATAGCAGAAATATCTACTGGTATATATATATAATAATAAAAATAATAAAACAGTCATTACCATCAACCATTATCAATCCACTGCAGGATGAAGATCTCTCCAAATTTAATTCATATTCTCCAATCTCTAGCTTCTCTTCTCCACATCACCCCTGCACACTTTTTTATTTCATCCATCCATCACATGTAGTCTCTTTCTGGGTCTCTTACAATCTCTTGGAATCCAGTTTGTCCATCTATTTATCATCTTTTCTAGCAATATGTCTAGCCCAACTCCACATCAGTCTTTTAATTTTTTTCAATGAGGTCAATAGCATCTGTTTGTTCTCTTACCCATATATTGTGTTTTCAATCTCTTCTTGTTAATCCCAACATACATCTCTCCATACTTCTTTGAATGGTCTGAAGTCTGTATTGCTCTTCTATTAAGTGTTTCAAGTATCAGATCCATAAATAAAAACTGGTAAAACACATTTATTAAAAACTTTCCTTTTCAAACACATAGGCATATTTCCTTTTAGTATCAAGTTATTTCTACCAAAAGCACTCCAACCAAGTTTAATTCTATGATTAATTTCATCTATTATGTTTCCATCTGTATTAATAATCTGACCAAGGTATTAGTAATGAATTAGCCATCTTTATCGTTTTTTATTGGAAGATTAATGTAAATGAAAGGCGACTCAGTTATTAATGAATAGAATTGCATAATAACAGCCTGAAAATAATAGACTATTATGGGAATTACTTTTATTTTTCTTCCAACAAATAGGACTCTAATTTAAATTGTAATCAATCTTTATTTTCATATTTTGAGAAAATTCATTAAACATTACTTTAGTCTTTTTAACATTTATCTTTAGTCTTACTTTCCTTTGATAACTCCTGCAACATTTCCTGCAGCTCTAAAGCATCATTTGCAAAAAACTACATCATCTGCAAAATCTAAATGACTTAAATAATCTCCATTTACTTTCACTCTTTTAGCTTCCCATTTTAATCCACAAAATACTTTTTGCAGATATGGAGTTACCATGTCTTATACCTTTCTCAGTGTTGACTTTCCTATATCGTTATGTAATCTAATTGTTGCTATTGCATTTTTATAAATATTCTTTACAATATGACAATATCCTGGATCTGATGATCAAATGCTTTAAACACTGAAGAAATGTTTATAGAATCAAATGCCTTTTCATAATCTAGAAATCCAAAGCATAATGGCAATTCATATTCATTTGTTCTTTCTATAACTTCTCTCAATACCTGGATATGATCTACTGTACTAAAACAATTGTTAAATCCAGCCTGTTCTCTTGGTTGGTGGACATTCAGGCAACTGAGAAGTAAAAAGCCAATAAACTAATGCATGTTGGTAAGCAGCCCATTCATGTTCGTATGCTATATGAATAATTATATAATAATAACAACTGCAATGACAAGAATGTATGGAGTGGACATTAGGAATTTTGCCCTACTCAGTTCCTTTAAAGCCTCCTTTCAGTTAATAGCAAACTCCTTTCTGCAGCCAAAAAATAACAGTAATAATTATTATATACAGCCTTTCAATTCACAGAAGAACTTTCAGTTAATTCCTCAACTGCCATTAAATTCAAAAAACAATGGAAGTAAAAATCAACTCCAATCCTATAAATCCCGAATTTTAATGTTAGCAGTTTGTTTATTAATTATATTCATTTTATTTCTATTTATTAAAAGTGCCATCTTAATTTTTCTTTTATAATGGTTTCTCTCTTCATGAAGAATCTTAATACATTCAAGATGAAACTTAAATTTATATTTACATGGTCTTTTATGATCCAAGAAAACTGAAGCAGTCATTAAAATCATTATTATTTTTACTTTTCACATGCTTGTATAATAATTCATGCTCCTTTAATCTTTTTTCAATACTGCATCTCAATTCACCTACATATAATAACATGCGTCCACAAAATATTGATACACAACAATACCTTTTTCTTGACAAGTATGACACTTTTACAATTATTCACTAACTTATTAATGTTATTTGTAACACAAAATGAAATATTAAACACATTTTTATATATATCCTTAAAAAATTTCACTTGAGCATTTGAAATATATGGAACAGACATCCATTTTTTAACATCAATCTTCAACTCCTTATCATTGTAATTCTTTTTAAATTGACATAAAGTATTGTTAATCTGTTCAATCTTATAATAAACTTCAAGCAATTTCTTGGCAAATATCTCAATATTTTTTAATTTATCACACTTGTAATGACATAATTATTTATTACAAAACAAAAAAGATCTAAAACTTGTCATCTTATATATAATTGGTAATTTTGATTTACAATTTATACATCTTTATTTTTTTTGCAGTGGTTTAAAACTAATTTATAACTTAACATAGTATTACATCTTGTAATAAATAAATCCAAATACTTAATACTTTTGTCCTGTTTTTTTTTTCAATAGTCCTTTTGAAGCCATTCAAATTATTTAACTCCTCTACAAGCAAATTTATAGTATTGGTATTTCCGCAAACTTACGTTCATCAACTATTATTAGTTCAATAGTTTTGTAAATACTAGTTATTAGAAGGAAAAAAGGCTTTTTTTTAAAAAAAAAAAAAAAAAACAAACATTGCCCCCACTTCCTCCCCTCTTTAAAATATCACAAAAGAATCACATTGAAATTATTTCATAAATAGAATTAGGAATTGTAATTGAGAGATATATTAAGATTTTCCTGGAAAGAAAGAAAAATCATAACTTTGAAGTAGTTTTTAAGAGGCAGTTCAAACTTGATGTATAACAAAATGTTATTTGCAGTGAAAACATATTCATAGTAACCTTCTTTCCTCAGTTATTTCTAATCTTGATTGAAAAAATGAAATGACATACTTTTCATTGTAAGACATATTAATTTTATTATACATCAGTTATAGAATAACTTTAGCTAAGCTATATTTGATTACAGTAATCGAAGATTACCTTTTGAATTTTAATACTGACTTTGTGACTAGGATTGACATAAGTATGATTGCTGCCTTTCACTTGCGTTCCATATTTTGAAATTAAAAAAAAGAATTATCAGCTTTCTAGAAATTTACTGTCATATAATTTATATTCTCATAATGATTATTAAATTTAAAATGTTTCAAAATTAAGCAGTCTTATTGTTTATTGAAATAATTTTTGATTGTGGAAATTACTTAATAGATTTTATTATCAGTTTATTTGCTATTGTAATGTGATATGCAATCTTGTTTTCTGTGGATACTAGTTTTTTATGCAATTTTTAAATTTGTGAGCACTAATAAATGCAAAACATTTTACTCTACACTATAAAATATAAATTTAAAATAAGTTTAATATACACAATATATAAAAGATTAAGTGATTTACTTTTGAGCCAGGTTTCCATTTGATTTAATCATATCTCACTGTAAGCAAATAGTAAATGTATTATATAATATAAAACAATTTGTAATTTATAATATTCAACATTATAATAAACTTAAACAAAGGCAAAAACTCTCCATATAGTAGTGCCACCCTGTGCCAAACAGGGTAATCAATGGATGCCAGAAGGCTTGTGCATAAAATCCCTATCTAGGGCCTACTCATCCAATATCCCCAGTCTAGTTTATGGCTTGTGGCCATCATCAGTGAGGAACCTTGGATGCACAAGCCTTCTGGAATCCATTGATTAGTCTGTTAAGCATAGAGTGGCACTACTGTATGGAGAATTTTTGCCTTTGTTTACAACAGTTATGTGCTAGTATAGAGAAGGTGATCATGTTTAATGGTTTAATAATAAACTTAAAATTGATAATAAAAGCAATGCAAAATTTTTGATATTGTTTAAAAACTGAAAATATATTTGATATTTTAACAAACAAAAAAAGTAATACTGATTTAATTTCTAACATTTAATCTAAACCATAAAAAACTTTCAAAAGAACAAGATTTAAATAAAAAATAAAATAAAATAATTTTATATAAGATTTGACATGAATCTTTTAACTTTCCTTTTGTAATGAGTTGTTGTCACAAATAAATCAAGTAGATTTTGGATCTGGTGGTTGCTAAGGGTCCAGAGTTCAATGATGGAAAAATTTGACATCCTGCAATAGTCCAGAACTTCAAGCTTTTCTTTAATTAAAAAAAGATCATTAATAAAAAATGATTATTAAAATAATACAGAAATAATAATAATAATGTTATTTGTCAATTTATATTACTTAGAAATAAATAGAGAATGAAAATGTTTACATTTTTAAAATTTGTTACATTCTACCATTTAAAAGAATAAAATGTATACTTTTCTTTAATTAAATAAAGGTAATAAATAAATAGGCAAAACTCTCCATACAGTAGTGCCACTCTGTGCCAACCAGAGTAATCAATGAATGCCAGAAGGCTTGTGCATAAAATCCCCATCTAATGCCTACTCGTCCAATATCCCCAGACTAGTTTCTGGCTTGTTGCCTTCGTCAGTGAGGAGCCTTGGGTCTGAGAGCACTGCACCTAGATCTTTCTCCAGCAGCCACCTTTTATCTCCACCTAACTATAAAACCATGAGAATGAAATTGAAAACACAATATTTTCAATCTAAGCTCATTAGCTTATAGTCATCAGATCCTAAGATCTAGGTGCAGTGCTCTCAGATTTCAACGCTCCTCACTGACGAAGGCCACAAGCCAGAAACTAGTCTGGGAATATTGGATGAGTAGGCATTAGATGAGGATTTTATGCACAAGCCTTCTGGCATTCATTGATTACTCTGGTTGGCACAGAGTGGCACTACTGTATAAAGAGTTTTGCCTGTTTAATATCGTGATGTTTAATAAATAAATAATTAAATGCTCAGGAATCATAACAAGTTCAAGCTACAGTAATGCAAGCAAAAAAAACCCAATGCTATCCACCAATCTATTTAATTTAGAAATAATAAATCGAGAATGAAAATAGTTGCACTATAAAATGTCATGTATAATAAAATTTAATTCCTTTCTAAATTTTTTTTTCTATTTTAACATAATTTAATAGTGTAATCATTTTTATTGTGATCTATCAGAATACTGACAGTAATATTTAACCATCAATGGTAACTTTGGGGTTTATTAATTAAAGACAAATAAAGTTTAGTGTTTGTATGAATGATGATATATTCTGAAAGTTATCCTAAACCTGTATTAGGGTCGCATGTGATTTTAATCAGCTTTTGTTTTTTGTGAAAACATTAAAATTCATAGTTCCAATTCTATATTTATAAAATAGCATATAAAGATTTGTAAAATTTAAATATCATTTGCTACTAACATAAATTTCAATTTAATTACAATTCACCAAATTGCCAAATATAGTAAATTATTTTTATATATATATTACTTATAATATTTCATTCATATACAGCTCTGACGAAGACTGCTGGACAGTCGAAATTGTAAGAAAATAAAGAAGATTAAGAAAATTACTTGCATTAAAGTGTATATGAATGAAATATTATAAGTAATATATATGATTATATGAAGATATGCAAAGAAAGTGAAGGAGAAAAGAGTAAATTATTTTTTATAGAAAAATAAATTCAAACTTTCATATAACAGTAAGTTATATTGATACTTCTAAAATAATAGATGAATTTTCTAAATAAAAAAAATTGAGGGAAAGTTATTTAACTTTTTACTCCAATTTAAAATATATTTCTTAAAATATTTTATTATTTTGATATAATTTTCTATTTTCTAATTTATTATTTGCAATATTTTAAAATAAAAATATTAAATCACATATTCATCATTATAATTTTCACATTATTAATTCATTGTAAGATAATCCCAAGTTTAATCTAGATTCTCCAATCTATAGCTTCTCTTTTCTGCATTACACCAGCCAACTTCCTTACATCATCTATTATCTGTAGCTCTGATGATGACTGCAGAACAATCAAAACTGTTAGTTTGATATAAATAAAGAGTATTGATAAAGTGTTTAAGAAAAGGTGTAAATGGTATTGACTCACACATGATCTGTTTACAATCTTTTAGCATCTAGTTTAAAGACTTCTGCAGTCCATCTATCATCATTACTTTAAAAAAATGTTCAGCCCAATTCCATTTCAACCTCTTAATTCTTTCAATGATACTTATTCATTCTCATCTGTATAGTTAACATTTGATTTCTTTTGTTCCTTCCCTACATTACTCTCCATACTTTATTATGTAGTGTGAAGTTTCTGTATTATTCTCCTGTTAAGCATATAAGCATCAGATCCTTGAAACAAAATGGTACAAATCTTTTCTTTTCAAAGATAACCATTCCATACAAATTCAATTCTATAATGAATTTTATTCAGTTTTCATTTGTATTATTAATTTTTTATTTTTCTTTCAACTGATAATATTTGTAACATTTTCTAAAGCAAAATATTATTTGAAAAAATAATATTATATGCAAAATATAGAAATCTTTAAAAATCTTTATTTGTTTTTATTCCCTTAGTTTCCCATTTTAATCCATAAAATACCTTCCATAAAACTGTAGCAAAAAGTTTTGCAGATACAGAATCAATCTATCATAAATGCTTATCAATATTAATTTTGTTAGTGTTACCATATAATCTAAGTACGACCATTTATTTTAATAAATATTCTTCACAATTCGATATTCAGAATATGTATTTGATAATCCAAAGCTCAGATTACTGTGGAAATAATTATAATCAAATGCCTTTTTATAAACAACAAATCCAAAATGTAATAAGCAACTCACACTATTGACTTTTTTCTGCAACTTTTCTCAATATTTGGATATGGTCTATTATACTAAAATTATTTTTAAATCTAGCTTATTCTTTTAGTTAATTTGAATCCAAAATCCTCTGTACATGATTTATAATTACCAAAATCACACTTTTTTTTATGTTACCGTAATATCCTATAAATATAATTTGTCCAAAACTTCAAACACTTTTTAGAAAAACTCTTTATTTGTACATATACAGACATCTACGTTTTGACTTACCTGCAGTCTTCTTCAGAGTAATTCTATTTTGATCTTCCAAAATAGACTTGCTCTGAAGAAGACTGCAGGTCAGTCGAAAAAATAGACTTGCTCTGAAGAAGATTGCAGGTCAATCGAAACGTAGGTGTCTGTATATGTACAAATAAAGAGTTTTGCTAAAAAGTGTTTGAAGTTTTGGACAAATTATATTTACATGATTTATAATTATGTTATTAAAAATCCTGCATAAAACTAGTAGATCTATAATTTCTAATATCTTCTTTTTCACTTATCACAAATGCCAATATTAACTACTCTTTTTTATTGCATTGTCAAATGTATGCCATATAATACTAAATTGTCCATGCACTTTACAACTGTTACAATCAAAACTGTAAAAAAGGCTGGTAAATAAAGCATTGCGTAACATTAGTAAAGTGCATGGACATTTTAGTATTAAATGCCAATATTATGAATTTTTTTCTATTCATCTAATACATCTTTAAGATATAATTCTACTAGCATATATATTTATATATAAAAAAAAAGTGCCCACACTAAAGTTCTGCATACTTAAATACCATGAAAAATTTTAACAGTAAAGCAGCTTTCTATTCTTTCATTTATTCTTCCAATCAAATAATAGAAATTGCCTTACAAAAAAATATATTAAAAGCTATTATACAGATCAGATTTGTCAGTGATTCAAAATAGCATTTCACTACTTAAGATTTATATCAAATCAATATCCTCTTTCTAAACATTCAATCAAATATATACAAATTAAAAAATAAAGGAATAAAAAATTGTTTTCTTATGATATTCCAAACAAATTTCCTTTTCCAAATCAAATAGCAAAACCTGCTGAAATTTTATCTTCTTAAATGTTATTGAGGTCTCATCATAAAATTCAGGACAATTAATGGTTATTGCATTCATTAGCTTCATAAATATAACTTACAGCATTTAACTTATGAAATTGTGATCAAACATAAATTATGAAAAATATAGTTAACGATATTCAAACTGCTGAAATGGCAGAAGTGAAGGAATTAATAAAGCCATTAGTGTTTCTACCTTAAAAAAATAATAAAACCATTAGTGTTTCTATATTCTGGTTGGAATCTCTAGATTCCTTTATATTCTATTAATAGTTAAGCTGTGTTTAAAAAAATTCATATGTTAAATAAACAAAGCGATATTTGATGCAAAGCTTTGCCAACGGTTTCTTCATCTGCTTCTTTTAAGATATCAATAATAGTTCTATTATGTCCACCAATTTTTCATAGATTTAATTATGTTTCTTATAATTCAAAATACTTAGCATTTTAGATGTTGCAATTGTAGAAACTACTATTTTATTGATTTTTACTTCTTTCACACATTTAATTATATTGGTACTTCTTTTAGTAATAATGCCAACAACTTTTCTTCCAATATTAAGACAGAATATTTTTGACTTTTATTCTTTTGTATAATTTCATTGCCAATTTGTAGTTATACTTTTTAAATCATTATTAACCCGTTTTTGTTTGACTTAACAAAATTCCAGATATTCATTTTTTTAAATGGATCATTTAAAAATATTATATTTATTTTCTTCATATACTGTCTCAATGGTGAATCAGTTTTTTATACTGGTTATATATAATGATTGCTAATGATGAATTAGAAGTTAACTACAATTATATTGGTCAAATTATTAATATAATTAATCATAGATTTAAACATGGATGGAGTGTTTTTGATAGAAATAATAAAATTAAAATAAAATATGCCTATATGTTGGAAAAGAAAGATTTTTAATAAATGTGCTTTACCACTTCTACTTACGGATCCGAGACTTGGATACTTAACAGAAAAGCAATACAAACACTTCAGACAACCCAACAAAGTATGGGAATGTGTATTAGAAGTAACAAGAAGGGATTAAAAATGAAATATATGGATGAGAGAACTGAAATCATGAAAGAATTAAGAGATTGAAATTGAGATAAGTTGGATGTAATGCTAGAAGAGACGATAGTATACGGACACTTAAAATCTTAAATTAGATTCCAAGAGATTGTAAAAGACCTTGAAAAAAAAACATATGTAAGATGGATGGATGATTACAGTTATGATGTTAAGAAGAAGACTAGAAATTGGAGAAATTGGATTACACATAGAGATACCTTCATCCTGCAGTGGATATTGAAAATGGTGATGTAGTTGATTTTAGTAGAGAACTGATTATATTCTTATTGAATTTATTCAAGTCCTATCTGTCATTGAATTCTATTAATATTTTTAAACAATTTACAAGTTCTAGCATAAATTCATTTGTATATTTCTAAAAATTAAAAATATCACTTAATATGTCTTCCTCAAAATTTTTGAATTTATTATCTAGAAATGTGCATTTACAATATATAACTCAATTTTGCTATACTTATATTTGAATGCTTTAATGTCTATTTCTGCTTATAATTTTTCCCAAAAAAATCAATTCATATTCTGCAAATTCATCAAGTTAACTTTTACTCCATTTTGGTAACCATATTGAAATTTATCCATAACATTTTTAGTTTCAATTGTATTCTAATTCTAACATTAAAATCTCCCAATATAATTTTAAAATGTATGGGCTGATTAAATAAAAAGCCTCTATTCCTTCATTAAAATGAAATTAGTTGAGGCATAAACATGAAGTGTCTGTATTTGGTATCTTTCGTGCAATTGAAGAACTATTTTGTCCATTCTATCTGACAAACCATAAATCTCCACAATGTTGGTTTTTTTTAATCTTTATATTGAATTTCCACTCCACTTATGTTTTTACTAATAATCCTTTATAATAAGGCATGTGATCATTTTACATATCAATTGTCTTCAAACTTCACAAAGTAAAATCATTCTTCAGTTTAAAGAAATCTATAATTATGGTTATTAAATAAAAGAATGTCAATGAATAGTAGTTTAGGTCACAATCACATTTGTTTCCAGCTTTACAATATCTTGGAAATGAGTTATAATTTAATCATGATTGTAAATCTAAAAAGAAAATTATTATTTATTCACATAAACCCTTTGGCTTCATCTACAAAAAAAAAAACCCAACAGTATCCATTTATCTACAAAGTTCTCCTGGTGTATGACGACAGAGTGCATATATATATCATTACGGATTGTGCTTAAGTTGTTGTATGCACCCCATCCATCCGTAATGATGTGGGTCCCTGGCAAAATATATTCTTGTATTTTTGCTTCGAGAGTCACAGCTGATTGGTTAAGGACCTTACCAAGAAACACTTTCCTGAATTTCTCTCTATTCCACCAAAGACCCAATGACTTTCTCGAATTTGCTCCTCTGTGATATTGTCGATGAAAATATTTCATTTCATCAACTTCTACGATTTTATGCACTCCATTATCATCAAATCCACCAACCTGCGTTGGATGTCTGTGAAAATACGTTGCGCACTCTTCGCGGCAAAAATTTGCCCAGTCTACTATAGTGTGCCAACTTACACTTAGCTCGTGAACAAGAAAACACTGTGGCAAACTATGTGCCCAATAATATACTACAAGCATAATTGTCTTGAAGGATAAATGGCTTCTAAAAAAAAAAAGAACCCTTTCTGATAGATACACGATGGCGATATAATCTGCATTGCCATCTGTGACCATCTCCACATTCTTGCTGTTTGATGAGAGAACACTGCACGCCGCAATGCTGGCATAGAGTACTATTTTTAAGCAGGCGCCTCCTTGCTAACCACTTCATTGCTAACTCCGGAGTTCGAAGCTCATTCGCCAACAGAAACGATGTCCAATGTTCTACACGAATATCTGCAGCATGTAACAGTTCATTTTCTGGTACTACAACTACATTACCATTTAAAGGATTCATTTTATGAATTACGCTGGAAGTTAAAAACCATGTGTTACAACTTTGGAAAACTTGTAAAATGTGCGCCAAGACAATGTAACAATTCCACACTAATTCGACAAGAAACACTGTGGTGAGAAAAATTTGGACAGTAATTACAAATATTGGTAGGATATATTGTTATTATTTTAATTATTTTTTTAATTATTTTCTTGATGTGATGTGATGTATTATGGCTTCTCCTTAAACGAAGTCAAGAATATCTCAGCAATTATGCCCAGATAAACCTGTTAGTCACTTTCTTTTACATTCCCCACTCTAAATTTACCCATAATCTGCTCTATCCCATTTCCACAACATAATTTTTGTCAACTCTATAACCTTTATATCTAAATCCCCCTTATCTTTTCCCAAACCCAGCATAAAAACCAATAATTCACTTTCTGTATAATCACTCTTTTCATATTTATTTTTCCACAACTTCATTATATGTACCCTTTCTGTTTTCAAGCATTTACATTCAATTAACAAATGCCTAATATTTTCAATTTCTTCCTTACATAATTTACAAAATAAATCACCCATATTTTTCCATTTACATGTATATTCTTTTGTAGCTAAAGATCCCGTTCGAGCCTTAAACAATAAACTACTTTCCTTACTATTATCATATATTAACTCACACCTAATATTCTGTTTATTTCTTATTTAAATATTCGACAAGAAACACTCTGGTGAGAAAAATGTGAAACAAAATTCGAATTTTATTGTGACCTGTAAACTGCAGTTTTACCCTTCTTTTTTGCGAGTTTTTTTTTATAGTGAAGTCTTAGTTGTTGTTGTTTTTTTATAGCACATACATCATTTTTTAGGCTCCAAAAACAATCTGAAAATTGAAATTCATTTCGTGAATTCCATATGTTATTTAAAAAAAATATGATCAATAATGAATTAAAAACATGATTGAAAAATACGAAACAAATTTATAATACGTAGACTAAGGAAGAACTGATCATGAAAGAATAAAGTGAAATAGTGAAAATATTTCCTTTCTTCCTGCTATCCAATGAATACCTAAGATAACATTAATTAAAACGATATTAAACTTTCAATATATTTGTACCACAGTTTCTATTTAATCTTATATGTTGGCACATGATGAAAAAATCGACAAATAATAGATAATTAGTATATTTGTACCCATAGAGGTCGCTGCATAAATTCATTTTAAAACGGAACTGGAAGTACATAACAACCTTTCCTTACGTTGCATCACTCACGTGTGAGGAGACATTAGAACTCTTTGCATTTTAAAATATTATAAATACAATATATTAAACTAATCATATTTAAAAGTTTTTAAATCTAATGATGCAGCGTCTTCGTGGTTGTTCTCGTTTAATTTCTAACGCTGGTAATGCAAAGTTTCTTCCAAATTTTGGTCATCGGGTAAGTTTTAGTAAAAATGGCTGTCCCCGGCCTTCAAATGAAATTGCGTCTGTCAAATATGTGTTTATTGAATCATATTAATGATAGTTTTTATTTAATCATGTATTAATAATAGTTTTTGAAATTTTACTGAAACCAAAAGTTTAAGTCAAAGCTTATTTATAAGGCTTGTTTAATTTATGAAACAATTATTACAACTTTTCACTTAATAGTGATAATATCAAGTGTATTCATATATATTGAAACGTTTTTTTATTTATTTTATGTTTAAAGTACATTACTGCCAATTATACTTAAAATTATCACGTTCACTTTGTGTGTGTGTGTTGAATGAATTAATGTTTGCAATAACGTTGACATTGAAAAATTAATAGTATATAGCTATTGATAGTCTAGGATTTAGAAGACTTAACATTATGAAATTGATTGATTCATAAATATTTTGCAATGATTGTTGAAAATACATTCGTTTAGTAAAATGTAACAAGTTGGTAATCCTGACTTTTAGCGTCCCGAACAATTCGCCCTCTATTTTTTAAAAAATGAACTAACTACTTTTTCACATCTAAAAAAAAAAGTGTATGTAACTATATCCAAGTGTAAATGCTAATAAAAAAAAATGTTAAAAAAAATACTTACATTTACATGCGTATTTTTCACTTATAGCGGTCTTTGCTGCATGTAGAACTGTAAACAAATGACGTATATTAACTCTAAATGTTTTTACATAAAGAACACTCAATAACAAAAAAAACAAACTCATATTTAGGATCCGTCCATTTTTTATAACGACAGAATTCCACGCGGTCAAGCAAAAGTAGTTCAGAATTTGTCACGTGTCACAAATGACCAAAGTACAGTAGTTCATAATTTTTATAGCAACTTGCGTGAGACTAAATAGAGCCTAAAAAATTAAGTTTTTGTTACATCCATTTTATTTATTCATCTTCATGTAAAAAAGACATTTATAGTTACATATACTCTGCAATTACATCCATTTGATTTATTGATGTTCGTGTAAAAAATAAATTTATAGTTACATATACTCTGAAATTACATATATAGAATGACCGAGTTCGACACCCGGATCCTAAATGTGAATTGGTTTTTTGACACGTGACAAATTCTGAACTACTTTTGCTTGACCGCGTGGAATTCTGCCTATGTCCACTCTGTCGCAAAGCATAAGCTAAAATACCAATTTGGGATGAGCACACCTTTGTTCTCATCCTACCTGCAGGAATTTTCTTTCAGAAATCTGCACGCACGCGACGACCTTTTCGTGCATTTCCTTGCTTGTGTGGCTTCCAATTACTCCTAAAAATGTAAGTTTCTTTTCTTGTTATTTATTCTTCTTTACGGAAAAACATTTACAGTTAATATACGTCATTTATTTACAGTTCTATATACAGCAAAGACCGCTATACGTGAAAAATACGCATGTAAATGTAAGTATTTTTTTTAATCTTTTTTTATTAGCATTTACACTTGGATATAGTTACATACACTTTTTTTTTTAGGTGTGAAAAAGTAGTTAGTTAATTTTTTTTAAAAATAGAGGGCGAATTGTTCGGGACGCTAAAAGTCAGGATTACCTATGATGAGGGTATGAGTTTTCGATTCGATGTATTTTTAATGCATAAAAAGGATCGCAAAAAGATTTTAAAACGATTTAAATTAGAGTCCTATTTGTTGGAAGAAAAATAAAAGTAATTCCCATAATAGTCTATTATTTTCAGGCTGTTATTATGCAATCCTATTCATTAATAACTGAGTCGCCTTTCATTTACATTAATCTTCCAATAAAAATCATACGATAAAGATGGCTAATTCATTACCACAAGCGTAATTGTAAATTTTAATTCTAGCCCTCATCAGTAATTTAAAGCTATTGATAATAGTTTAGCTTTGTATTGTTATTAAGAAATTTGATAGGGAAAATAAATTTAAAATCTTTGTTGAAATATTAGTAATAAAAATATAGTATCATTAATCAGACAAGAAACAAGATTTAGTCATGTTTTATAAGTATAGTAATTTGTTTTTTAATATCTTCACAATTTCTATCAAATCTAAAGATGTTTCTCTTAAGTACAAACTTGTATCAGCTTTATACTGTATTCAAAATAAAATTAAAACTTTTCAGTAATATAAATCATGTCTTGATTTCTTCTTCTGGTGGGGTGGGGGTGGGTATTATTTTAACTTTATTTAAATGTTGAAGAATATTAAATTATACATACTAGACTAGTCAGCTATCATTTCTGATTAGTTTTATCATTTTTGGTTTGTCTAATTACTAGAAATGATTGATTTATTTTAAAGTTGCTATTTTAATAGTTTTCCAGGTGTGATTGTTACTAAGTAGTTTCCTGTATATTGTTCTCATCATATTTATCAAAAGTTGTTATGGACAAGTTCATAGAACGTGATTTAAATATTTATAGTTCATTGCATGCTACATGAAGTATTAGATTACTTTGCCCTAATCAACATTGGGATTGGCTCAATTGTTTTTGTAACCATATATTTATTAATTGATCTTTATTTTTTGTTATGCAATCTGGAGTATTATTATGTTGGTGTTAAATCTGGAATAATCTCATTTGTGTAAATAAATATCCGAATATATTGCAGTCGGAAATTGTGTCTTTTCCTAAAAAATTATATGAAATAAGGAATTTATAATGAATGGAGTGAAATTATGGCAAATAATTTTAATGATAAAAATTGAATCTGTTTTTAGTTCATTTAGTAAAAAATGATATGAAATAAGGAATTTATAATTAATGGAGTGAAATTATGGCAAATAATTTTAATGATAATCAAGTAGTTTGTTTTTAGTTCACCCTTATCACATTATTAGACCATGCAGGACAATTTTTAATTAGAATTGTAGACAATAAAATTGCATTAACAGTAAACTACTATTAATCTAAATTCCTATTCAAAACTGTTATCCAAACAAAATTTCAAAATCGATTTTTAACTTCCCAATAAATAAATTAGTTTGTGCACATACAATGACAGTCCCCCACCCCCTTTTTTTTTTCCTATTTAACAGGATTTGAATTTATAGTCAGCGGAGGAAAGATATTCTTGAAGTCAAATTTTGTACACATGTTAGATATTGATACCAGTGATTTTTTCAGGATTGTCCAATTGATTGTCAATTTTAAAAGTGAAGTCAGCAGAATTTCAAACCATGTCAGTTCAATAAATTTTCAATGGTGCGCAATAGGTGATACTATATTTTTTAAAAATATGCTTTCATTGAATTCTATACTAATTCACTAAAAAACATTTACATTTAATCAAATAGAAAAAAAAAAGAAATGAAGGATGAAAATGCTTTCATAAACAAAAAAAAATTAAATTTTTAATGTGCACAAATTTCATTACAAATACGATGACATTATTTAGAAAATATTTGGATACTAATAAATAAAAAATATTTTATAAAAAATGCTTTTATTTAAATGATGAATAATATTACATTAAATTTTTTTTTTTTTATTCACCCTCAATTTGGCTTGTTATATTTAATTTGAAATAAAAGCATGGAATGTCTACAAATTAATTAATGGGTTTCTCACACTTATTTCATTTAAGTTGAAGAAAAAAATTATTTTTTCGATTTTTTTGTGCAATATTATTCCATTTAAATAAAAACCTTTAAACAAATAGTTGAAATGAAGTACTCATTTCATGATAAATTTTCTTTTAGAACAACTGAGTAAATAGTTTTTTCTTCAAAGTAATTTCAATACTAATGAAATCTTTTTTCATCAATGATTTTATTTATATTACATTATATTTACTTACTGTTAGAATTGAAATCAATATCGATAATATATATATATATAAATAATTTTAACATTGAAATAGACAACTATTTCAATTTTGTTTTAAGATTTTAAATTTTATAAAGAAAATATTATGGACAAATATTTGAAGTCTGAAATTTGATTGTTATGCTTACTAAAGGATTTTTTTCTGTCAACATCAGTTTCATATTTGGATAGTTTTCATAATAAATGAATTGATTAAATGGATAGGAAACTGCTGATGATTTTCAGCTGATATTCAACTGCTTTATTATTTAAAATTCATGGATAGTAAGCAATGATTAATATGAATTTTAGGAATGAATAATGGATTTATGAGATTACAATCTTCATGCATCTGTGGACAAATCGATTAGCATATACTTTAGCTAGCAATAGATTTTTTTTACTTTTGCAAATTTTTGAAATCACATGTGCCTCTGCATTTGTAACTGCTAGATAAGGATTGTCCACATGGATAAACAAAAGAATTAAAAGGTTTTTTTTAATTAACAAAAAATAAAATAATCCCATAATTGCAAATTTTTTTCCCCTTACATTCATAAAAACAAAGTAGGTTTATAGTTTTTTTGATTTGGCACAGAAGTAATTTCTTAATTTAAAATTTATTTCTTAATTTGTTATTTGGTAGGAGAATATGGTAGTAATTAACTTTCATTACATGTCTAAAAAAAGCAGTCCTTTTTGCAAAAGAATACTATTTCTTTTGTAACATTAATAATTCACAACTTTTACCAGAATCAAAAGTAAATCTGTTTGCTAGATAGTCTTTTTATTTTATTTTAAATAATTTTAAAATATCATTGATATTATTGCTTATTTACTTAACTTTTGGTCATTGTAGACAGTAGTAACCTGTGTATGTGCATTTCTACTTTTCCTGTATACATATGCCCTCGATCTCTTCAAGTTTTGGGCAGATTTTCCTATCACAATATATAATGCTCATTCTCTGTAAAAATTAATATCCATTCAATGTGTGGAAAATGAAGTTAATATTCATCTTACATAACTCACTTATAAAATTTAAATCTCATTGTAGGGAACAACAGCAGCATTTCAAAATGGATTTGATGGGTGTGCATCACAAAGACACGCGTAAGTTTTGATTTTAAAAAAATTGAAATATATGTCATAAATCTTTTTTAAATTTTGTTTTTGGGCTTTTTAGGTCTGATTCTGTTAAAGGAGCTGTAATTGGTATTGATTTGGGAACTACTAATTCCTGTGTGGCTATTATGGAAGGGAAAACTCCAAAAGTAATAGAAAATGCAGAAGGTGCCAGAACAACTCCATCAGTAATAGCTTTTACGCCTGATGGAGAGCGTCTTGTTGGCATGCCAGCTAAACGTCAGGCAGTTACCAATCCTAAAAATACATTTTCTGCCACAAAAAGATTGATTGGTCGAAGATTTGATGATGCAGAAGTTCAGAAAGACATGTATGTAAAGAGAAAACATTATAATTAGTTATTTTTTATTTTAATATTAATGACAAATAATATGATTTATTTGATAATTTGTCTGATACATACTCATAAATGATTCTAAATTTTAGGGTTAAAAGATCAATTTTTTTTAATATCTTTAAATATTAAAAATTTAATATAGTTGTATTAAATAAAGATGGAGAGCTTATTGGTCAATTCCTTTGAAGAATCAACATTGAATTTTCAATAACAAACATTCTATTTCCCAAAATAGTTCAATAGATATACCTTTCCATTAGCTTCTATGTTTTTGTTATTCACAACCCTTCCCTCTCTCCATACCATTAATATAGCTACACATTTGTTGCTACTAACATTGCAATGACTATTTCTAGATAAAATAAATACAGATCTAGATCATTGTTACAAATGCAATACAATAGGAGTTTTGTCTTAGCATTTTTGCAATTCATGGAACCAAATATCTATTGCCACAGCAGTATTCTAGATCAGCGTTTCTCAACCTTTAGGTCGCATTAAATTTTTAATGGGTCGTAAATACTGATATGTCAAAGTAGACTATTTTTTAAATTTTTCATATGTAACAAATAAAATTGTGTATAATTTATTTTTGTAATTTTTGCTTGTATTTCTTGCATAAATAAAACCTCATTTGAAAAGAAAACACTTTTTTTTTTGGTAATTAACAAAATGTGTTGAGCTTTTAAATTAAAAATATGTAGTTTAACTTTAACTCAATTTTTAACTTATAAATTATTTTTTCATTATAAATATCAAATTGATCCGAATATATACAGTACCGTGCTGATGTAATATCTCTTTTATATTATAATTTATGTAATAAATATTTGGGTCGCAGAACTATTTCAATGAAGTTATTGGGTTGCGCAGCAAAAAGATTGAGAAATGCTATTCTAGATTATGAGCTACAAAGACAAATATATGCATAAAATTTGATAACAATTGTATACAAAATAGAATAAATACATTAGCTGAGGATACTTCATTAATACACTACATGTTCTTATTTGTGTTTGATATTATTTATGAAAAACTTTAGTGCTTGCTATTATTGTAAAAAAAAAAAATTGACAAAACTGATGAAATTTTTTTTTTTTAATTTCTAATTAAATATTTTAAAAAAATTACATGGCTGGCTCTACATTAGTATATTAATTTTGTAATGGGCAAAGCACCACTTTATATTAATAAAAAAATTAGCTTGTTTGAATTTTTAATAATTTTAATTATCATCCCTAAGAAAAAGTTTTATTGCTTAGAGTCTTATTTAAGATAAATCAGATAGTGATTAATTTGTTACAGTTGACATGAATAAATATTGTATTAAGTTTACACATTCTGTTTTTTTTTTTTTTTTAGTTTTCAATGACCTAGTTTCAATTAATTTTTAAGGAGGCGTTCCTTAATTTATTCATTTTAATTTTTATACAACTTATAATTTTATGGAATAAAAGAACTTTTATAATTTTATATTTGTAAAGTTAATACTTTCTCAAAGATTTATAGATAGCAGTTTTAAAAATCTGTTTAAAGATAACATTTTGAATCACTTGAGTTATTGGGTTGGAAAGCCAAACTTGATATTGTCAAGATGAAAATTTATTTATGTAAACAAATCCAGGAGGGTTTTTGTTGGAAGGGATGAATTGTTTAAATATTGGTATTTTCATTTGGGAATCAAAAGAGCAATTTTGGAGTGATAATGTATCACATAATAATTACTGTTTTCATAAAGCAGGTCTTTAGCTAAGCGACTTGTTCTGTGTGTGTGTGTGTGGGGGGGGGGTGACCAAGAGATGAATTTAGCAGATATTTTCATAGATAAATCTAATTTTGCTTTACATGGTTATTTATAATGTAGTGTTTATATAAAAAGCCAGATATTCTTAAAGAAATAAAGGAATTGTTTAAATTAGAATACTAAATATATATCTTTAGTATACTATAGGCCATTATTTGTATGCAGAATTTTTATTATATGTAGAATGTTATTGTACATTTAAACTGCCAGAATCCATGATTTACATGCTGCTAAATTTTCTAAATTATAAAAAAAAAAAAGAGTAAAACAACAATTTCTTTAAATGTGATTTAAATTTTATTAACTTATTCTGAAATGTTGTTTATTACTAGATGTTAGATCAAATGTAAAATAAAAAATATAATACCTCTAAATAATATTATGAAAGAAGAATAGGGTGATCTTAGAGGACATGATAGCATAAAGGATCCTTATATCAAAAAAAAAAACCCTAAACACTTAATTCTGTAGTAAATATTCATATTTGATCCAAGTTTTTGCACATATTATTTGTTCTTTTTATTTTAAGTATATGTCAATTTTTTATAAATATTAATATTTCAAAATATTTATTATGTTAGTGATTAAGAAACAAATGTAAGATTATCATGAGGAATGGCTTGTTAAATTACAAGATATGGGAACACTTTTATCTGCACTATAATAATTACTATTCCCAGTCGAAACAAAGTGGCATTTTGAAACTACATAAAAATCTTATTTCAGTAAAACCACTTTCTGAAGGATAATTGTTAAAAGCTTCTTTCAAATGTAATTCTTACTTAAAAAGAAGGATCTTATGAAATGCATGAAAGAATTATTGATAAGTCAAAACAATTGAAAGTTGAACATAGTTTTATCAATCAAATGTACCTTGCAGTTATTTGTTAGCTGTAAATCTGGAAATAAAGAAAAAATATTGGATTTATATATTTCAAGATATTGAGTAATCTTTTGAGTTACATTGTTGCATTCATAAAATAATTTTCAAATATGACATCAATTAGTCAATTTTATATTTGGACCAAATCTTAATAAATGTGAATTTGTGCATATACAAGACAAAATTGATTTCCAATTTGAATGGGGGTTTAAATTGTTGAGTTAGCTTACTTGACAAAATAAGATTTTTTTTAATATGAAAAAGATAAATTTATCTTGAATTATAATACTGGAATGGTAAATTATTTAATATTCTTACTAAATGTCACACAATGAATTCGGAAACATGGTTAAATTGTATTAATAATTAAATTGTTTCTACTAAAATTCTGTATTTTTATAAATGGATGAATATGAAAATAATGTTTAGATATTAAAAAAGAAAATACAATTAAAAAGTATCAATTACTAAAGAAATAAAAGAAACTTATTTTTAGAAAAGCTATAATTAATTGAGTTTAAAAACTTGAAAGAATTGATTCTAGAAATGAAATTGAGGTCCAAAATAGTTTTATATGGAGGTGGAAATGTTTGAAGAATTAAATACATAATTGGAAAAAAAAGCATGTAAAATTATTACTGAAAACAAACTAGAAGAAAGATTTGAAAATATAGTAGAAAAGGATTTTTTTTTTTTTTTTGCTGAGCACTTTAATTCATTGAAAAATTGATCAAAAACACTTTTAATAATATTTGAATCAACATATGCATAGATTTAGTAAATCTTCAGGAAGAAACTGATTTAATGTAGAAAATGTAAAAAGATTAAACATGAATTTCAGATAAAAAAAATTATTAAGCACATTTCCCATTAAATGAAATATATTTTTCTGTTCTAATTACATAATTATTAGTTGTTGTTGTTTTTTTTTTTTACTTATTTTGAATTTATTGTTATTAGATTAAAAAGTTAATTAAATTTAAAAATATTGTTTGTTTTTTAATTACTCAAATATAGACCTATGATTTGGAAATACAAAATTTTGAATTCACTTTTGTCCCATTTCCAGAAAAAGATAGTTCTAACTTGGTCATATAATTCTATAATTAAAATACTTGTTTTCTTTTCAAAAACTTTATTTAATGTATATATATATCCACTTGTTCCAATGTTTCGACTATTTTTATTCTATAGTCATTTTCAAGGATCTAGAAAAAACATATTACATTATAACAAACTTCTCATAATAAAACCAAAAAGACCAAAAAAACCAAAACAATATAAAAAACACACAAAAAATATATAAACCCTATAAAAATTAAAAATGAATAAAATACATTAAAATCAATTAAATTAAAACACAAAATATACACCACACTTCCCTTCTCAAAAAACTTTCCCTTTTTACATTTTCTTTTATCCAAAAAACCAATTGTTACAATAAAAGACTTTCCTTTTTCTTTCTTATATACTTCAAAAATGAATTTATTTCCAAAAATAATTCTTTATCCATTACTTATCCAATTCTATTTAAAACAGGTTTATATCTTTTTATATATAAACTCTCTTTTACCATTCTTTCTTTATATAATCTAACCCCCTTTAACATTTTAATCTTAAAATCTGTATGTCCAACTTCCTTACTATGATTAAGATATTGGAGGGGGTTAGATTATATAAAGAAAGAATGCTAAAAGAGAGTTTGTATATAAAAAGATATAAACCTGTTTTAAATAGAATTGGATAAGTAATGGATAAAGAATTATTTTTGGAAATAAATTCATTTTTGAAGTATATAAGAAAGAAAAAGGAACTAAGTCTTTTATTGTAACAATTGGTTTTTTGGTTAAAAGAAAATGTAAAAAGGGAAAGTTTTTTGAGAAGGGAAGTGTGGTGTATATTTTGTGTTTTAATTTAATTGATTTTAATGTATTTTATTCATTTTTAATTTTTATGAGGTTTATATATTTTTTGTGTGTTTTTTATATTGTTTTGGTCTTTTTGGTTTTATTATGTGAAGTTTGTTATAATGTAATATGTTTTTTCTAGATCCTTGAAAATGACTATAGAATAAAAATAGTCTAAACGTTGGAACAAGTGGATACATATATATTAAATAAAGTTTTTGAAAAGAAAAGAAGTGTTTTAATTATAGAATTATATAGCTATATGTAATGTATATTTTGAAAAGAAAAAAAGGACTGAGTCGTGATTAGAAACAGAAGTAAATGGATTTCTAACTTGGTCTAAAGCAGAAATCAGCAAACTGCAGCTCACAAGTCAAATATGGCTTTTTGATCCTAATCTTATTCTTTTATAAACTTGGATACATTTTTTATTTCCTTTTGCAATTTGTAAATATTTTATTGGTTCTACGAGAGAAAAATGCTCTTACATTATTATTTTTTTTAACTCTGTCTTTTTTAAAATACAACACTAATTATTGTATATGATTAATATTTAAATATTAGAAATTTGCGAATAAATCAAACTATCAAAGTAATTTTTTGTTTTTAGGATGTATATAGATTATTTATGTTCTATTACTAAAATAAATGTTCAAATATATCCATAGCCTTTGAGGAATTCATATTTTTCATGAATTTGGGAGAGGGGATTAAATAAAATGACTTCTTGTTAAGCAAATTTTTATGAAGAAAATCCTTGGGAGTTTTTTTTTTTTTTTTTTTTGAGAAATGTCAATGAAGTATACTAAAACCTTTTTTTTTTTCATTGTTCAGAAATGGCGCACATAGAAACTCCATAGTATTTGATTGCATGGGGTGTAAGAATTAAAATATCATCTTTGACAATAAGACTTCTGAAAACAATGCACCCTACAATGAATAGTATTCCTAAATAAAATGAATCCATACAGAGTAATTATTTGGCACTTTCACTGTTGGAAATATATAGGATAGCTTTCATATTAGAAACAAATGACTTGAAATTAATAGTTTGATTATGAATGCTGTGTTTGTAAATAAAGTTCATGTCAGGTTGATGTGTTAGATGAAATTGACTTTTGAAATGATTTGTTTCATAGTGGTTTGGGGGCTTTTTTTTTTTTTTAATGCAGTCAGGAAATATTCTTTTCATTAATTTGCCAATTTTCATTGCCAACAATATATTAGAGAACCTAAAGATTTATCGAACATTGTTAAAACGTCTTTTAATGCAATATTCTTATTTTATTTTTTTTTTGCAATATTCTTATTGATAGTTGATTTATTTTAAGTTGTTATTATTACAAAAAATTACAAGTTATATTGAATCCACTCTCAATAATTGATGCATAATTATTTTTAAAAGTTCAATCCATCTCCGTTCTCTAGCCTCTCTTCTCCTTATCACCTAGCATTCCATCCATCTCACATCTTTTTCTAGATCTTTTATATCTTTTGGAATGCAGTTTAAGATTTCAACTGTCCATCATCTCTTCTAATATTATATCCAGCTCAACTCCACTTCAGTCTCTTAATTCTTTCAATGATGTCAATAACACTTGTTTGATCTCTTACCCATGTATTTTGTTTTCGATCTCTTCTCGTTCCTAACATACATCTCTCCATACTTTGTTGAATAGTCTGAAGTTTCTATATTGCTCTTTTGATAAGTGTCCAAGTCTCAGATCCATAAGTACTGGTAAAACACATTGATTAAAAAAACCCTTTTCAAACAAATAGGTTTTTTTCCTTTTAATATTATTTCTACCAAAAGCACTCCAACCAAGTTTAATTCTATGATTAATTTTATCCATTATGTTTCCATCTGTAATAATAATTTGACCATGATATTTGTAGTTGTTATCTTCTTCTAACTCATCATTATCAATCTTTATTTCCACCTTTTGAGAAAATGCATTGAACATTAGTTTTTTTATTATTTACTTTTAATCTTACTTTCATCTGATAACTCTTGCAACATTTCTTGAAACTCTAAAGTATTGCAAAAACAACTACATCTGTAAAATCTAGGTGGCTTAAATAATCTCCATTTACTTTTACTCATTGTTGCTGTTGCATTTTTATAAATGTCAAAACAATATTCTGGGTCTAGACCTTAATCATTAGTAATACTTTAATCACTGAAACAATGCTTATAGAATCAAATGCCTTTTCATAATCTACAAATCCATAGCATAATGGCAACTCGTATTCATTGGTTCTTTCTGTAACTTCTCTCAATATTTGGATGTGATTCACTGTACTAAAACCACTTAAATCCAGCTTGTTTTTTTTGGTTGGTTAAAATCCAAAGTTCACTGTAGTTGAGTTGTAATTTAATAACAATTTTGTATAAAATTAATAAAAGACTGATAGATCTGTAATTTCTAATATCTTGTTTATCACCTTTTTTAAATATTAATATTAGTACTGCGCTCATTCAATCATCTGGTACATCTTTATCATTTAGACATTTGATATATAACTTTGCCAATATTTTTTCTATTTCTTCCCTTGCATTTTTTAAGATAACAGTTATAATTCCACCATTACCTAGTGCTTTTCACTCTTCATAAATTTAATTGCATGTCTTACTTCTTATTAAAAATCCTGGCAATTCAGAAAATAAAGTAGTTATAGGAAGTACTTTTCCTTGTTCTGTATTGCTATATAATTCTTGATAGAACTCTTCTACACTTTACATAATGTCATCTCTTTTTTAGTAATAGTTCCATCTTTTTTTCTTATTGCAGAAATCAGTTTTCTACTAATACCAAGATGTTGTTTTAACTACTTCGGCTTCAAGCCGCCATATTGAACTTTTTAAAATACTGGCCTGAGACACAATTTTCATAATAACTTCAGTTTTAATTATGTTAGAGCAAAAACAATTACATTGTTAGAAACTAGAAAAATTAAGGAAAACAATAACCATAAAATAAATAGTTATAGCTATATAAAAAATAAGGAAAAAAAGAAATTTTCACATCCGAAATAATTATTATTTTATTGTTTGTTCATAATTTGGAAATTAACATTAACTAAAATTCAAAATACATCTTCAGTGATAATTTCTTTCTATTCCTTACAAAATTATCTTTCTAAACATGTATAATATGTCTTATCTGAGATAATCCACAGCTTCACAATCTCCAAAAGAAGTCGGATATGACTTCTTCATTTTTATCTTGCACCCCAAATGTTCTAAATGTCAAAGATTCATCCTAATAAAAGATACAAAAGAAATCATCATAGCAATTGGCTTCGTGTCTGTCTAAAACTAGAAATTGTAGGCTACTTTCTATATCGCTGATAAAATGAGTTTCATCTCATCATTTTATTTTATTTTTGTGTGTACAATAGTAATGTTTATATTCTTTGTGGTCACCAGTGATGTTTATATTTTTTATGCACTGCACAAGTGATGTTTATATTCTTTATGACAGAAGTGATGCTATCTTCTGCACAAGTGATGTTTATATTTTTTATGTACAGAAGTGATGCTATCTTCTTATATTTATTGTACCACAGATATAATTTATTTGCATATAGTCTATAGACTTGAAAATAATGTTATGAAACATATAGGAAAAGCAAAGCATGATCAAGCATAAACATAAACAAGAATCAGAATTGGATTATATGTTTGAGTATACAATGTTTGTATACATTTGATTATTAGTTTTATAACTCATTGCTTGTAAATCATATTATATAAACATAATTAATGATTTTCAAAAAGTATACTTTTTGAAAATCATTATTTTTATAAAAATAAGAGGATTAGTGTAGATAGAACTTTAGAAAATTACGATATGAATTCTATACGAGTAAATATATAATTACAAACTAAATCACACTAATTTTTCGATAAATATGAATTCTATGTGAGCATAAATAATTGTATTACAAACTACCTTTAGAAAATTATGATAAATATGAATTCTATACGAGCATAAATATATAATTACACACACCAATTTTTCAATAGATATGAATTGTATATGAGCATAAATATATAACTACAAATTAGCACACACTAATTACAAACTAAAATTAATAAAAAATATATTTTTTCAAAAAAATTTAAAAATTTTACTTACGAATAATTACGTTGTTGGTCTGTTGTAGGCCATGTTTGTGAATAATACCGGAGAAAAATTCACTTGCAGCCATAAAACATTTTATGTCTTTTATCGTTTCGTGATAAGTACAAAAATTACCAAACAAAAAAAATTAAATACTGTGGTTGATTAAAAAATTCGCCAAAAATCCAAATTTCAACTGATTTTAAAATAAAGATCGTTTGAAAGCTAACATGTACAGCTATAAAATGGCCATATTTTGTAAGACATCATGATTATACTTTTTACGTCAGCAAAGAAAGAAAATAACACATCATCAAATGAGCACACGAAGCGCTTACTTCACGCCAACAGCGCTGAAAAAGTTGAGACTTATTCTCTTCTATAGCTTTCCTTGTTAGTTCACAATTATACTTTCTTATATCATTATCAACTCTTTTTGCACCACTTCTTAATGCATCATTTTTATTTATTTATTTTTCTATTTACTAGTCAATTGCAACTATCTTTGTTGTAGTTTTTAAAAGTGTATCAGTTATCTTCCTATTGAATTCATTCAAATTTCAATTATGTTCAAAATCTGTTATTTGAAAACGATTTGCAAGTTCTAATTTACATTCATTGGAATATCTCTTAACATTAGGAATATCAACTGTGAATATTGTTTTTCTTAATTTTTTTTTTAATCTATTTTTACATTAACATGTATCTTACAAATCAATCACTTCCTGTGTTGAATTTATTAAGAACATTACAATCATGAAATACATATTTTCTGTTAGTCAAAATATAACCCAATTCTGCTGTGCCCCTTCATTTGGATGTTTCTATGTCCATTTGCGTTTAACATTCTTCTCAAAAAAAGAATTCATAATATAAAGTTTCTCTTTTTCTGCAAACTTCACAAATATATGTCCTCTCATTTCTATCAGCATATCCAAATTTATCTATAGCAGTTTCCTCTTTTAATTATTTACCTATTCTAACATTAAAGTCTCTCATGACAATTGTAAAATGTTGTTTGGTCTGATCAAAAGTTTTTTATACGTCCATATAAAATCCTTTACTTTGTCATTACAATGAGAACTTGTTGCATAAATCTGAATTATCTGCTATTAAGTTGAATAACTAATTTTGCCACTCTATACAATACACCATCAATCTCCACAATTGTTATTCTTCCACTACTTCCAATGTTTGTTCCTTTCCAATACAGTACATGTCCACTTTTTAAAGCAATTGTCTCTTTTGCTTCCAACTTCACAAAGTCCAATAATGTCCTCTTTCATATGAGATAGTTCTTGCAATCTTCCTTCATTTGAAAATGATCTGCAATTGTAAATTGTCATCAAATGGCTGCCTTGGCTGTCAACTTCACAGCCTTTGGGAATAAGGGCCATGATTTATTTTTATCTATCATGATTGTAAATATCTTATTAGAAGAGAGAAAAAAATCACACATTCATTCTGCCTTCAAGAAAACTCAACTGATATTTCAATTAAGAGCTATCAGACAACTGAGAAGAAAGACCATGGAGTTTCTTGATTTTAAACTCTGAGGTAAAAAGCCAATAAACTCACCATGCTGGTTAATGCGTGTTGGTGAGCAGCCATTCATGTTCGTATACTATACGAATAATCACATTGTAGTAAGAGCTGCAACAACAAAAACGTATGGAGTGGACATTAGAAATTTGCCCTGTTCAGTTCCTTTAAGACTTCCAAGAGGAATCAACGGTCACCTTTCAGTTAACAGCAAATTTTTTTGCAGCAGCACTCTTGATTTTTAAGCAACTATATTTCCTAGAGGGGGAAAACAACATTCAAAATCTCATTTGAACTAAAGAAGCCAAATAACTTCTAAAAATGTATAGCATCAAACAAAATATAACAATTATTTATGATTATTGCTAAATCTCTAAATATCATTATATATATTTTATATTATGAAATGGTATGAAATGTTATCATAAGTGTATAGAAGTAAAAAATTAAATTGAATTTATAATGATAGTGATTTACATTATATTTGTTATTTAGATTTAATGTTATGGAGAGATACTAATGAAATGAAATTTAAAATATTTATAAAGTCACTGAATATGCAACTACTGTACATATTTTATTCTGGTTTTAATTCATTTTATGTATAAATGTTGATAAAGTGAGCAATATTGAAGCATTTGTTAAAAGTTAATTTCAAAAGAAAAGTTGTTTTATATACATTGAATAAATTTAATCAAACTTGAATACATCTCAAAGAACAGAAGAGAAATTGGTTATTACTATATATTAGTAAGATTTGTAACTTATTACATCTGTTGGTTTAGAATATTTAGGTTGACTTTTAAAATAACTTTAAATATAGAAAGATTAATGATTAACAGTAAAAAAATTATGTAAAACTAAAATAAATGCTATATTGTATATAGAATAGTGTGTGCGTGGGTGTAATTTAAATGTGTTTTAAACAAGAGTCTAGTAGTATAAAATGTTACATAATTACAAAATAACGTGAATTACCTAAATTAGTTTTTGCATATTGTACTAATTGTAATAGTATTTTTTTATATTAACAAACTGTTCATTTTATACATTGAAAGTGATTTATTGAAAGAAAGAAAAAAATTAAGAAAGTAATATTTGAGATAACCTTCTAACTAGACAATTGAACTGTAAGAACTTCACATAAATTTGGATGTGGCACTAATCCTGGATAATTGCTATATTTTATTTGATGTTACGAATAATAAGAACTGACATTGTATGTTTAATTTAAACAAGATTTTAAACTTTTTTTTTTTTTTAAATTTAAAATGTTAGTTAATATTTGAGATAGTGGACAATGTCTAAGCTGCTCTTCTTGTGTATAATTTATTTTACTTTGATATTAATTTTGATAGATTCCAACTCTTAAATATGAGTGTATAGGTAAGCAAGTTTTCTCTAATCTCTTTTAGAGGTAAAAGTGAAGACATTACCAGAACTTACCAAATGCCAGGAAGAGTCTAGTAATTTTCCATCCTCTTTTTTCCTGCTATTTCAGAATGTGATACATATAGTTTGTAAATGTATTTAAACTATAATAGATAATTATGATAAATTACAATTTTAGAAATTTTGTGTCAATGATTCTATGAATTAAATGAGTAAAAGACAAAAATTAAAAATTGTATATGATTTTCTATATAGACACAATATTTATCTATTGAAATTTGATATTACCATCTGCATAATTACCTAACTAATTTTATGTGCTTTATTGTTTTCTTACTTTTGGCTTCTATTTGAATTTTATTTTAAAATTCCACAAGATATTCAAAAATATTTATACAATATTGAGATAAGCTTTAAAATTTGTTATATGTATATACACACAAATATATTTATATTACAAAGCAATGAATTTTTGAGAATATTTATTTTATGGCTTAATGTTTCAGGAAATCTGTTCCTTATAAAATTGTTAAAGCTTCTAATGGTGATGCATGGGTAGAAGCTCATGGAAAATTATATTCTCCTAGTCAGATTGGAGCTTTTGTTTTAGTAAAAATGAAAGAGACTGCAGGTATATTAATTTTAATAATATAAATTTTATATTTTAGAAGTGTAATTTATTTATTTAGTAATGCTAAAATTTAAAATATATATGTATAATGAAACCTTGAACTATTATTTTTTTTAGAGAGATTCAAAAAACCAAAACAATATATATAGCAAATCATATTTGAATGCTATTAAATGTTGTTTGCTTTAAATGCATCTCAGATTTTATAATTAAAAACATACCTGTGTGTGTGTATAATTTGCATTTCACGTAAGGTTTGTCAAAATAGCAAAACATAAGGGAAAAGATATTTTAAATAAATATTTGAGATTTTATATATTTTAAAATTTTACATTTTAAACACTATGTCTGGAAAAAAAAAAAATGAATTGATATTTGTTTTATGGAGACTATCAAAATACTTTATGATTACTATGCTGTGTAGTACTCAGGTATTTGTTCATAAGTAGATGGATGTGTATATATAGGTTATTTAATGATTTAGATAGTTAAATATACATATTTAAAATATATTATAAAATTGTCTTTCAAAAAAAAAAAGAATTAGTCATTTATAACTGAAGATAATTGCTAAACATTTGAAACCTAGAAGATCAATTATAAAAAAGCATTGAGAAAAAGATGTTAAATTGGTTATATATTGTATGTTAAAATTTTCTCTGTTAACTAGAAATAATATATAGATAGATGCAACAATTCTTTGAAAGCTTTTATTTTCATCAACATTTTGTGCACCTTGGCAAAGTTTGGCTTAATTTTAAGGAAACTTATATATATATATAGCAAAATAAATACTATACAGTAATTGTAAAATTATAATGTAAACACATACTTATAGAAGCATTTGCACTTAATTAATCTCGGGAATAAAGTACTTGTAAATTATATAATGAAATTTGACAACAATATTCACAATCCATTGGAAAAAAATTTAAAGCTATCAAAATTATTTATTAGAATTTTAGGAAAATGCAGCTTCCACATCATAATTTGTCAGTGATCAACATGATTTTAAAAATTGATAATAATGTGAAAATATGTTATTTATTGCATATATCTGCGATGAAATATGAGCCTACAACAGAATTGCTGGGTTGTCTAAAGAAAGGCAAAGAGTACTGTATATTGTTACAAAATGTTTTTGGTTTTTTTAAATATATATATCTTTTGGGAAAATATTGTTTCATGACCATAATTTGTCAATGATGCACATGGTAAACAACAGGAACTAAAAATGTAAGATTATTTATATGGAGCTAGATAGAGATCAGAAGAAATTTATGGGAAAGAAAAGTGACTGGAGCTATAAAATGAGATTTCATTCTACATTTTTTGAATATGTCTTTTAATATATTTTTGAATTAATTTGTTAAAATTATTCTCAAAGACTGCACATCTAAAGCTGTCATAAAATAAATAGCTATTTCAAAAGTTAATAAGATAGGGAAAATAAGACAAACTGTAGAATTTGTATATTTATTAGTGGGTTTTTTTTTTTATGTATGATACACATATTGTGTAATTCCTGATTCAAATTGTTGTATTTTCAATAACTAGAAGTAATAAAATATATACAATGAATATATATATTGATCCTGAATTCAGTCCATCATTTTTTGAACTGCTGAGCTTTTGATATTTATTTTTTGATAAATTATGGTCTGACACAATATTTATCTGCATGGGGGTTTTTTTTTCTAATTTGATTTGACATTTATTTTATTTAAAAAAAAAATAATAATATAATCATCTTTTAATTTTTAAAATTCAGAGATACAATTTTTTTGTAGTTTAGGAAGGATTTCTTCAAATTTAAAAGGAAATATTTTTTTTGGTTTTAGTTTTCTATTAAAAGTCTTAATTATGCATGTGCTTTATTTATATGTTGTATATAAACAGACACATATTTTGCCAATAATGTGCGGAATATTTTGAATTATAATATCCGAGTTCTTAAAATTAATGGTTAAGTTATTTATTAGACTTATGTTTTATCATTTTTAAGTTATCTATCATTTATTTTCTCTAATCTTTTTGAAAAATAATGGTTCAAGAGTTTACGAGCTGATGACATTATTTCTGAAATCTTTTTTTAAAAAAGTACTTGCTTATAATATATTTTTAAAATGCAGCCAAATTTGAATACTGCTACAATCCAGGGAAACCTTCCAAAAAACGTGTTTTTAAGAGTGAATGCCTTCATTTTTTTTTTCTAATTATAGCTCCCATCTGTCAACTAAAATATTGAAGTATTGAACAGAGAAGCCATTTTATTCATGTTAAACATAAGCCAAAAATAACCACTGCTCTGCTAAATCCTCCCATCTATTAACTAAAACTAAAATATTGAAGTATTGAACAGAGAAGCCATTTTATTCATGGCAAACATAAGCCAAAAATAACCACTGCCCTGCCAAATCACAGAGTTCAAAATAAGACCAGAAGTGCAACTCATTTAAATAGCATTATTTGAGTTTAGAATGTTGTAAGTAATCATATTTTCCTTCAATAGTCATTATATATAGTGATTATAAAAATATTCACTCTCTGAAATTCAACTATTTATCTAGCATAACCAAACAGAATTTTATAATTATTTTGAAATGGAGAATGCAATTTTTTATTTTTCATCTTTTAATCAGAATCATAGAAATACATAGTCTGAATATTCTTTGGGAAATTAATATTTAAAAAGAAACTCTATAAACTAAAAGTTTACTAAAATATATGATTTTTATGAAGTAATTTTTATTTATGTTTACAAAAATTTTTATATATCTATATGGTCAAAGTAGCATATTTCTGATAGTATTGGTATTGTATTTAATTTAAATAAAATTCTAAAATAAATTTATACTGGAAGTGAACTATGACAACTTATTTATATTGTAAATGACAGATTACTCGATATATATATACTTTTTAAGAAGCATTTTTTATGTAAATGTTTGTCATAGTATCTATCACAATCTTATATCATCACTTTGCTTTCAAAAATAAAAGCTATTAATATATTTCTATATTTTATTGTGTTGTTTTTATTACTTATCACTAAAAAGCTTATAAATAGTATTCAGTATTGTATCTATTTCATGAAATAAATAAGATTGAATACATTCCTAAAGAATCATTTTAAATAAACCTGTAAATAATGGCCTCCTTTTGTTATATCAGTGCCAATTTATTTTGTTAGCTAAAAGATGATTTCTGACAAAATAGATTGCCATTGATATAACAAAAAGTGAGTGTTATTTACAGGTTTTTTTAAATTGATTCTTTAGGAATCTAGCTTCTAAATTATCTTTGTAGTATATTCGCTCTTGTTTGTTCCATGAAATAGATTTATATACATATACAAACCACTATATTTATATTTATCTTTTGCTATAATTCATACTTAAAATATAATGATTTCATCATTTAAAACAATTATTTTTTCGAACATAATTTCAAAACAATTTAATTACTTATTAAATTACACTAAAATGTACACAAAATAGTTTAAAATAAATGTATTTTTATTTTATACAATTATGTTTATTTAAAGTATGTTTATGTCATGATAAAAGAAGACAATTCACAGCAAAAAATGTATTCCTATTTTTTTAAAAAAAAAAACGAATTGCTTCATATAATCAAATGCAGCAAAAATAAATTAGGAAATGCACGGTTCATTAGCTAAAATACTTTTTTTTAAATGTGCTTGTAATTACAATTAATATGACACTGTTATTTTAAGCAATTTGGATATGACTAAATATTTGCCATTTGATAAATAAATAGCTTATATGATATATTTAGATACATGTTAATATCTGCATTAATAATATGCTTAGTTAAAAGCTTATTCTTTAACTATGATCGAATCTCAGTTTTAAGTTATTATCTTTAATGAAATATTCCAAATTTATGTTTTGAATCTATGAATAACAAACTAATTTTTCTTTAACATAAGAAACTTTTATGGTTGCTGATTTTATATAAACATTGAATATGTGAACAGTTTTCAACAAAAGAAAAATTTTCCGAAAAAATAAATTTTATAATTGGTAATTATATTCAAAAATTTAGAAATATGTTTACCTATTAGTCAAAATAAGTCATAGATCACATGACCTAATTTTCTTAAGCTTGTAAGATATAAACAATGAGCATTGCCAATTGCTCAACAAGCTTTGTGGTAAATGCTTAGCCAGAGAAAGCATTTAAAATATCTGTCAGGAAATCCCTCATCCGTCCCCCCCAAACCTCTGACGGTGGTTTCGTGCTTTAGCACTCCTCAGAGAGACACTTGGTAGGTTCAGACACTAGATCTAAAAATACCAACGCAAAGCCAGCATTTAGCTAAAAGTTATCTATTGAGTGGAAAATCTGAAATTTTCAGACACCTACATGTATTCAAACCCAACTATCCAACTCAAATAGCTATATGAGGCTGAGAGATCTTCAGCCATACCATATATTAGTAGTCTTAGCAATATAACTTTGCATAAGACTTAAAGCAGAGACTATAAATAGTTTTTCTATTTTAATAATTTATTTAAAAGTACTTGAGTAAATTTTAGTGGTGTCATTTTGTTGAATGAGTTATATAAATATCAGCTTTTAATCCTGATTTTTTTAGATTTTGGGTTTTGTGTACTTTAAATATTATATATATTGTACCATTGAAATGTATATCATTCCTTTTGTAATTAAAGTATACATTATAAAAAAAAATTTTATTCACTTAATATATTATTTAAACCTCAACTGAAATGATTTCCTTAGGACAGAAGTCGTAACAATATCGTACACAATCCAAACTCTGTATCATATTAAAATAGTTCATTACTTTATTCTGAAAGCAATAATCATTATCTACATACACATTCATAGATACATGCACACATCTCAATAGAAATATTAGGAATAAACAAGAAATATGAATTTTATGTAAATCTGTTATGTGTAAAAATGATTGTTTTAAATAAAGTTGAAAAAAAAAAACAAATTACTTGATAAAATTTTATAAATAAAATTGCGATGAAGTCACACATAACCATAACAACTAGGGATATTATTTTTAGAAAACCCAAAGAGGAGAAACAGTTCGTAAATTATTTTCAAACAAAAACAAAGGAATATTGCTTCTTTTAAAGCATATTCGCTTTTTATATACATTCATATGTCATAGACGAAATTTAAAATTTAGCAGACTTTATCTCATCACAGAAACAATAATGTGTATATTATGAAGTTCTGTATAAAGAAAGTATTTCATGGAAGCTTAAAAGTTTATCAACTATTCTCATAAACAAACGAAAGTGTAATGGCTTAACAACGACTGATTATTTAGAACTTCCATTCTAAATAAAATTTCATTTCACCGAAATATTCACAGAATATATATTTAAATTCCAATAAATATAGACAAATATTTCATATTAAATATTAATATCGATAAGAAAATTAAGCAGCTGTCCTAAAATATATAACGAGAAGTTCTGTAGAGAAACATTGATTTTAATTCTATTCAGTGTTGTTATAATATCGCAAAGTCATATCGGATACCTGAGTTTTCATGGATAGACCTTCAATTCATGTGTAATTTTTTTTGTGTTCAAGGATTATTATATAACATAGGGATAATAATTAATTTAATTTCCTCTTCCTTTTCCTATCATAACCATTTACAACTTTCTTAAACACTTTATTTATATCAAAACTATATATTTATTGTGTTTTACCTTAATTATATATGTGAATATGTGTATAACTGTATTAATTATATAATCGAATATTGTAGCTCTGGTGATGACTGCAGGACAGTCTAAACTGTTTTGATATAAATAAAGAGTATTGATAAAGTGTTTAAGAAAGCTGTAAATGGTATATGTTAACATAGGGCTGAAACACCATCTCTAAAGAAATTAAGATAATGAAATCACATGGATATATATATTTAAAATCATAGATCAAACATATTCCACCTACCATATAATACATGGTGCATTATAAATAATAAATAGATGATTATTTTCAGAGACATATAATATGATTTACACCATCTACTAATAGGAAATCTTGTAACAACATTTTATATTTTCATGTTCTGCTAATATAGAATTTTATTTAGTGTGGAATATCTAATAATTAAACATATTCTTAATGAAGTAATTAAGGCCCACCATGGATTATTAAATCCTATTCATAAATTTATGTTTATTGTAATTATATTAGTCTTTTATTTTAGGATTAATGATATTAAAATATAATTAAGAGAAATAATTATTCCAAATTATAACTGCATCCGTTGATGCAGATATGAATAATTTATTTAGGTTTTTTGATTCATTAGACTGATGAAATAATAATAAGTTAAAACAATATCTTTTATTAAAGTGTAGTTACACACATGCGTATATATTTTTTTCTTATTTATAAATATGTATTATTTTTACATCACCGTGAGTCCGAATAATTATCAATACAACATAAGTATATTTTATATATATCCATAGTTCATTTACAAATTGTAAATAGATTATTATTAATTTTATGTATTGCTGAATTAGGAATTAATTATCTTATCATCTGAAATATATATTGTAAATAATATTCAAGAAACATAAATTACTTAGTATCAAATCATTGTTTTGTACTTTTCTATTTTTTAAGAGCTAGCACTTATCACTAAGTAATTTCTTTAAATAATATATTGGTACAACAGCAACAATTAGATTACATAGTGATACTGGGAAAGTCAACATTGAGAAGGCTGTAAGTCAGGGTGATTCAATATCTCCAAAACTTTTTACAGCAGTGCTGCAAGAAGTATTTAGTGAATTGAAATGTGAAGCTAAAGGAGTGAAAGTAAATGGAGATTATTTAAGTCATTTAGATTTTACAGATATAGTTATTTTTGCAAATAATGCTTTAGAGCTGCAGGAAATGTCGCAGTAGTTATCAGATGAAAGTAGGACTAAAGATAAATTTTAAAAAGACTAAAGTAATGTTTAATGGATTTTCTCCAAAATATGAAAATAAAGATTGATTATGATGAGTTAGAAGTTAACAGTTACAAATACCTTGGTCAGAATATTAATACAGATGGAAGTTTAATGGATGAAATTAATCATAGAATTAAACTTGTTTGGAGTGCTTTTGGTAGAAATAACTTGTTTGAAAAGGAAGGTTTTTAATAAATATGTTTTACCAGTTCTTACTTATGGATCTGAGACTTAATAGAAGAGCAATACAGAAACTTCAGACCACTCAAAGAAATATGGAGAGATCCATGTTAGGAGTAACAAGAAGAGATTGAAAACAATATATGGGTAAGAGAACAAACGTGTTACGGACCTCATTGAAAATATTAAAAAACTGAAGTGGAGTTGGGCTGGACATATTGCTAAAAGAGGTGATAATAGATGGACAATTGAAATTTTAAATTGGATTTCAAGATGTTGTAAAAGACTCAGAAAAAGACCACATGTGAGATGGATGGATGAATTAAGAAAGTGTGCAGGGGTGATGTGGAGAAGAGAAGCTAAAGATCGGAGAAGATGGATTGAATTTGGAGAGACCTTCACCCTGCAGTGGATTGATAATGGTTGATGATGATGATAAGTGAGTAAATTTGGATAAGACATTTAAAGTCTCTTATTCTGTTTAAGTTAATTCTATGTTTGTTTAATCTATTAACTTAATTTCAATACTGTTTTGCAGGAAACCTAATCCATATAACCACACTTCATATCGGTACAATATATATACCTATATATAATCAATAAAGTAAGTCATATATAGTGTGATATTGCTTTTATGAGCTTGTATTTACAAATATGTAATATAGGGAGCGTACCAATAACTCAAACAAGCTCTTAATTGATAAGTGCGGTAAGAGAAAAAGACTAAAGTAATGTTTAATGGATTTTCTCCAAAATATGAAAATAAAGATTGATTATGATGAGTTAGAAGAAGTTAACAGTTACAAATACCTTGGTCAGAATATTAATACAGATGGAAGTTTAATGGATGAAATTAATCATAGAATTAAACTTGTTTGGAGTGCTTTTGGTAGAAATAACTTGTTTGAAAAGGAAGGTTTTTAATAAATATGTTTTACCAGTTCTTACTTATGGATCTGAGACTTAATAGAAGAGCAATACAGAAACTTCAGACCAATCAAAGAAATATGGAGAGATCCATGTTAGGAGTAACAAGAAGAGATTGAAAACAATATATGGGTAAGAGAACAAACGTGTTACGGACCTCATTGAAAATATTAAAAAACTGAAGTGGAGTTGGGCTGGACATATTGCTAAAAGAGGTGATAATAGATGGACAATTGAAATTTTAAATTGGATTTCAAGATGTTGTAAAAGACCCAGAAAAAGACCACATGTGAGATGGATGGATGAATTAAGAAAGTGTGCAGGGGTGATGTGGAGAATAGAAGCTAAAGATCGGAGAAGATGGATTGAATTTGGAGAGACCTTCACCCTGCAGTGGATTGATAATGGTTGATGATGATGATAAGTGAGTAAATTTGGATAAGACATTTAAAGTCTCTTATTCTGTTTAAGTTAATTCTATGTTTGTTTAATCTATTAACTTAATTTCAATACTGTTTTGCAGGAAACCTAATCCATATAACCACACTTCATATCGGTACAATATATATACCTATATATAATCAATAAAGTAAGTCATATATAGTGTGATATTGCTTTTATGAGCTTGTATTTACAAATATGTAATATAGGGAGCGTACCAATAACTCAAACAAGCTCTTAATTGATAAGTGCGGTAAGAGAAAAAGACTAAAGTAATGTTTAATGGATTTTCTCCAAAATATGAAAATAAAGATTGATTATGATGAGTTAGAAGAAGTTAACAGTTACAAATACCTTGGTCAGAATATTAATACAGATGGAAGTTTAATGGATGAAATTAATCATAGAATTAAACTTGTTTGGAGTGCTTTTGGTAGAAATAACTTGTTTGAAAAGGAAGGTTTTTAATAAATATGTTTTACCAGTTCTTACTTATGGATCTGAGGCTTAATAGAAGAGCAATACAGAAACTTCAGACCACTCAAAGAAATATGGAGAGATCCATGTTAGGAGTAACAAGAAGAGATTGAAAACAATATATGGGTAAGAGAACAAACGTGTTACGGACCTCATTGAAAATATTAAAAAACTGAAGTGGAGTTGGGCTGGACATATTGCTAAAAGAGGTGATAATAGATGGACAATTGAAATTTTAAATTGGATTTCAAGATGTTGTAAAAGACCCAGAAAAAGACCACATGTGAGATGGATGGATGAATTAAGAAAGTGTGCAGGGGTGATGTGGAGAAGAGAAGCTAAAGATCGGAGAAGATGGATTGAATTTGGAGAGACCTTCACCCTGCAGTGGATTGATAATGGTTGATGATGATGATGATAAGTGAGTAAATTTGGATAAGACATTTAAAGTCTCTTATTCTGTTTAAGTTAATTCTATGTTTGTTTAATCTATTAACTTAATTTCAATACTGTTTTGCAGGAAACCTAATCCATATAACCACACTTCATATCGGTACAATATATATACCTATATATAATGAGCTTGTATTTACAAATATGTAATATAGGGAGCGTACCAATAACTCAAACAAGCTCTTAATTGATAAGTGCGGTAAGAGAAAAATATTTTAAATCTATCTAGAATATTCCCATCCCCAGACCAATTAGTTTCGAGCTTTTGGCTCACTTCAGTGAGGAGCTAGAATATTCAGACACTAGATCTAAAATATCAACTCAAAACGCAGCACTCCTTTAATATGTAACATTTAAATAGAAACTGAACTTTTCGAATATGAAAATGTCTTCTAACTCCAGCTACCTAACTTAAATAGCTATATGAGACAACCAAATTCAGATCTACCAGATATTAATAGCCTTAGCATTGCCAAGGCCTTAAAAGCAAAATTATAATAATCAATAAAGCAAGTCATATATAGGTTTATGAGAAAAACTTGATTACTCTCAGGAATTGTTAATCATTAGTAATTGATAATTTCTTAACATCAAAAAGGTAAAGTTTATCTCCATTTAATTAATATATTGTAACCATTTGGTTACATAGCTGGATTAAAAAATAATTTGATAGTTGGCAACATGCTCCTCAAGTTTAAGTGTAGAATTAATTAATGGGGACAATATTTAATTTTCTCATGCATATTTTTTATTATAATGAGTCTTCAATTAACTAATATTTTAAAGTCCTAAATGATAGTATGAGGATTCTTTAAATTTGTTTAATATTTTAATGAGTTATAAATTATTGTGCATGGGAGAAAAATTTATAAAATAATGTAATCTGATTTTTTTGTGTGTGTTCAGTGATTATAATTAATTAGTAGTTTAAATTTAAATTATGAAAATATAAGATTTTAATCCTTTTGATAAAGTTTATTTTAATTAGAGTTGTTTTTTTTTTTCTCTATCTCTAATACAAAAATCAAATCAGTGCAATTAACTGGATTATCTTGTTTTTCTTTTTGAAAGAAAATATTTTTAGTGATAAAGGAATGTCAAGAATTGTATGATGTTAATTAAAGTTCTTGACTTGGTTTTTCAATGTCAAAGTTTAAGGAGGAAATAGCTGAACAATTGTGTTTCTAAAAATCTATCTTAATTAGTCATTATGAAAATTGTCATGTTGGAAATAGAGTGATTGGCTTGTAGGTAAAATTGTTCTAAAATAAAAAAGAATAGGGGTATGAATAAGTCAGAAGACCCAAGTGTCTTGTAAGAAGATATTATTCCTCACTTAGCTGATGAAGAGAACAGTTAAGTCGTAATCTAGTTTCTTAAGAAGAAAGAAGCTAAACTGCTGCATAATACAGCAGAAGTATTAAACAAGCTTTTAGCATATGAGTTTAGTCATAAAAATGGTTTCTCCAATAAAAACCATGTGCTAAATTGACTAAAAGCTGGATATCAACTTCTTCATGTAACCTGCCTTCACTGGAATAAAATATAGAGAAGTTACGTCTTAAAGTAATTATAACCCCATCTTCAACCAAAAGCATGAGCCTCTATGTGTTAATGTCAACGAAATTTTAATGGAAAGAAATGGATAAAACTTTCTATTTTTAACATGGAAAGACTGCATAACAGGAAAAAGACATATTAATTATGTTCATGTGTAGAAGCCTTCAAGAAGAAAATTCAACTGGAAAGTATAATTGGAAAGCACTTCACGGAAGAATCAATCGTGGTTATTAATAGTAAAGAAAAAGTTTTTTTTCCTTATATAAAAGTTGTTTTTTTTTATGTATGCATTGATAATTTTAAATGTTTTTATTGTTTCAAATGTGTGAAACATATATATATTTTTTTAATCCGTTCAATTTTTTTGGAACATGTTTTTTTCTTTTCGTTCATTTTTCTCTTCTAAAACTTAACAAAAGATATTCATTAAGTAATTAAAACTCAACAAAAGATTAATTAAGCAAGTTGAAGATTGTGATCTTTGGTTTTTTTTGAAAATGTTTTTCTAAGTTTTTATTTTAAAGAAATAACTTAATGAGAAATCAACTGGTTAATACAATTTTTATGAAACTGTATATATTTTTGATGAAATGAATATATAAAATGTCATACTGTCATGTCAATTTCTTTCATTTATTGTTAATCAATTAATTATTAAATAATTGTTTTCAAATATTTTTTAATCTTTATTCCTTCCAACTCCTATTACATGAATTGGCAGTATATGACTTTATTTCAAGACAGCTTAGTGTTCTATGATTTTTTTTTTTAATTATCTTATTAAAACTATTTACTTATAGTAGGGTAAACCTATGAATTATTTAAAGTGATTTAAAATAAACTGCTTTATTTATTTATCTTTTCCTCACAGTAATAGTCTTATAGAGTTCTTGCTTCCAGAGCTAGATTAGAGCATAACAGTTATATGGATTAGGGCAGGGGTGGGCAAATAGCGGCCCGAGGGCCACATGCGGCCCGCCAAGACAATCAGAAAAATCCACCTTGGACTGAGATTTCCTTCCCATTGCATGACTGAATATTCATCTCATATTTTCCACTAGGATGATCACATCAATACACATACGCAGTATAGATACGATGTGCAGTGCTTTTCCAGTTGATCTGATTAATTTCAATTTTGTCTTTGCATTAGCAAAGATATACATTTCCAACTTTAGTGAAACTATGAATGCTCCAAAAAAATGTAAACTCAGTAATGAATGTCATGTGTTTAATGAAGAATGGACAAACAAATATTTCTTTGGTAATACAGGGAATAAAGCAGTGTGTTTATTGTGTCATGAAAAAAAGATGCAGACTTCCGCTAACCTTCGCTTCCACAAAGTGGCCCCCAATGCGGCCCCCGAGCCAAAACAATTGCCCACCTCTGGATTAGGGGTTTAAGTTGGTGTTTGAAATCCAGATAACCCTGTATGGTACAAAAGTAAATTTTTTAAAGTCCACTACATTTTATTTATTATTAATTAGAAATTAAATATAATTGGTCAGTACATTAATGGTACTATATGCCCAGGGCATTGGATAATAATCAGCATGTTTTATTATCTCAGCATTATTTGATTTTTTATATATATTCTGATGGATTTGCACCTGAGTCTGTGCATCCAAATTATTGTGTTGTATTGGCAGTGACTAAATTATTAATCTGGACTATAGTAGACCCATTTAAATTCAGTCACAAGTTTTACTGGGTTTTTTTTATTGCAGATCATTAATGTTGATGAATGAGTATTATTCTTCTCTGTAATGCTGGGTGAACTTATAATTAGATTTTTTCTGATGTCTCATTCTTATTATATTTATTACCATTTTTTTTATATTTTGTTTATTTGGGGATGATAGTGGTTTCCCATCTCATAATTCAGCCCTAAAGTGATGTACTGGTACAAGTAACTACCCATTTGTGGGACCTTGTAACCCAGATTCTTTTGTATTAACCCCTATCTTCTCTACTGTTACAATATATATATATATCATTTTGTCATTTTCCACTACTTATATGACTATAATGTTGTCAAAACTTATAAACACTTAATTGAATTATGTGTGACTCAAAATAATTGACAACTGGTTTGTATACAATTTATATCAAACTGATTTTCGTTCACTAATGAACCTACTCATAATGTGATTTTTAAAATTAATCATGTGACAATAAACGTTCTACAGTTTTATATACTAGTGGTCATCACTAGAGATAAACCCATGGGAAAAAATTTTTTTTTATAAATTTACACATCCATTGTACATTTTTTTATTTAGCTTTTTTTTTTTTATATCTACTCTATCATCAAACAAACGACTCCCCTCATACTTTCAATACATATATATTACAGCTTCTTTTTAACATTGACAATTTCTCTCACAATTTTATCAAACCATTGACCATATTAATATATATATATATTCTTTTATTCATTTTTTTTCCTACCTTATAACTACTATCTATAACCAACAAACAATTCCTGTCTTATATTATCAATATATATGCATATATACTTATACGTTCTTACATATTACAGCTTCCAATTATCTAACAATGACCATTTTCCTTCCAATTTTATCAAATCATTGCCCATATTAATGCATTTATCTGTTTTTTGTATGTACACCTAGGTCTTGTTTTATGCGGATTATTTTAATGCGATTTTGAAGTTATGCGATTCATGTTTCTTCTTAATATCTTTCATATTTCACTATATTTATTAGATATCAAGAAATTTAAATTATTAATAACTTATTTTGACTTGAAATACTTTTTTTTTTTTTTTTTTTCAAAAATATAACGTTATATTAGCAGCTGTGAATATGGTCTGAAGCTGTATTTAGAACTTAGCCTCTATGTAAATAACCTATTTATACTAATGAGTAAATAATAATAATAGATTTGTACTTACATATAAAAATATCGCAGTAAATATTCAAAAAATTTAAACTTTTAAAACGTATTTCGTTATATATAACAGAAATAAATAATCTTTTAGATTTTTAAAATAAAAAAACGAAGATTTTATAAACTGAAAATAATCTTTCTAATGATAATGTATAATCTTTTTGTTTTGATTGCAATTTCATTTTTTTAATATAGAAACAGAAAACAATTAACACAGCACAAGACTGAAAATGGCGCTAGTTGTACATCACATCACGAATAAAAATAAAGTGGGTAACAGGTTTTTCTAGGCATAATTGCTGAGAGATTCTTGACTTTGTTTAAGGAGAAGCCACAATACATCATATCATATATTGAATCTGATTTCTTATCAGTTTACAAACAAACGCTAGCGTTAATGATTAAAATATGTATGAAAAATGTAAAATTAAATACTGTAGTAATAAAAAAAGCTTGTCGTGTATTAATTTTTTTCAAATAGTTGAAATTTTTTATTAGTCATACTTTATTTGCTTATTTTTTTAATGCGAATTTTAAAGTAATTTTCCTTGTTGCTTTGCTTTTATGCGAATTCTGAAGATTACAACCCCTATCCCCCATTTTTCAAGATAAATTAAGTCTATTTTTGTGCGATTTTTTTTAGTGCGGGTTTTCTGTGGAACCTATCTACCACATAAAACGAGACCTAGATATATAATGTTTCATAATTTCTTTAAAATTTTTACTATACTTTATTACCTTTTATATTTTGCTCACAACTTAGTATATTTTCTTTTTATTGTTCTATTATGTTCTTTAACTCTTTCAGTTGCATTTACCCCTAACTGTCCTATGTATATATAATTTATCTTTTCTATATGTGTGTGGTCATGGGTATCAGTTGCATGAGATAGTGTGGATAGTTGAAGGGTGCTTGAAAATCTGAGTTCAAATCCCCTATACTTACAATTAAAGCTCCCAGGTTTGTGAAGAGTGCCTGGTTTTCAAATATTTATATACATCTGGGTCTCGTTTATGCGATAGATAGGTTCCTCAGAAAACGCGCACAAAAGAAATCACACAAAAATAGACTTAACTTCCCTTGAAAAATGGGGGATACGGACTGTAAATTTCCAAAAATCGCATAAAAGCAAAGCAACAACGTAAAATTACTTTAAAATTCGCATAAAAAAAAATAAAATAAAATATGACTAATAAAAAAATTGATACAAGACAAACTTTTTTTATTTTTTTTATTAACTACAGTATTTAATTTTATTCAAAACTATATTTTTAGGCGTAATTTACATTTTTTTCATACATGTACGATATTTTAATAATTATCGCTATTTGAGACATCAGATTCGTCATGATGTGATGTGATATGAGGTACTGTAGCTTCTCCTTAAACGAAGTCAAGAGGAAATACAACTAAAACGTTTTCCAATCGCTGTTGATCCTTCTCATTTCGCTAAGCGATTTAAAATTGAAATTTTTGTTTACAAAGAAATTCATTTTCTTAAGGTTTTTTTTCTATCTGTTATAATAAACTAAAAGTTTAAAATAAAAATAAGAACTTAGACTTACAATAATAAAAAGACGACTCATTACTGTTGGGAAAAATTTAATTAAAAACTAACAATTAAAAATTAAATTCTTATTTTTGTCTTTAATTTTTTAATTTTCAATTCAGTTTAAAAATCAAATTTCATCGTTTCACATAACCTTAACATTACGTAATTTTTAAATTGTTAATTACAATTAAAAATCAGATTTTAATTGTCAAATTTAATTCTGCCCGCAGCGTTACCTTTTAAAAATAAACTTGCGGACACTAAATGATTAATGATTACGTACTCTTTTTATAAAAAGCAAAAATAGAACGTGATTTAAAATACAAAAACAACAACATACATAGTATTTTTCTTCTAACGTTTGAACAGATTTACATTATAATCTTGTACAATTTAATGTGTGTATATAAAATGGGGAAATTTTGATTTTAAGTGAATTATGAACTTCTTTATTGCATAAAATCTATTACAGTACTATTATAAAGTGCTGAACAATTGAAATTATTAGATGGAAGTCGAACTCCGATAATGCACTATTACTTTAAATATGACGCGAGTGCATGAAATTTATAATATTTAAAGTAATAGCGCATTATTGGAGCTCGACTTCTGATCTAATAGTTTTTATTGATAACTTCAAAATCGCATTAAATAAATCCGCGTAAAACGAGATCCGGGTGTACATATATATACTCTAACCTAAATATATAATGCAGGAGTGGGTAGAAAAGAATTCTAGAATAATATATGCAGCTATAGAAAATAATGTAATGATGAGACTACTAATATTAATACTATGCTAAGCTCAGTAGGCAGTTACTTATCTTAACATTTACTACAGAGACTTGCATTAAAATAAAAGGAAATTTTAAAACAATAATAAAATGCATTACTGTAAAATAAATAAGTAACCTAGGAAGAGGGAAAACTTCACTCATTTCTATGCAACACTTTTGGAACATATATTTTCCCTATATCAAATACATTCTCTGAGCAACATAAATATTTACATTTAATGTAAAATCTTCTAATAGAAGCTTTCTATATTTTTTTTAACAAGCATATATCTTATGGAGCAAATATTTATCATCATTAATATTTATAGCCATGGTCTGACCTACTCTTGTAGAGTGAAATATAGTGTACTTTTCTAATAGTACAATAAACCATATGAGTTTCTTATGCCACATCACCAACTTTTGGATTAATAAAATCAATTAGAATAAATAATGAATTATTTCAGTAAATTCTAATCTTTGGAATATATATCACTTATGCAATCTTTGCACGATTAAGTTTATAGTTTGGAATCTATATAAAAATTGGTTATCTAATTTACCATGATTTCTGTCATGTAATGAAGAATTCAGGACATGAGAAATCATATATAGAAAAACAAGAGCTAAATTCTAATAACAATATACATTTATTGAGGTTCACAGAAATGTTAAATGGTTACAAAAAAAAATAAAGTAATAGTCATATAGTAAATACAAGCGGTTTCTTTTATACAGGATGCAGCAAAACAAAATGGCCAAAATAATTGTCTGCACACTATTTATTTCAAATATAAATATATGGGTGGTTTAACACTCATTCCTTTAAAATATAACTATTACACTTTGAACAATTTCCCTTTTTAGCATATTTAAGTTATTTTATTAACTAATCTTTTCATAAAACTATAACGAAGTAAAAACTGCATCTAAATACAATGCTATGCCAGTAAGCAATTTTTATTTATAAGATTAATTTCTATGATACTATGGACAGTATTTAAGATATCTTACAAATTTTTATACTTTAATCTGAACTAATAAATGGTTCAATTTCGCCAATAAATTGATGATAATCGTAACTATCATAAAAGCATACACAAGACAATTATTGTCTAGCATTAGATTCTTAGTTAAAGAAATATGGGAAAACACCTCAGAAGCCATACACACAACATACTATATTTTTCCTATGTCACCATAAAAATTATTTAACCTTTAAAAAAAAATGTCTTACCAATCTATGAGGGATAAAAACGCAGAGCAACATTAGATAATTGGAAAATATCAGGGCAGATTCCCATACCTTTAGCCTAGGTATATTAAATATGTGGACATGGTCTCAATACAGGGAAATGGAATGCATACCATGGACACAATCCTCTAGGGATTAATACAACAGTAGCTAAGCATAAATAAAGTATTACAATCCTTTTATGGAGTAAGCAATAGGGATAATACTCAACATCCTCCAAAGCATAATATCAACAAGACAATATCTCCTAAAGCTATAGGCTTCCCACACTGATCAAGTGTGAGCAAACTCAAATTCTCAACAAAACAATGGCAGGATAAATCTCACATTAAAATTAACCTTAAAACAAATGCATACATTAGTGTATAAAACCAACAAAAATATAATTAGTCCAAATGGCTAAAACATTTTATAATAGCATAATAAAATTTGCAATAAAAAATACACATTCAATGGATAAGCATAAATTCTATATAAACTAAAGTGGACATATTTAATATAGGTAAATATTAAAAATATAAGACTAATATATGGCTAAATGGAAAAGTCCATAAAAAACTAATGTAATAGGTAAAATATTAGTATGAGCTGAAAAATTATAAAGGCTGTTTACCCATGGGCCAAATATTAACAGATTTTTCATAGATATAAGAGATCTACAAGATACTATGTGAATGTGGAAGAACATATTGGTGAGATCAGTCTCATTGAAAGTGCTTGCAAAAACAAACTGATGATTAAAATAGACAAAACATCTCTAAGGTAGCAAACTATGTATATGCCAGTAAACATATGTTCAATTGGGGAAATACAAAAATATTGGCTAGTGAAGAAAAGATACAAAGAAGAAAATTTAAAGAAGCTGCTCACATGATTGGCAAAAAATCCCATAAACCAAACTAGTGTGACTATACATAATGTATAGAAACCACTAATCAACTCTGCTCTTAAGAAAAAGTGGAGAAATCAGGAGGCATCTCATAGATAAGTGAAATTTCTACTGACTTTTACCTTTGGCAGAATGGGTCTGTTGGTTAGAGTGTTATCTTATAATTTCAATACTCAGTCTAATGGTTCAGGCTCGAATCTCATGAATAGTACTGTCACTGGTCATGTCAGCAACACCTGAAGAAGAAGAAAGAATAATACTTCTCAAAATGTGCATATACTAACCTGTTTGGTGTGCTACTACTAACAGTTGAAGGTATTTGGAACATTTAAATAAAAGTTAAATTTTTCTAAAGATATTCAATGCTCAGATGATTGAAATAGTCCAATATAAAAATATGTGTCTCTACCTGGACAAGCAATTAAATGAAATACATGATTATGCTCTTTCTCTGTTATCAGAATACTTACTATCTATAGCATAAATTATATTTTTTAAAAATAATAGCAACCAATTATTATTTACTATGTATATATTTTTTTATTCATAGTTTATATTTTACATTCACTCCATGGAAGCTGTTTGAACATTTTATTAGTAAAATAAATTTAATCATCTACTTTCCATTTTTTTTTTTTTTTAAAAAAATAGCATGAATATGTAACTCAAAAGTAGTGACTGGGACATTGAGCAAAAGCACAGGGTCAATATATATAAAATACATATTTTGCGGGTTCATCCGTGTTAAAAACTTTTAATATTAATATACTGACGTTTCGACTTGGTCACACAAGCCATCCACAGAGTATGGCTTGTGTGACCAAGTCAAAACATCAGTATATTAATATTAAAAGTTTTTAACATGGATGAACCCACAAAATATGTATTTTATATATTTAACCCATGCAAATCTTCGTTTTAACATATATATATATATCATTGCATTTGTAACATGTAATTATATAAACAATTCTTATTCTATTATAAATACTATCATTCATTTTTGCATTGCATGTCTATTTTTTTAAATCCTTAATATTTTTTCATTCTGTATTTACTTCATCATTTAACTAATTTATTTAATATCTTTATATACTTCAGCTGAATAGGGAATTGAAATCCACTTCTTAATTTTTTCTATTCGCTTATTCTTTCCTTTTATATAATTTACATGTCTGGTATTTAAAATTTTCCTAATTACTTTTCCATTATAACCAATTTCAATATTCTTTTTCAATTTCTATTTTTTGCATATATGCTTTTTTATTTAAATTGAGTCTATCCTTTTTAATTTTAAAATCTTTCAGTGCTGCTATTTTTTTAAAAACATGGCTAGAACTGCTTTATATATATATATATTTACCATTATATCTTTATTTAAATACAAGTCTAAATATTTTAATCCCTTCTTTTTTTCTATAGTAAACATAATGTACCTATTATTATTTAACTCTATGGATTCATGATGCTCCTATTATTTCCTGTTGTAATTATGTCATCTACATATCTATAATACTGCAATTTTTCTTAATTTTTGATATATTTATAAATTATATTTTCCTCAATAAAATCAACCATAATTAGTGACATAATGCCACTTATTGAACAACCCATAATCCAGTCTTTTTTAATCTTCCAAAAATCTATCTTGCATTTAAAATATGTTTCATTTATAAGTACCAATAACTTATTCAACTATCTGAAAAGTGTAAGATTTTTGAAATTCAATATTATATCTGGGAGTTTGATGGTTTAATTAAATTAGTTATTAGTTAATTTTACTAATAACTAATTTAATTAAACCATCAAACATCACATGATAACCATTTTTTATGCTTATAAATGCTGTTTGCACACAGCAAAACTCCATATAGTAGGATCAATCAGTGCAAAGCAGAGTAATCAATGGGTGCAGGAAGATTTGTGCCTAAAATCCCTATCTAGTGCCTATTCATCCAATATCCCCAGACTAGTTTTTAGCTTGCGTGTTTCATCAGTGAGGAGCCTTGGATCTGAGAGTACTGCACCTAGATCTTGGGATCTAATGCAACCCTCCAGCAGCCACCTTTTACTTTTATAGCTAACTATAAAGCTTTGGAGTCCAAAATGAAAACAATAATGTTTTCAAGCTAAGCTGATTAGCTTGTATAGTTGTAATGATCTGAACATACTTTTTGAATGAGTAGGCACAAGATAGGGATTTTATGCACAAACGTTCCTACATCCATTGATTACTCTGACTTGCACTGAGTGGTGCTACTATATGGAGAGGTTTACCTGCATGTAAACAGCATGTGTAAGCATAAAGAATGGTGAATCCTTCCCAGTAGGATTATGATAAAACCAAAGACACCAAAAAGCATGGATGCTGAACTACAAGCTAATAAGCTTAGCTTGAAAACATTATTGTATTTTTATTTTGGACTCAGCTTTGTAGTTAGCTAAAAAAGTAAAAGGTTACTACTGGAGGATTGCATTAGATCATAAGATCTAGGTGCAGTGCTCTTAGACCCAAGACTCCTCACTAATGAAAGCCATCATCTAGAAACTAGTCTGGGAATATTGGAGGTGTAGGCACTAGATAGGGATTTTATGCACAAACCTTCCTGCATCCATTGATTACTCTGGCTTGCACTGAGTGGCGCTATTATAGAGTTTTGCCTGTATGTAAACTATTTTAATACTTTATTTTCTTGGTACACTGGTACATTTGCTCACTATCAAATGAAGCAATAATACTAAGTTGATTCAATTTCACCAAACTTATCTACAATCTCCGAATTCTTAATGCAGTATTTACCAAACCTTATATTAACAATTTTTTTTATATATTATATTACACAAACCACTAAAAATATAATTATTAAAATTCATAAATCTTGCAGGCATATTATCCTTATATGTTTTAACTTTTCCAAATACACATGGATATTCAAACCTAGTATGATATAAAAGCCTGTATTCACTTTCATTAATCAATTTGTTTGTTTTCATATTACTTAACAAATTTATATATTTTGCTTTAATCATGTTTTCAGGATTTTTATATATCTCTACTTTTTTAAATTACTTTCTATTGTTTCTTCATATTCCTGTTTATTTAAAATGACAAATCTTGATCCTTTATCATCCATCGTTATCACTAAATTTTTTTTATATATTTATTTTTCCATTTTTTGCACCATTAATTTTTGACTGTATATCGGCTTTTACATTGTCATTAATATCTGCAGCCTCCACACTAACAATTGTTTTTTTATTCATGTCTATTTTTAAATGGCATAAATTTAGGTCCTTTTTGTAAAATTTATATTTGCTCATTTCTAAATGTAGCTTTTGAAATATTTACTAAATTGCTACTAATTTCTTAATATCTCTGATTACACATAGATAACTTAATTTTTTATTCATATTTATATCTTTGTCTTTTAACCATCTCCACTTATCATATTTTTATCCTCATGAATTCATAAAAAACGTCCAACCTAATTAAATAACTCATTTGATATTTTTGCTTTAAGGGTCGCTTTTGTATCTCTTAATACTCTTATTCACCTCATAATATTTTTCTTTTAAAAACCAATCTAATATTGTTTTTTGAATTTTATAATACAGTCTTTTATTTTTATAAATTTTTTTATTGAAATAATAATCCTGCAAAAAGACATCGACATAATTCCTTTTTTTCATTTATTCAAAAAAGTCAATTGATGCTTTAGTTCCTCAATTGTTCTTGTTCATTTCATAATCTTTTTAACAAAGTAAACTTAATAACTATTACAGTGTTTATATAAAAAATGCCACATATTTTTAATATCGTATTTTTCCATGACTATTTTAAATATACACACTAAAGTACATTCTATCACGATGATTAATATATTTCAATAATCCAAATAAAAATCTTGCATTTCATTTTTCATAGTCATTTTCCAGTAACTTATATGGCCATAATGTTGTCAAAATCTTATAAACACTTAATCGAATTATACAAAACTCTAAATAATAGACAACTGGTTTGCATACAATTTAATATCATCAAATGGATTTTTCTTCACAAATGAACCTTTTCAAGATGCCAATTTTAAAATTAATCATATGTCTAACATTTAAAAAGTTAACCAATAATAGATATAATATTACATTTACTATAGAAAAAGAAGGGAAGGGATTAAAATATTTAAACCTGCATTTAAATAAAACTGTAAAGGGAAATATATTTATAAAACAGCTCATTAAGAATAAAAATATTAGAGGGGTAATTGATCCTAAATTGCACCAGCCATGATCTCAAAAAATGCTAGCATTAAAGTTAGAAATTGATTTCAATTCCCTATTCAGTTGAAGTATATAAGATATTGAATAAATATAAGTTAAATGATGAAATAAATATAGGATGGAAGAATAGTAAAGATTTAAGAAAATGGATATGCAATGCAAAAATAAATGATAGTATTGATAATAGAATAAGAAAACAAAAATTATATATATATATAGGATAGTCGAGGGAAAATTCAACTGAAAGAGCTAAAGAACATAAGAGTAATAAAAAGAAGAGATACTCTGTCTGTACCATATAATCATTATTTAGAAACGGCATACAATAAATTGTGAGGAAAATATAATGGTAATAAAATATAATAAAAATTACGACACATATATACAAGAAAACAGATAAATGCATTATTATGGTCAATGGTTTGATAAAATTGGGAGAGAAATAGTCACTGTTGGATAATTTGAAGCTGTAATTCATATAAGAATGTATATATGCTTATGTATTGATAGTATAAGACAGGAATTGTTTGTTGGTTATAGATAGTAGTAGTAATGTAGAAAAAAGATGAATAAGAGAATGTATATATATATATTAATGTGGTCAATGGTTTGATAAAATTGGGAGGGAAATTGTCAATGTTAGAAAATATGCTGTAATATATATGTATTGATAGTATAAGAAGGAAGTTGCTTGTTTGATAATAGTAGATATAAGAAAGATAAATAAGAAAATGTATAATGGTTGTATACATATGTGTAAATTTATATAAAAAAAAATTTTTTCATGGGTTTATATCCAATGATGACCACTAGAGTGTGTATAAATCTATAGAATGTTTATAGGCATCTGTTAATTGAATGTAAATGCCTGAAAGCAGAAAGGATACAAATAATGAAGTTATGGAAGAATAAATATAAACAAAGTGATTATACAGAAAGTAGGTTATTAGTTTTTATGATGGGTTTGGGAAAAGATAAAGGGGATTTAGGTATAAAGGCCATGGAGTTGACAAAGATTATGTTATGGAAATGGTATGGAGCAGGATATGAGAAAAATTAGGGCAGGGAAGGTAAAGTGGCTAACAGGTTTCTCTGGGCATAGTTGCTGAGAGATTCCTGACTCCGTATGTGAAGTCACAGTACATCACATATTGTCACATGATTAATTTTAAAAGTGGCATCTTGAAATGATTCATTTGTGAATGAAAATTGAATTTGTCTTATTTCAAGTTATGTATAATTTGATTGATTAATTATATATATATTCTGGAATATTATACAACACATTAGACTCTACATAGCTGCTCAAATAATACTTTTTTAGAATACGTATATAATCAGAAATAAATAATTCTATGTTCATTCATTTAAGAAAGTTTTTTATATATTGATAGCATAACTCATAAAGATGAAAATATATGAGAAATTTCAAAAGCTTATTGATTTTGTCATCCATTATCTTAAGATATTTATTTCTAGTAAGATTGCCACTTTTGTTTTCACTAAAGATTTTCACATTTTTAGAAATGCCAATTGTATATTGTTCGATATTTTTAAAGATTATAAAGTTGGATCATATTTATATAATACTAGTTTATTATATTGAAAACAATCATTAAGCTGAATAATGTTAACATTTTGTTTTCCTGTGTTAAATCAACCACTATTTGTAATTTATATTCTGTTTCAATTTGAATATAAGTGAATTCCAGTGTTTCTAAGAAGTTTTTGATTTATTAACTATTAAAGATTGTAATGAAATTCAACAAAGTCTATGTATGACCGAGTGGAAAATTCTTACAAGTTTACCAAATATAGCATTAAAGAATGTAAAAATATATATAACTGAATTATATACTGTAATGAAGACTATTGCTAAAGCTTTAAAAATATCTGTGAAAGTGTCTAAGCCTTGTCAGATGGATACAATGGAAAGAGTAATATTTTAAAAATGTTTGGAGTGAAGCTGCTATTTATGAATTTATATTTTTGTTTGTGCTCAAAAGCAATTGAAATAGTTGAGTACAGTTATATCTCTTATCATTTGGTATTTTGCCTTTCCTTATCACTATTAACACAGTTTGAACTAGCAACAATTGACTATTATGACTTCATTATAAACTATAATAATAATAATATTAATAATTTGGAATTTATCATTATTATAAACTATAATAAGCACATGCATCATTAAAACATAAAAATACTTAAAAAAAAAAAGTCTATAGTAGAATTGTACAAAAAAAAAAAAAAGATTTAAATAAAAATGTGATTCTTGAATAATTTTTTTAAACAATTTGTTGATTTGGGTCATTACACAGTTTCTTCCTCTTTTGAGGCTTTTGATAAGATTAATAATTTTAAAATGGAAAGTAGTAATTGGGTATTTGGCAGTTTAGATATTGAGAATATGTATCAGTCTGTTAATAGGATAAGCAGTTCTTATGTCTGTGTTGGTTAAGCAAGGTTCTTTATAAAAAATAAAATTAAAGTAATTAAGGATTTGCTTTTATTATTGGAGGATTCTATATATTTTACTTATAAATGTAATTTTTATAAAATTAAGGAAGGGTGGATAATAGGTTATATTATTTCTCCTTTAGTTTGTTCAGTTTGTATTAATTATTTGGAGGAGAATATTATTAAAAAGAATTGTTTATATTTAAAGTTATTTGTTAGATATGTGGATGATTGTTTGTTTGTAGTTGAGAATGATAAATCAATTGCACAATCAACAGTGCTTGAGGAAACATGGTCATTATTTACTGTTGCCTGATGCTGTGGATTCATAATGCCTTGCTCAACAAGAGAGGTAAAGTCAATAAAATTGGATTCTCTATAATGCAAACTTATTGTAATGATCTTTAAATAATATGTAACTATTAGAATAAATAAAAGTTATACCTTTCAAAAAAAAAAAAAAGATAAATTGAGGAAATTTGTAAATGAGTTTTATTGTTTTGATCCTTCTATAAGATATGTATTAAAAAGAGATCTTTTGGTGATTAGGAATGTAAAGACTAATTATCAGTCATTTTGTTAAAAGTAAAGAATTAAGGTCTATAATTAAACATGGCTATCAGTCTGTATTTCATAAAGTAGCTGCTTTAAGAAATTTATTGTTATAGGAATAAGGAATTAAATAATTCTAGTGGGATATTTTTGTTTCAGAAAGGTCAATTTTATAAAGATTATTTAAGTATTGGCTATTCTGATAAATTTGTTAAAAGTATTTTATTTAATAGTAATATGTGTAAGGGTGTAAAGGATAAAGAAAAATATGATTTTATTTTTTTGCCATTTAAATTGTCTTATAAAATTGTATGTAAGAATAGCAATTTGTTTGGAAAAAGGGATATTACTTTGAAAAATTTATTAAATAATACAAAGAAAATTTTTGATAGGAGGACTATTCCTGATGTAGTGTATTTTATCCCTTGTTTTTGTAAGATGTAATTACATAGGTCAGAGTAGTTTGAGTTTAAATGAAAGAATAAAGGTTCATAAAAGTAGGGAGGGTTAGAAATAAATATCTTAGTTCTGCTTTGTATGTCCATGAAAAAGATATGTATTATTTTGAAGCAATTAACTTATTTAAGAGTTCTTTTAATATTAAGGGTGGATAATAAATGGATTTGTGGGTAATGTTAAATATATATATATGGTGGGGTTTTTGTAGTTCTTTACACTTGAGAAGTCTACTTATAGCAGTGAAACTTTTGGTTGTGTTTTAATTTAGTTTTTTCTTGGCTAGTCTGGTTGAGTTTTGGATTTGGGGTAATATTAATTATATTCTATATCTGACACATTATAGGATTTGAAAGAATTTGTCACTCTCACTTTAGGATTCAAGTTTGGATAAAGCTTTAAACTTTTTTACATAATTATGAATTTTCAAGCATGCTTAAGATACCCCCCCCCCCCATCCTTAAATCTACTCCATTGACAATAAAGCTAATTGTCCTGTATTGGTCAGTAAATGAATATTTATTAACAACTACATAATAAAACAATGGCGAAAAACACATATTCCTCCCACAATTGCAGTTGATTGGTATAATATTTTGTTTCCTCTTTAACTAAGAAGAAATCTAAAGAAGCATTTGCCTTGCACTGATAATAATAGAACAAGGAAGGAAAACACATATCCCCTCATAATCATCTTGCAGTTAACTGCTGTAATATATGATTTCCTCTTTTACTATTTCTCTAGGAAGAAATCTAAAGAAGCTTTTGCCTTGCATTGGGCTATTATCTTTTCATGCAATATTTATATGTTTATTTGTGGTAGTATAAATTGTAGTGTTACATCTAGAAATTATCATTATGTATGTGTATTTAAACTTAAATATATTAGTTATTTTATTTCAAATATTTGTAAATAATATGTAAACATTTTAAATATTTTTATAATCTAATATATATATATATATTTTAATAAAAGAAAGTTATCTTGGGCATCCTTGTAAAAATGCTGTAATAACTGTACCTGCTTATTTTAATGATTCACAGAGACAGGTAAGTGTTAATGTTGTTAAAATGAATTTTTAAAAATCTTCAAATTGATTTTATATGTTTACATATATACAAATACTTTAATTTTTTTTAACTAAACAAATTACTATTAGTTTTATACTTTTTTTTTCTCTTTCATTTTCTTGTAAAAAATAACAGAAGATATTAATTTTAAAATTGAGAAATTATCTGAATTCATATACAAAAAATTTTTAAAAATTAAACTTGAATTTTTAATAAGTAAATGTTTTCCATTGTATATAAGTAACCTGTTTCACACAAGGCAATATTTTAAAAAAAAGGAATTGCAAACTACTTCATAATATTTTGTTATACTATACCAGAAAACATTGGATTCTTTACTAATATAAGATGTATTAAGATAATGGTTACTAGTAATAATTGACAAAATTCATATATTATTATGGATAAGCTTTGTTCATTTTTATATTTCTACTTCATTTTGTGTCAATTGTAAATCAATTGCAGTGTGACCACAATATTATATGTTGTTGTTTTTTTTGACCTTAGTGCAAAATATCAAAATTATAAACAAATGAAAATAAGCATGGCATATATCTTAAGGTGCTTGCACATTATGAGGTAAAAAGCTGTAGAATATCTTGCTTTTATTAGTTGTGTTAATTTCTGCATTATTTATTTCAAATATTTGTGCACTTTCTGTAAATTTTGTGTATACCTCAATATTTTTTGCATAAATTTTATTTTATGAATATTGAATTTTGATGTTTCAAAAGCTATCCACTATCTATTTCTTACGTAATATAAGAAAATGTATTAGCAATAGCTGGAATCAATCTTCACTTAATGTTTCATCACCTAACAACCAATATAAATTGTAAAGTGGGATTAATGTTTACAATGGGTAAATATTATTAAATGGTTCTTATTTTTTATAAATAATCCTAGGTAAAAGATATATTTGTCGAAAATAATTAAATTTCTGCAATTAGTTGCAGAAATTTACTGAGAAAGTATAGTGATGGAAAGGTGTAGAGCAAAATAATAATAAAAAAAACTAGTGTAAAGAAAACTGATGTTGAAGGTACAATTTTTAAAAAAAGCTTTTTTTGTGTGGTTATCATTTTCAGTTTTATCAATCCACTGCAAAAAAAAAGTCTCCCAAGTTTAAGCTAGTTTCCCTCATTCATAGCTTCTCCACATCATATCAACAAATTTTCTTACGGCTTTCGTGACTTTTTCTAGATTTTTTTTTCCAGTTTCTTGGAATCTGATTTAAAATTTCAACTGTCCATTTATTATCATCTCTTCTAACTTTAAGACTAGTTCCATTTCAGTTTCATTAATTTTTTCAGTGATGTAAATGATACTATTTGTTTTCTCATCCACATATTTCATTTTCATTTTTTTTATTTATAACATACATTTCTCCTTACTTCATTGAATGGTCTGAAAGTGTGTTTATTGTTCTGTTTAATGTCGAAGTCTCCAATCCATAAATAAGTGGTAAAATACATTAGTAAAAGTTTACCTTTTTCAAACACATTCCATCCAAATATTGTGCTTCCATCTATATTAGTAATTTGATCAAGGTATTTGTAGTTAATTTTTTAATTCATTTAATATTTTAACCTTTTTAGTATTTATCTTTAGTCCTCCTTTCTTTTTTTAATCTGATAATTCTTGCAATATTTCCTGAAGCTCTGAAGTATTTCCCTCCATTTTGTTTTACTCCCTTAGCTTCCCATTTTAATCCACAAAATACTGTAAAAAGTTTTGAAAATATAGAATTCCTAGTGTGCATACTTATTGATGTTAATCTTAGTATAACCGTGTAATCATTTCACTGCTGCTGCATTTTGATCAATATTTTTAGAAGAGACAATATCCTAGGTCAAAATTTTATAAATCCAAAGTTTTAATTAATGCCATTAACCAAAGCATATCAACTCTTGATCATTAGTCCTTTCTGTAAGTTCTCTCAATAATTGGACATGATCCACTATGCATAAATCATTTTTAATCCGGCTTATTATTTTGGTTGGTTAAAATCCAAAGTTTGCTGAAATGAATTTTAATTATCTTTGTAAAGATATTACATAAAACTAATAGAAGAATAGTAGGTTTGTTATTTTTAATATCTTCTTTTATCACCTTTCTTTAATAATCAGTATTTCTAATGCATTTTTCCAATCTGATACATCTTTATCATTTAAACATTTGGTATATCGCTTTGCCAACAATTTTTCTATTTCTTTATGTGTTTATTTTAAAATAATTCATTCACTTTCCTGGAGCTTTTCTTCACAATTTAATTGTCTTTCATCTCTTCATTTAAAATACTTGAAAATTCAGATATAGTACTGGTAGGGAATACTTTCTTCTTTATTACTATATAATTCTTTATAGCACTCATCCAGACATTTCATGACATCATTAGTAAAACTTCCATTTTTTATTTTTAATCCTGAAACAATCCTACAATACCAAGATGTTTTATATGTTTGAGACTTATTTTCTTCTATAGCTTTTTTTGCCAACTCATAATTGTATTTTCTTTTAGCATTATTAACTTTCATATCATTTTACAAAACTTAAGATATTCAATTCATAATGAGATCATTTTTAAAAATTTTATTTTATTTTTCTTTATATATTGTCTTGCCTTATGAGAAAGTTTACTGGTAAATTGCTGGTTTTTGTTCCAGCTATCTTGTAGTTCTTAATAGAGTATCAATCAGCTACCTTTATTGATTTCAGTCAAGTTTAAACCATTTTTCAAAGCGTGATAATATTTTTAAATGATATGCATTTTTTAATTTAAATTCTTTGTAATATTTCTAAAGTTAGGGATAGTTACTGTTGATATTCTTTTTTAATAGTTTAAAGTGTTTAGCACCATATTAAATTTTTAAAAAAATTGATTTAAGACCAATTTTCACAATAACTTCAGTTTTAATAATATTAGAGCACATTGATAGAAGCTAGAAAAACTAAGGAAAAAAATAAGGTTAAGAAAAGTAGTGATTACCATTACAAAATTAGGGGGGGGGGGGATTTCAATATCAAAAAAAAATTATTAATTTATTTTTTGTTCATAATTTCTAATTTATCATTAACTAAGTTTAAAATTTCATCTTCATTGATAATTTCGTTGTATTCCTCACAAAATTCTCATTCAACCATATATAATACTTTTTGCCTGAGATAATCCATAACTTCAGAACTTAGAAAAAAAAGAACCTTAAGAATTCATCATATTTTCTTGTACTCCAGAAGCTAAAAAATCCCAAGGCATCTATAAGAAAAAGATTCTTCTTAATAAAAGATACAAAATAAATCGTTTCCAGAAAGTGGATATGCATTTGTAATCATAACAATTGATTTCTTGTCTATCCAAAATTAGAAATTGATGGTCACTGTCTGTATCAATGATAAAATGAGTCACCTTTCTTTATTTTATATTTTTTGTGATCTTGTTAATTTAATGTCCCACAAAGATAAAATTTATTTGCTAGCTGTAGATTTGGAAATAATGTGATGCAAGATGTATCAAAACTGCCTATTCCACAGCATGAATACCAAGGCATAAGCAAGAATCTGGATTTACATAACCATTGTGGCTATCACCACACACCCACCATGTTAAACCTCCTTATTGGTTTTAAATTTTTATATTATCACATGGTCCTATACCCAGTAAATTTTGTGATTGTTTCATCAACTGCAATTTTTCTATACATTTGATAATCGGCCTTAAAATGTATATTGCACTGCTATATAATAGTCTAATTTTATAGATGCAGTTAAAATCATTACATGTTATACAAACAGACATGCTAGTACACACTAATACAAATACAGATATGCGAATAAAATAAGTTTGCCTCAAACTTGAATCAGAGCCCCAAAATTACATTGCACATAATCATCTAATTTACAAAATATAATATATATACTACATAGACATATTAGTACAAAGAAAAATCTAAAATTAATACTTACATATAATATACAGCATGATGTATATTTTTGGTATGAAGACTTGAAATTGCAAAATCTTCGAAGCATGTTAAATCCATTTTGTAGTTACAGTTTGCCATTAAAAGATTTACACATTTTCTCCATACAATCCAATAAATTGAGCAGAAAAAAAAATTAAATGGCCTTATTACAAAAAATATTAATAAAAAATTGAAATTTTGTCCGGTTTTAACATGCCATACACCATATTGAAAAGGGAATCAAACCGCAGAGAATGATGATATTGGCACTTGTGTAGTTCATTTGGTTTTCCCGCAATTTTAAAATGGAAGCAATGAAATTTTAATTTTAAACGAATGAGTGGCAGCCGCACTAACTTTTCTCAAATAGTTAAATATATTAAGAACATTAAAATCTTGAAATATATATTTTCTGTTGTAACAGTCAACATTTGCCTATGTCTGATTCATTGCTTTATATTATATAGTTATAAATTATATATTTACTCATTGGTCTAAAGAAGAACAAACTGTTATTAATACATCAGCTGACTATTGTTTTTGGAAATTTTTTCTAAATCTGTATATCAGATTTCCTATAGTCTGATTTCTTCTTATATATTTCATAAAAATAAAATTTTATTATAATTGTTTTAGACTTTTTAAAATTTATTATTTAAATTTTAGGCAACTAAAGATGCAGGACAAATTTCTGGTTTAACTGTTTTGCGAGTAATCAATGAGCCAACTGCTGCAGCCTTGGCATATGGGCTTGATAAGACTGAAGATAAAATGTAAGTTATTGTCTTAATGTATTATTAAATCAGTAATATCTACTTACTATAATTTTATGAAGAAAAAAAATTATATTAAAGTATTTTAATTTTGTGTATTCATTTTTTAACCATTTATTTTATTATTAAACACGATGGCATTCAGACATTTTTGATTCTAAATCAAGAACTTAATTTTGTGTGTGAGTTATTTTCTAAAATATCTCACATATTTTAAATTATATCATAAAATGAAATAATAGTTTTAGAAATATATTACCGCTAGCTAAATTAATTATTTGATTGCTTTGAAAATAATTCAGTATTCAAATTAAAGAATATTAATTTATTAATGTTTATGTATTAAAGAATTATTAAGGAAGTAATAAATCTTTATGATTTATATTAAAGCATAAAACTACTTAGAAACTTGTAAAGTAATGAAAATCAATTTATACTTATTTTCTATAAATGGGGGGGGGGGGGAGTTGTTATCAAACTTAGTTTATTCAGTATCTTTTTTGTTCTGGAACCACTTCACTATGTTTTGTGAATTGTTGTTATAATTAGCAATAGATGCCTTTCTGAAAAGACAAATGGCCAGTAGATACTTATTTACTGCAGCTTTGTATTTTTTGACTTATAGCTGTTCACTTTTTTTTTTTTTTAATGTGAAACTTTATTTTTTAACTAACCCCCACCCCTCGGGTGGGTGTTCTTGATTTTTTTTTTTTTTTCTTGCAATAAATAATTTGGTTACAGAGTTTAAATAATATTTCAATTGGCAATGCATAATTAGTAAATTAATATATTTTACATAGATTTAATATTTTTTGCATTAACGAAAAATTATTTGCTCACAATAATGGAAAAAATATATTATTAAATTATATTCTTTCTTATCTCTGTCCATTTTTCACCTTAGCTTGATCCTTCCATAACCATCCAGAAGTTAGACCAACCTTTCACACCATAGATAAATTAGAAACATCAAGAAATCCATATAGCACATGTTACAATTTAACTTCACATAATATGTATTTAAATATTTTTCAAACTTCTGTTCTATCACACATTACTGAAACGTAATCAAAAATATAGAGCAAAGATAAATGATCTATATATGTTATTGAAAATAATTATTAAAGTCTATCTGTGATTTAGATATAGATTAAAATATCTGAGATGAATCTTATTTGGACTGCTGGTTTTGTTCTTGACTGTGAATATCTATATATACATGTGCATAATATCTGTGCATTTATATATTGAATTCATTTATAGACAGATCTATGTGTATGTATACACTTATATGTTAGAATTGTTTTGAGTTTGTTTTTACTGGAAGTTTTTATTTATAGTGTGCTTATTTTTAATAATGATTTCATTGTCATATTTATATTTTTCCAGTACATAAGTTATAATTAAAGGAAGTTTCATTTTTGCTTGCACAATTATTAAATTTGACTATAGGAAGGAATGCAGTGATGTCAGTATTTTTCGTCATCAGAATAGTTTTTGTTGATAAAATTTCTGAGCATTCTAAAATTAGTCAAAATAAAACTTTGCAAAATTGTGCATATTTTGAAATTTTCATAAAATTTGTGAATTTCTGAAGTCCATTCTGCATACAATAAAGATTTAAAACCAAAAAAAAATAAAATATAAATCTTTAAAAAATAATATTTTACTAGTTGTTTTTTTTTTTTTTCTGAAAGCCTTTTTTTTTTTTAATTCCTATTTATTTTAAGGAATTTATAACAATTGATTTTATGTAGAATCAAAACATTTTTGTAATCAATTAATTGAAATTCATATTTATTGCATGTTTGATATATTTCATTATTAAAGGTTTAAAACATGCTTTTTAGGTTTCTCAAAATTTTAAAATAAACTTGTATTCGTTTAAATGCAATAATGTTTTTACTAGTTTTTTATCACTATAATATTTTTTTTTTGATTAATTTTCAATTATCTGAAATTTTAATTTAGTTGGAATTTTACAAAAATTGCATATTTTGTTTTTTATTTAATTAATAGCTTTTCAAAATGGTTAATGAGAGAAAGCAGCTTAAACTTAATGAAGTATAATTTTATGATTATGTTATTGTGCAACAAATTTGCAATTGGGGGGGGGGGGGTACTATTTATCTTCTTCCAGAGATTTAAAATAAAGTATCACAATAATAAGAATCTTGGAAATATTGTGTGAAGATTTAACTTCTAAAAAGATGTGAATTTTTACTTTATAGATATGAATAAAAAGTAATATTTCATCTTTTTCGATAAGAAGAAATATGATAATGAGAAACCTATCAATAATAACAAAATTGATGATAATAATTTGACATGATGTTTCAAAGGGAGTAATGAAGAGAAAGTTGCATGAAGTATTAATTTTACTCTTGGTTTTCCACTTGTTATTTATGTATGTTCACGTATTGGTACTTTTATTCATTGATAGATCTCCATATGTTAGAAGCATATTAAATTTTATTTTTATTAAATATTTTTATATTATGATTCAATTGTTTTAATTAATCAATTATGACTATCATCAGTTTTTTATAGATTTTTCCATTATATAAAGACAGTTTCATATTTGCCATTTAAAAATTCTTAGATTTGATTATGGAAAGAGTGCAGTGATGTTATAATATTTTTCGTCATCAGAATAGTTTCTGTTGATAAAATTTCTGAGCATTCTAAAAAAACTTTTTCAAAATGATGAACTTTGTATGAAAAATTTATTATTTGCTGAAATTTTGTGAATTTAAAAATATTCTATAAAACAAAATTAGTAAATTGTTAAAAAATATATGTAAGAAGAATATTGCAATAACCATCAATTCAATAGTAACATACTTTTAACATCAGTAATTTATATGAATTGCAAATTTATTTATTTTTTTAACTTTATTTTTGAGAAATCCCCCCCCCCCCATTCCCATGTAATGTAGAATCAAAAGCGATATTTTTATAATAAATGAATGGAAATTAATGTTCATTGTATATTTGATTCATTTCATTATTACTAGTTGTCTTGTATGGCTTAGTCCAATAATAGAGTGGCAAATTCAACTGAAAAGAAATAAAAATCTGTTTAAGTAATTAAGAGAAATTTATCTTAATACCACATGACTTATCAAGCAACAGATTTTATTATTAATTATTATAAGTATGTCTTATAAATTTTTGAAACTTAAAACATTATTTTTCAATACTAAATGGTCAAATTGTACTTATCAGTGATCTTTATTTAGCTGTAATAATAGCATTTAAGGGTAGTCAAATTATCTTTAACATTGCATTAATTTACTCCTCGTAATGCCAAAGTAACATGAACATCAAATATGACTTTATAGTTTTGAATGGGTTGTTATAGAATCAGATACTTGTGATTTAAAATATATTGGTTCAATGAAATCCGTAAAAGAAACAATCTCACTATATGAAGAAAAATTCATAAATTTAGTTAATATATATTTATACAATATAGTTCTAAAATAATTAGGAAAATTCAGATTATTATGAAAAAAGAAATTTCTAAGTTAAAATTAATTAGTAAAGATTTAAAAAAAAAAACTACAGAGAAATTTCAATATTAATTGAATTTATATATATTTATACAAGGTGTTATTAAAATGATTATGTATTGTAACAGGCACTGAGTTCAAACCCTGTTACAAAAGAAGAAAACGAGGATAGGTTTTTTTTTCATTTCTGTACATGTTACTATTATTGTTATGTATTATGCCCATTTCAATTTAGCCTGTGGCTAAAGTTGAGTAATGTGCATAAAATGAAAATACAGCAAAAAATCATCATCACATTTATTTATATAGAAAAGGAAGCCGTAGGGCACCCAAGTTTAAACCTTACAGGATCAAGTTTCCACAAGCCTAGGACAGAGAGTGGGGGAAACCTTTGTGCTGTTTGTTTGTTTGTGTTGATATAACCCAAAAAGAATAGTCCAGGCCTTGAATTATTCAATAGTTATTTTAAGAGTAAGATTATAACACATATAGACTGTTATCTGTGGACATATTTTGAATATTGTCATTTTCATATTTTGAATATTAACTTTCTTCAAAATTAATCTACACTTGCTAAATTCTGCTATTTTTATTCTCTATTTCTATTTTTTTTTCTATAATTGTAATTTAAATTGAATAGTTCTAATAATTTAATTTTGAATATTGAATTATAGTTTGTAGAAAGCATTCAGATTATTTTAATAGGCCAGTTTTCTTTTCTGAATGATTTGGATGACGGAGTGTGTGCTCTATATTACATAAATGAGTTTATAGTTACACATATAATAAAAAAAAATTCTGTTAAAATCTTTTTTTTTTTTGAAGGAGAAAAATGTGTAAAGAATTATATTGTATTAATTAAACTCGCAGGTTAAAATTTCAGCTAACATTTATGGCTGAAAGTCTGTAAATCGGAGATAATTAGAGAAAGTAATTAAATTTTATAAAGTTAGATTTAGGATCAAGGTGTGAAAACATTTCCTTCCAAACTGGATTAATTATCAGCAAAGTTGTTAGTTAGGATTTTATTTTTTTAGCAACAGTAAATTTGAAACAATTGATCAGTTTTAAATTAGACTGATTAATTAACAAAAATCAGGTGTCTGGATTTTCTGACTAAATTTGAAGCAGATGATCAGTTTTAATCAAATGATTTTACTAATAAAAATCAGGTTTTTCTATCTGATTGGTCTTTAACAGGCTGTGATATAAATAGGCTGAAAATCACTTAGAGAAATAGATTAAATATTGAAACTGTGGAAAGGACAAGTTAAATTCTGAAAAATATTAATTTGAATTTTTGTCATTTTTATATATAATTTTGTTTGGAGAATTTCAGAACCAATGGCAGGCTAAAATATATGTTTCATCTGTATGGCCATCCAGCCAGCCATCAACCAATGCACATCTGAAAAGGTCTTAATCAAAACTATTCCACATCTGATGACTAATTGGGAAAAATAGAATTGAAGTGACTGACTGCTCATCCATGTTTTAAATAGAAGAAACATTCACCTGCATTTGAAAGTTAAATGAAAATAAATAATCTACTGAAAAGTATTAAACCATGCTAGATCAGTTATGCCAGTGACTGAGTTTAAATTAAAAGAATTATAAATATGAAAACAACAGATATCCTTCATCTATTAAAAGAATTATGCTGAACAGGAAAAGAAGAAACAGTTCCAGTGCTAAATGGTTCCTAATGAAGCAAGAATAATTTCATCATCACCATCAAAAAAAAACAATCACCAACCAAAAAAAAAAAAAAAAAAAACTTCTTTTGAACCGCGGAAATTGGTCATATACGCATGTTACAGATTGGTGTATGTGTTTGCTACAAGATTTATAGACATTTAACAAGCTGAATTTGAACTCTTGGAAGCCTTAAGAAAATAAAAGGACTGGTAATATGAATTTTAATTATATTTTCCTTTTTATGATATCAGGGACTATTAGCAAAATTTTTAATAAATTTTTTTTTGGTTTTATCTCTTATTATCTCTGAATTTTAAAAAACCAAAATCAAGTAAAAGCAAGAATTTCAGGAATAATAGCTATAAATGCTTTATGAATGATTTTATGTATTCTAAAATTATTATACCCACTTATTGATGAATTTTATTTTATAAATGGTATTATTGTATATTAATTTAAATTTATGAAATGTTAATATGTAAAAAAAAAATTTTTTAAATAATATTTTATTCATAATGGGGATCAACACACACATACACAGTAATATAAGCATACTTGCCACATGTATAATTGGGATGAATGTAGGGAGTAATAGAAATATGGCGTTAGAGAAGTTAGATTATGGTTTTTGAGATGATTAGTGACCTCAATAGCTTAGAAGGGGAGATAAGTAATTTAAAACTTGTTTCTGTAAATCTTTTACTTCTCAACCTAACTAACACTTTTTCTAATTAATCCATTTTACTTTATATGTTAAGTTTATATTTATAAGGTTATAAGAGTATGTGCGTGCAAAGATTGTTTATTTTTTTTTAAGAAATATTTTTCTTGTGGATATAAAATTGTAGTAATTTCTTATCCAAATTAATGTACATTATACTGTGAGAAATGTTGGATACTTTCATTAACAGGCAAGGGGGAAGAATTTAATATTAATATTATGATTTCAATATAAATAATTCATAATTGTTAGTCATATAAATTGTCATTTCTATCTTTAAATAGTATGTATATTTTAGTAGTCCAGTAATAAATGTTAACTTGTTTTATTAAAAGAGGCATTTATCTTTATTAATAGTGTTCTATTCATTGCTTTATTAATTATGATCAGTCATCATCATTGAATATTAGTTGTTGAAGTTCTAATTTAGATATACTAAAGTTAGCCGAATAAGAATGAATTTCTAAAAGTTAAATTTTACGTAGGCTTAATTCTAAAGCTGTGGCTGGAAGCACCATCATCATCATCATGTTTTAAATTAATGATCTAGATAAATGTGTTTAAAGGCCATAGATAAATGATGATTTTCACTGTATTTGGTTATCATTTGTGAGTCATTATAAGATGATCACTACCATTCCATCATCCACATCATTCAAGGATGAGTGAATTGCCACCATAAATTGATAGTGTTTAATATGAGCTAGTAAAACTTATCAAAATGTTAAAATGCATTCATAAGATTAAAATCTAAGTGATAATTTTTTGTCTGATGAATTTCATATGCTCAACTAAAGCATAAGGATGTTTTGTGTTTTCTTTCATGTGAGTGCAAATGAGATATGGGTCTAAAATCCTACATTTTGTTATAAATAAGGTACCAAAGGGGTTCAAACCTGGTACATTTGAAATAGGTATAGAATATAACCTTGTCTAGATTCAGATAATCTAGTGTTGCCCAGATAGACCATATTCATTATTAACTTAGATATTCACTTAATAAAGCTAAGAGATAAAAAGTGGGTAAAAATACTGTTGGATTTGTTTTAAAATATTTTGATTAAATGTACTCATTCACTTGATATTATTTCATAAGTTCCAATGTCTTAATATTTTATTTAAGTTACAATATGTTACTACTTGTTTAGTGAGGTTACAATGGCTGCCCAGCTAGGGCTCGAAGTAGGCCAAATACCTGTTGCCATCTTTTCTTTTCTTTGCAAGCTATTTTGTATGCTATTTAATAAAACACTATATTATAATTTAAATTATTTAACCCTCTATTTTATATTTAATTATAGTATATATAATTTTTTTTTTTAATATTATTTATTTATTGGAAAAGTCACACAGACAAGCGCATATGTATTTACTGAGGTAATAAAAAATGACTGGGTTAATATTCTTATTTAACATACATGTAGATAGATAAATCTTGTTTTAAAAGAGAAAAATAAAATAAAATTAAGAGCATGGTTCATGTAAAAAGTTTATTTTTTTTGCTGTTGTGATTCCACGAATTAATTAGTCAAATGTTTCTCTTATTGTTCTAGAAACAGATGGAACTAATATGTTGGCTATCTCGTTCTAGTTTAATGACTTAATTTTCTTTAAATATGCGGGCCTTGTCAAAATAAATTTTTAATTAAAGAAAGAAAAAGGAATGCAGAATGTCCATTATAAATTAAATTTTTTGGCTTCTTTTGTCCAAGTTTAGATTAAACGAAAAAAGTGTACACCTGGGTCTCGTTTTATGCGGTAGATAGGTTCCTCAGAAAACAAGCACAAAAGAAATCGCACAAAAATAGACTTACCTTACCTTGAAAAATGGGGGGTATGTACTGTAATTTTCCAAAAATCGCATAAAAGCAAAGCAACAACGTATAATTACTTTAAAATTCGCATAAAAAAAAATAAAAAAAATAAAATATGACTAATAAAAAATTTCAAATTTGAAAAAAAATTGATAGAAGACAAACTTTTTTTACTTTTTTAATTAACTACAATATTTAATTTTATTCAAAACAATATATTTTTATGCATAATTTACTTTTTTTTCATACATGTACAGTATTTTAATTATTATTGCTATTTGAGACATGAGATTCGTCGTGATGTGATATGAGGTACTGTATCTTCTCCTTAAACAAAGTCAAGAGGAAATACAACTAAAACTTTTTCCAATCGCTGTTGATTTTTCCCATTTCGCTAAGCGATCTAAAATTGATATTTTTGTTTCCAAAGAAATTCATTTTCTTGGGTGTTTTTTCCTCTCCATTAGGGTAAACTAAAAGTTTAAAATAAAAATAAGAACTTAGACTTACGATAATAAAAAGACACCGACTCAACACTGTTGAGCAAAATTTAATTAAAACTAACAAAAATCAAATTTCATCGCTTCACATCATGTTACATAATTTTTAAATTGTTAATTACAATTAAAAATCAGAATTTAATTGTGCCCATCACTGTTACTCACCTTTAAAAATAAACTTATGGACACTAAGTGATTAATTGATTACGTACTCTGATATCCTTCAAATTTGCTTATCAACACAATCTGACTGATTTTTAGAAACTATAATTCAATATTCAAAATTAAATTATTAGAACTATTAAATCTAAATTACAGTTATAGAACAGAATCGAAATAGAGAATAAAATAGCAGAATTTAGTAAGTATAGATTTTGAAGAAAGTTACTAATCAAAAATATGAAAATGATTATCTAAGTAGCTTGTGTCCACAGACAACTGCCTATATGTGTTATAATCTTAAATTTTAAAATAACTACGTAATAATTCAAAGTATGCAATATTCTTTTTGGGTTTTATCAACACAAATAAACAGCACAAATATTTCCCCCATTCTTTCTGTCCTAGGCTTGTGGGAACTTGATCCTGTAGGGTTTAAACTTGAGTGTCCTACAGTTTCCTTTCCTATATAAAAAAGTGTGATAATGATTTTTTTTTATGCATTTCGTTTTATGCACATTACTTAACTTTAGCCACAGGCTAAATTGAAATGGGCACAATATATATTGTAATAATAAGTAATGGTAATGAAAATAATTTCAATTATATGTAATCGAACCATGTGATGCGCCATTTATAATGCTGACCATATTTCTAATTATAGATTCTAAACATGAATTTTATTTTTGATGATAATCAAACCAAGAATTCTACATTAAATCATTTATAACTTCTTTTTTTTTTACAAAGTATTGGTTACATTTTTTAATGATTATCTCATCTTCAAAAAAAAAAAAAAAATATTATGAAAGAATCTAATCTACTATAGATAGCTTTTATTAAGTTAGATCTATTGAACATGATCTTGAGTGCCACTTCTTTGTTTAGAGAACTATCATGCAGATCCAGGTTTGAACTTCCAAGGATTCTAAATATAACATTGCATAAGATTACCAAAATCACACTTTTCTTTATTTTTCTGTAATATCCTATAAATACAATTTATTAAACCACTTCGAATACTTTTTAGCAAAACTATTTATACATATATACATACACCTACGTTTTGACTGTCCTGCAGTCTTCTTCAGAGCTATGATATAATGAACAAAATAAAATACATAACTATATAATAATGCCATAAAAAATATAAACAATAGAAAACAACATAATATATATAAAAAAAACTAATAAAACTGAAATAAATAATCAAACCCAAATAAAATAATCCAGTTAATATAAAATAAAATATACAATATAAATAAATATAAATTATACAAGTATATTCCTAACTGTATAATCTAAATATATTATCTATTTTTATTATTATTAACAATAATTAGGAGATTGTTAATAATAATAAAAATAGATAATATATTTAGATTAATAGTTGTCATTGAATATATATATATATATGTATACAGTTAGGAATACACATGTATAATTTATATTTATTTTCTATTTATGTTGTATATTTTATTTTATATTAACTGAATTATTTTATTTAGGTTTGATTATTTCAGTTTTATTAGTTTTTTTTATATAATTTTTGTTGTTTTTAGTTTTTTATTGTTTATATTTTTTATGGTATTATTATACAGTTATGTACTTTATTTTATTTTATCATAGCTCTGAAGAAGACTGCAGGACAGTCAAAATGTAGATGTATGTATATATATACCAATAAAGAGTTTTGCTAAAAAGTGTTTGAAGTGGTTTGGATAAATTGTATTGCATAAGATTACTGCTAGTTTAATAATTATTCTACTAAATATTATTGTATACGAGAACAAGAGTTAATAATAATAAGCTATATGTTATTTATGCAGGTTATATCAATAATTACACAGAGGTCAAAATTAAATAATAAATAAGCCATGGAGTCAGTGGATCTATTGGTTAACTTTATGAAAAGAATAAAATACTGTTTCCTATTCACACTTAAATGTAAATTATAATTTTGGAATATTACTTTTAGATCATGCTAGTTAAGAGCTGCTGATTTATTTTTAAAAAATAAATTTTAAAATTTATGCCAGTTTTTCCCTCTGAAGAACTGAGACTACTCCTCTTTACACACAATTTCTGTATTTAGAAAAAAATTTACAAATTATTCACATTAAAAAGTAAAATCAGATCAATTTCATATTTACAAAGTTAAATAAATAACTTATTTTTTTAAGGACTTTTTACACAATGGTATTAAAAAAAAATTTTTATTGGCATTACTTATTGTATGATTATATATGTAATTAAATGGCTAAATACATAAAGATATAAGTAACATTCATTCCATTCTGAGATTGGATCATTTTTTCAAGAATTCACAAGTAGTCTGGATGGTTACTTGAATTATAGTTTCAAATGATTGAATTTTAGTTTTTTCCAGATTATTTGCACAATGATTAACTTTTAGATTGTTTATCAGTCTCTGTTTTTTTTATTGAATTAAATAATACTCTTAACATCTGGTCCTATCTTTTCTTAGTCAGATTAACAAATTTTCCAATGATAACAGGCTATTTTTTATTTCTAATACATTTTTGTTACTTTTGATTTATTTTAAAAATAAAAATACTTTGTTTATTAATATTTTTTAAAAAAAATTTATTTTTTTAAAATATTATACAATACTATTCCACATAATAAAATAAATGTTATCATAATTACGTAAACTATTATATTCAATACTGATTTTTTTTAAAAAAATATTACCATAAATTATTAGTTTCTATTTACAATTTTGGACTAAAATGAATTGATTTTTACAAACTGAAACTGCCTCTGTTTGCAATAGCCTCTCCCCCTTATCCTCAATCATAAGGATTGATTTTTTTAATTAATCTTATCCATTAAATTTTATTGAAGAAAAAGGCTATATAAACTTACCCAAAATATATGTATTTGAATACGCATATTACCCTTTATTTAATAGAATAACATTAATTTCATTTATCTATTTCTTAAAGTAGTAATTTCATTGACTATATGAAAGAATATTGACATTTATCCAGTGGTATCTTAACCTTGTGTTCTGTTTTAAGTTAATCTAAACTTTTTTCTCTCTCTTCCTTGTGACTATTCATGATCATTATAATGTATACACACACACTGTATATTGAATATTTATATATAATCAAACAAAAAAAATGTAAAAAAGAAAAGTAATATCACGAAACACTGTTAACCTATATCACATATCGGTACTTTCCATTTTTGTATCTTATCTATTAGTGGAATACTGTTGATCTAGAACCCTTGATTTTTGTATTTGTAATAGTTGCTCTGTAATGTCAAAAATTTAACAATTTATTAAAGAACATTGCTTAAAAAATTTAAATTTATTGCTGAAGAATATTGCATCATTTTAATACTTCATTAGTACTCAACCAATCACATAATTCGTACAGCATATATTTAGAACAACTATTAAAGAGAAATTAAATTTATTAGTAATAGTATTAATACTATAGTGAATAATATTTTTAAAAAAATAGTTGCTTATATTTGCATATGAAAATTATTGTTTTCTTTTTGTGAACATTTTGTTAATGTTAAGCTGCTTCTTGAATGTTATTTTCTCTTAATAATGCTTTTTTTTTTTGTTAAATAAAAGCGTTTAAAATACTGCTAATATTTTAACGGTTAATCTTTGAGTACTTCAGAATTATAGTGGCATATTTCAATTTTGTATAAATAGAAAAAAAAATGTTTGTATAAATATACAAGAAAAAATATTATTGCTATAAATACAATAAATCTGCAGCTTGTCTAGCATAATAGTGAGAGAGAGGGGAAAAAAACTATTTTAATTGATTAGAATGGAACTATTGTATCCAGAAAAAATAATACTTTTTTTTTTTGATGGCCATAATAATTTTTTTAAAAAAAGATTAATCAAGATAAATAGAACCCCTAATTATGAATGTGGTTGTTTTTGAAATAAGCATGATAATTTTCTTTGTGTATTTGGTTAAAATATATATTCAGTAGCAATGATAGTGTTCTTTAATATTTTAAACTTTTTAACACATGGTTTATTGATTATGAATATAGAATGCATTACTAGTCAGTCTCAAACAAATATCTTGAATATTTGTCATTATTGAGTTGCAAGTAATTAAAAATGAATGATCATGAATAATTTGGAAATTAATTTCATTTTTCATTAGATCTTTTTTAATTAATAGATTACTATATTTATCATTGTTTAATGCATATTATCAAAATTAAAATATATAAAATGGCTTGTTTAAAAAAATCAAATGCAAAATGAATGCTGTTTGTATTATTTTATCTAATTTTATCTTTCATTTTGCTGCAAGCCATGTTATCAACATTGTAAATTTGAAAGTTATTATGTTTATGTTAAATAGCAATAAGGTGATAATACAAGATGGAATTGAACAAGTAGGGTGAAATAATTTTAGATGGTTGGTCAGCATGGAAAAAAGTGAACAAGTTAACTTGGTCAATCCTTGCAAATCATTACAAAACTAAGAAATTAATTATTATTTTAGGAAAATAATTATCATTCGTACTACAGGTGTGAACCTTTTTTTCTTCATCAATTTGAAATTCTGTATTTGATAGATTGTTGCTTTTTCTTCTATTAAGATGTTTGTTTTCTATATTTAGTACAGTAGTGAAATATTTTTATAAAAGTGAATATATTTTTAGCAATGTTTTCATTTTTTTGTAGCATCGCTGTATATGATTTAGGTGGTGGCACATTTGATATTTCAGTGTTGGAGATTCAGAAAGGTGTATTTGAAGTAAAATCTACAAATGGGGACACTTTCTTGGGAGGAGAAGATTTTGACAATGCATTATTAAATCATCTGGTTACAGAATTCAAAAGAGATGTAAGATTTAAAATATTTTTGAAAATACTCTTAAGAATGATTTGTAATTGACCTCTTTCCAATTTTTTTATTTTAATTATAGCAAGGTTTGGATATATCGAAAGATACCATGGCTTTGCAGCGGTTACGAGAAGCAGCAGAAAAAGCCAAAATTGAATTATCATCTTCAGTTCAGGTAATTGATTTTAATATTTATTAACTTAATGCCAAAATACATGTATTTAGTATATGCTCTATATAAAATTATTTTATGTAAGAAATTATTTGCAGTAATTTGTTTAATTAGCATATAATTTTCATCTCATGTTCTTTTTTTGCTAAGATTGATACATTTGTCAAATGGTGTTAATAAAATTGGATCGCTGAAACAATAGAAAGAAATCTAGATAGAATTGTAAAAATTAAGAGAAAGTAGCATATTCATTAATAATTTGCTCAGTAATATCACAGGTTTGATATATCGAGAATAATGAATAGTTGATGTCTGATATCATATCCAGAGTTGGTACTCCTATGTAGTTCTCAAACTGAAAAACATGAAGATTATGTTAATATATGGATTTTTATGAGAGGTTTTGAGCTACTTTGTAAATGTGCATGAATTTATAATGTGTGATTACATTTGTAACTTAATCCCACATTTCTTAGATGAAATAGTTTTTTAATATGAGTATTTTGTAAAGTGAATATAGAATAAAAAGCTTCTGATCATTGACATTTTTGTCAGTTTTAGTAAGATTTATTTGGTAAATTGTTTCCAATATTAACAGTTCTGAGTCCTTGGATTTAAAACATTAATTCATTGTATCAGCAAAACATTAGCTTAAAATTTTTTTATGATTTTTGAGTTAGGTTTATGAATCATCATTATAATTGGAAATATTGACCATTTTACATAATAAAAATATTATTCCTTTTGCCTATTTTTTGTTGTTGGCATTATTAATATGGTATATATAGTAGCTCTTTAATATTATAATCTGTTAGTTTGTATGGCCAAGTAAAATTGTATTTATAGTTTATTTTTATTATATACACCTGGGTCTCTTTTTACTCGGACTTATTTAACACAATTTTGAAGTTTCGCGATTCATGTTACACCGGAAGTCGAACTCCGATAATGCGCTATTACTTTAAATAATAAATTTCGCATACTTACATTATATTGAAAGTAATAGCACATTATTGGAATTTGACTTTCATCTTAATAATTTCAATATTTTCAGTGCTTTATAATAGTAAGATTTTATGCAATAATGAAATTAAAATCATGATTTCCACATTTTATGTATACACACATTAAATTTTACAAGATTATAATGTAAATTTGTTCAAACATTGTGCGTGTTAATTTTGCATTTTAAATCACATTCTGTTTTTGCTTTTTAAAAAAGAACGTAATCAATTATTAACCATTTAGTGTCCACAAGTTTATTTTTAAAAGGTCAATAATAGCAGTGGGCACAATTAAATTTGACAATTAAAAATTACTTACGGCGACTTGAAATTAATGTGATGTAAAACGAAATTTGATTTTTAAACGGAATTGAAAATTAAAGACAAAAATAAGAATTTAATTTTTAGTTGTTAGTTTTAATTAAATTTTTCCCAGCAGTGGTGAATAAATGTCTTTATTATCAAAAGTCTAAGTTCATAAGCAATTAATAAAATTATCGTCTCAAAGATTAATTATTAATTGCGTTGTCAACAGAAAACCATTAACACAACATGAGAGTGAACTTGGAGCTAGTTGTATTTCCTCTTGTAAGAATCTGATTTTTTACCAGTTTGCAAACGAAAGTGTTTTTTTGGCAAATAGCGATAATAATTAAAACGTGTATAAAAAAAATGTAAAATACTGTACTGTAAATTATGCATAAAAATATATTATTTTTAATAAAATTAAATATTATAGTTAAAAAAAGTTTGTCTTCTATCAATTTTTTTCAAATTTGAAATTTTTTATTAGTCATATTTTATTTCCTTATTTATTTTTTTTGCGCGAATTTTGAAAAATCACAGACTGCACCCCCCCTTTTCAATGTAAGTTACATCTATTTTTGCGCGTGTTTTTTGAGGAACCTATCTATTGCGTAAAACAAGACCCAGGTGTATGTATATATTTAGAATTAATAAAAAAAATAATAAATATTTTTAAATGGGCATAAGAAATTGTAACATATGCATATAAAATATAATTAATGTTATAGTCTAGTAGCCTGCTTTCTGTCTTAAATTCATTAAGAAAATCAAAATGTATAAAAATAAAAACATTAAAAACATATATATTAAAAAATAATTAATATTTTGAGAAAAAAAAAAATTTTCTTTTTAAGTATTATTTATTTTGTAACAGATAATAATTTCCTTTTGTAAAACTAAAGTATAATAGTTTGCATAATTAAAAAAAGACCTTGAGCATTGGTTAGATATAAAGAAAATAAATAGCATTTTTGGAAATTATGACATATATATTTCATTGAAATTTTTGTTGCAATTTTTTTTTAAAGAAATATTTTACTAAAGAACAAGTTTATTTTGAGAATAATGAATACCAAAAAAATAAAGTTGTATCTTAATTTTTAAAGGGTAAAAGATATTTGTCAAAAGTATATAAACTTAAGGAATTAGCATAATTATAAAACAAATTTTTGCAAGTTTTATGGAACGCAAGTTTACAAAATGAAATTTTTATAATGGATAAAATCATCAAGGAAAAGAAAAAAGAAATATGTGAATAATTTTAAAATGTCATTATTAAAATTATATTACACATTTATGAACAAGTATAGTGCATTATATATTGAACTAGGCCTGCTAGGAGATGATTCGGAACACTTTGATAGGTTTAATTGAGTTTAAACCTTATTTATTACAATTTTATATTATACATATTATGTGAACAGACCGGCCCTTCAAGCAGAGGGGTACCATCAATAGCAGAGCTATCAATGATACGGTCAGACCGAGCTATGCAAAGCATAACACGGTCACGTTTCCAAACCGTGGCCCACCTCGACTTCAAACCCCTACTATCCAAAGTATTTTATTTGTTTTGAGGTAAGTCTCGGGCGCCAGCTAATTACACGGGGTAACTAACATGCTCTGGACAGTAAATCCATAATCCAGCGCTCAAAATATTCCATGACTAGCTCAATCAAAAGTAATACAATAACAGATTGTTGCTTCAATTATTGGTAAAAGAATTGACCGACAAAATTAAGCTTAAAGATAATTTATTTAACTAAATATTTATTATTGTAAAGTTTAAGCTCCTTTTATAAAAACTTAATTAGACAATGATAATTACATATAATGACCACTCACATTTTTAATTTATACACTAAAATAGAATATGACAAAGCATTAAATAATACTTGGCATTTAACAAACACGCACATTAATAGTTCTTTATGCATGCTATAGAGTTCATTTATTAACTGACTCTGGTAGGCTTCAAATTATTGCAATGGCCACTTTAATATCAGAAATGGAAATAATAAAAGTTATTCATTACCTAGGACTTTAGAATGTGGATACTTCTTGCTGTTTGTTGTGAAATTTATTTCCAATAGAATTTTGTCTTCTTGCTGGTTAGCTGCTTCACGTAAAAAATCTTTCCAACCGGTTGGATTTGAGGTTTTTGTGGAGGTTTAATGCTCAGTATTCTGTGGCATTATTCTTTAAGACAGATATCCTTGGCGATTTTTCACGTTGTTAGGCAGGCATCACTTTTTCCGGGCAAATTGGCTGTTTCCATCGGACTCGGGCTGGAGAAAAGTCGTATGATTCCAGTGGCTGTTAGCACTGCATTGTCCTGGTAAACACTGATTGACTAAGTTGATTTAATCTGATTGTGATCTCAACTGATAGATTGAACTCAACTCAACTAAACTCTGATTGTGAACTCAACTGATTGATCAATGAAAACCCGGACTATTTATGTGATGACCTGTTGTCACTTTGTTAATTGGTTTTTATGTCCGCCAGCTATATCTGTTGTTAAAATTCCTCCACTGTTTTGATTGCATTCCTTTGATAAGATTTTAATCTTGTTGTCATTTGATAGCCACTGCTAATTTGTTGTTTTGTGGATTTTTTTAATTAGTAGCCCTTGCTGTTTTTTAATTATTTTAACTTTCATTTATTTTCTAATACCCGACTTTCTTATTTCATTATATCAACACGCACGCATTTTACTATACTTTTTTATTGCTAATATCAACTCGTTATTTAGTTTTTAAGATTACTTTTTTTCTTCTTAAATCACATAACAAGAGAATGCCTTTAATTTTGAGCAACATATTTATTTCTTAAACTTTTATCAAGTTAAACTTTCTCCCCCTTCTAATTAATTAATTATAGCTTTTACTGATAATGACGTTTATACAAAAGTTTAAAACTCTTTAAACTTTTGTATATTGTTTTTTTTTTTAAAAAAAAAAACAAAAAAACTAAACTTTCATAAGCAACCACTCTCTCAAACTGATTCGTACAACTTTTATTGATTTTTTTTTTTTATCGAGTTGTATTTTATTTTAAACTACTAATAATAGAAAAAAAAAACTCTTTAAACTTTTATTCTGCCTTACATATTGTTTATTTATTTATTAACCTTCACGTTATTTATGAGAAATTTTTTAAGAATTGTAAACACAATTTTAATGAATGCTCAATAGCGTTGCAATATATATAATTGTTACCATAAAATTTTTTAAAAAAGGGATTTAAATATTTTTGAAAGTTATTTTTATTAAAACAAGCAAAACTCTCCATACCGTAGTGCCATTCAGTGCATGAAAGAAGGCTTGTGCATAAAATTCCTATCTAGTTTCTAGCTTGTGGCTTTCATCAGTGGAGGAGCCTTGGATTTGAGAGCACTGCATTTAGATCTTAGAATCTAATGCAACCCTCCAGCAGCCACCTTTTATCCCTACTTAATTACAAAACTATGAGTCTAAAATTGAAAATAATATTTTCAATCCAAACTCATTAGCTTATAAAGTCATATAGGTCTAAACTCAGTTCAGTAACCAAGCATCACTATCCTATTACACAGGATTCATATTAAACCATTAAACATCACATGATCACCATTTCTTATGCTTGCTTCTGACTTATTAAAACAGGCAAAACTCTCCATACAGTAGTGCCATAGCGCAAGACAGAGTAATCAATTGATGCCAGAACTATGGGATATTGGATGAGTTGGCACTAGATAGAGATTTTATGCACAAGCCTTCTGGCATGTATTGATTAATCTGGCTTACACTCAATGCCACTACTGTATGGAGAGTTTTGCCTGTTTTAATAACAGGAGCAAGTATCAGAAATGTAATCATGTGATGTTTAGTGATTTAATACCGATCTTGCCTAATAGAATAGTGGTGGCTATAGTTATTAAAAAACCAAAGACACCAAAATGTATGGGTACTGAACTGAATTCAAATCTGTATGACTATATAAGCTAATGAGCTTGGATTGAAAATATTGTGTTTTCAGTTTTAGACTGATGGTTTTGTAGTTAAGTAGAAATAAGAAGTTGCTACTGGAGGGTTGCATTAGATTTTAAGGTCTAGGTGCAGTGCTCTCAGATCCAAGGCTCCTCACTGATGAAAGCCAAAGCTAGAAACTAGTTTGGGAATATTGGATGAGTAGGCACTAGATAGGGATTTTGTGCACAAGCCTTCTGGCATCCACTGATTATTCTGGCTTGCACTGAGTGGCATTAATGTATAGAGAGTTTTGCCTGTTTTAATAACAGGAGCAAGCATAAGAAATAGTGGATCATATGTTGTTATTTTTATGTTGGTTCATAAATTCTAAATTTTTGCAGGTGACTGTTAAAACACTAATTGGCTTCACTTTTTTTTTTTTGTTCATTACACCAGCAGATTGCATACCTCCATGACCATGTGTGACAAATGTTTCTTCTCAAACAACAAAAATAAAATAAATAATAAATCATGTAAGAATTTTTAGATGCATATAATTGACATTTATAAAAGAGTATTGCTATTATAATTTTAGTAAGGCAAAAAAATAAAAATGAGTTTATGATAACTATATAAAATAATCCATGAAACAAATATTTTCACAGCTGTTTTTTAAACTATTCTTTTACCTACTGAAAGCTTTCACTATCTTGCTGAATAGCAATTTTCTGTATTTTATTCTGTCATTTCTTCCAAGTAAAAACAATCGCATTGCACTGTCTGTGTATAATAAATGGAATCTGCCTTTTTTATGAAAACAATACTCAAATTCAAAAAAAAAAAAAATTTCTTGTTGATATCAAATTCAATGAAGATATTATGTTTTACATTTAGTATCACGTGCAATAAGCTGAAGAATTTATTATTTGATTTTCAGGATATATTAAAGAGTATCAAATGAAATTTTTTCATTGCTTTTATATTAAATAAATGTATATAGCTCTATATTTAAATTTAAAGTAGTTATAGGACTTTATAGTCTACATTGCTCCTTAATATCCAAAACTGTATTTCTCCCTAGTAAGATATTTAAGTTACCTCATATTTCCAAATTAATCTAACCTAAAAGTTGTGAAAGGTTTTCCTTTTCTCATACATTCACAAAGATATTATGTTTTTTTGAATACATGTTACCATTACAACATCACATCGTTAAAGCAGTCGCAATTTTTTCTCCCACAATGATGTCACTAGTACAAGCTCTAATAATTAATAAAAGGTTGTGCATCATAATCCCTATCCAGCAATTTTCCAATCCAATGTCTATAGACTAATTTCTAGCTTATTGCTTTCATCATTAAAGAGCTTTGTATCTGGGAGCAATGCATTTGGATCTTTAGATCTAACACCCCTTCTGCACCCATCTTTTATCTTTTTTGGTTAGCTGTAAAGCTATCGGCCCAAACTAAAAATACAATAATGTTTTTAATCTGTTTTAATTTGGCTGTAACCGTACAAATCTGAATCCACATCATCATCTACGTGTTTTGGTGTCTTTGTTTTTTTAATAACCATAATTACTCTATTTTTTGGTGAGAATTGGTATTAAAATGTCACATGATCACCTTACTTTTATATTTACACGTGCTAATAAAATGGACAAAAAATTTTCCCTGCATTAGTTACCATCTAATGTAAGCTGTAGTAATCAATAGATTCTAGAAAGTTCTGCAAATTAGTTTATTGAAAATATTAATTACTGATTTCATTTTGGCTGAGTTTTATAGTCAACCGAAGTGGTAAAAAGTCACTGTTGAAGGAGTGCATTAGATCTAAAGATACAGACGCATTATTCCCTGATCCAAGATTTCTCACTGATGAAAACCATAAGCTAGAAGTTAATCTGGGAATATTAAATCATAAAGTACTGGATATGTATTATGATGCACAACCTTCTAGAATTTATTGATTACCAGAGCTTATATCATGAAATACTCGGATTAAATTAAAGAACAGTCAAGCGTTGTTAGCCGAGAGGTCATCGCAGCTGTCTTGCAAACAAGTAATTGTTTGCAGACGGTTGAGAGTTACACCTCCCGGACGATGCTATGACTTATGGAGAAAAAAAAATTTAAGAACATTCAGTGGATTATGCTTTGAAGAAGCAAGAATAGTACAATTTTAAACATATATTGCCTCTTGATGCCTATTTTATAAAGCTATACATTAACTGTTCCAAAAATCAATCATAAAAATAAAAAAGTTAGAACTAGTGCATATCCTTGTCATCTTAAATGAAAAGTGTTTTTTATTTAAATGTTTCACATTTTCCACTGCAAATAATAACACTTTTTCTTACATTATCATATTAGAAATTGGTTAATTATCAAATTATATAAATTGGGTATTATATTAATAAATACTTAGCTACTAAATTTTTTGATCTTGATAAAAGTGCACTGAATATAATACATGAAAACTTAAACAACGAATCGGGATAATTAAATTTCAGAACAAAGTTGTTAGTTTTTGGAGAAATGAGATAATATTTTTTCTAATTTTTGGCTTATTGTTATATTTTTAGAAATGAGAGAGAAAAAAAACACTGACTAGATTATTAGTTTTTAAAGTGAAAATCGCATGAATTCTGAAGAAAATATTGCCATATCTTAATTATTAAAAGGTCTTGTAAGTCATTTATAGTTATAGTAAAGAAAATGATAACATCATACGCATCTTTTAGATTTGAAAGCAAGATGATATGTAAAATGGCACCATGACATTTTTTTGTTCATTCGATAGCAAGTGAAAATAATTTCTTTCCAAGAAATTTTAAATCATATCTTAGTTAAATTTTATTTCATTTTTACATAAGTTTTAATTTTTATTTTATCTGCACTTTTATTTTTTAACTAAAAATGTACATAGTATTGTAAAATACTGTCCCTTACGTATGTGTCATTGTTGTAAAAATATTAGTTTTATTATGCCATATAGTTCTGATTGAACATACTGAAGAAATTGATTCCTACGGGAATTTAGACTTTGTATTATATGGGGGAAATGGTATAGTGCCAAGTGCCAAAATGAACAATATAAAGAGCTAGTGAAAAACAGAATGTTTATTAAGTTAATATTAGAAATGAGAAATTAGTGAAGTTCAATAATATCTGTAGAAAAGATAAATTAGTGACTAAACAACAATATATGGAACAAGTAAATGATGCTTTGAATTATGAAATTGGATGGAATTTAATAAGGAAAAATTGAGATTTTTTTTACTATATTGTAACAGTAGCTGGGTTCAAATAATGATTACAAAAGTGTGTTTATTACATTGTTATTACAGATTGAATTAATAGATGTACATTAGAACCCTGTTACAAAAGAGTGTGAGTGAAATACATTAATCATTTAAAGGCGTGAACGTATTCATATATTTATTACATGTGTTGTTGTGATTGTTGCATTGATTTAATTACTAACAGATAGATTTGTATGTGAAGATGAAGAGCCGGTTATGTGCGGAATTGTATTTTTTATATTTTTGTTAACCAAAATCACACTTTTCTTTATTTTTGCCGTAATATCCTATAAATACAATTTATCCAAACCGCTTCAAACACTTTTTAGCAGAACTCTTTATTTGTACATATACATACACTACGTTTCGACTGACCTGCAGTCTTCTTCAGAGCTATGATATAATGAATAAAATAAAATAAAAAACAACTATATAATAACACCATAAAAAATTTTTAAACAATAAATGTAGGTAAATCGATAAATTTAGCAATAGAGAAATATATTAAGGATAAAAATAAAATTACCTGTTCATATTTTGGTAGATTTAATGGAACTATGTTGCAATGATGTAATTTTTGAATATAGTACAGAATTTTATAAGCAAAAAGAAGGATTATTAATGGGAGGAGCTCTTAGTGCAATTTTAAGTAATATTTATATGAATGAGTTTGACAAAAATATAACAGAAAATAAAAATGATCCTTTGTTTTTTAACAGATATGTAGACAATTATTTAATAATTTTTAATAAAAGCCAAAGACAAATAAGCTGGTTTATTAATGATATTAATAAAATAGAAGAGAATATAAAGTTTACGGTTGAGAAGGAAGAGAATAATGAAATGGCACATCTGGATATAATGTTTCAAAAGAAATTGATAGATAAAAAATGATGTATTCAGACAAGTATTTATAAAAAGAACAATATTGGTAACAAAATAACAAGTTGGTTTTCCAACATTGATAGGAAATATAAAATTAGTTGTATATATTCAAGAATATACAGGGCTGCAATGTATTGTTCAATGAAAGAAGATTATAATAAACAAAATGATTTAATAATCAATGAGTTACAAATGGTTTCCCTGTATGTATAATTAAAAGAAGTATTGGAAAAATAAAGTATAAGATAAATAAAAATGAAAAGACTGAAGGAAAAAAGAAAGGTGAAAATAGATATATAGGAATAAAAACAAATAATATCGTAGTGAATAAGTTTAACAAAATTATAAAGAAGATTAATAAAAGATACAAAAGAATAATTAATACAAAAATAGTTAGTAAAAAAAGAGAAAACCTATTAAATTTAATAGATAACAAATATATAGGATATAATAAAGAAATAATTAATGGAGTATATGTGATAAAATGTAAACAATGTCTAGATAGTGGGATTAATAACAAATATGTGGGAGAAACAAAAAAATTGTATAAAAACAAGATTAAAACAACATATGGTAGATAATAAATCATCGATATATATATACATACAAAAGAAACAGGACACAAATTTATACAAAGTTCAATAAAAATAAGGTTACATACAGAAAGTATTAAAGAAAGTAAAATAAAAGAGACTATATTAATAAGAAAGATAAAACCAGAATTTAATAGATATTCTGGGATTAGGATGAGATTGGTATAGATATAGTTATTAAATAAGATATATAGACGTAAATATGTAAAGAGATAGTTGTTTATAAATGAGTTGTGGATGATAAAAAATGGTTAAATTACATAGGAGTATAAATGTGGGTATATTTATAGATATTATATAATAGAAAAATAATAATTTAATTAATAAACTTAGCATAATATTTACATATAAAACAATATAATAAAAATTTATGAGAATTATATAAGAATAATAATAAAAGTCAAAGTGTATATAATAAAATATATATATAAATAAAGAGTTGTAGGAGATATATATATTTAGTTTAAATAATATGTAATAGAGGGAGCTAGGGTATAAGATAATTTTTTTTATGTAAAGTTTTTTCATGTATGGTGGCTAGAAGAGTTGTAAAATGGATGGAAGGGAATAGTGTAGTGGGGGAAATGCAAGGAGGTTTTAGATTAGATAGGCGTATAGGAGATAGTTTATTTGTAATTACACAACTTATGGATATGAGTAGAAATTCAGGTACACAATTATATATGAGTTTTATAGATATAGAGAAGGCATATGATAGAGTAAATAGAAATAGATTACGGATAAGTTTAGCAAATTTGGGAATGGATGAAGCTTTAGTGGATATTATTAAGAAATTATATGAAAATAATTATTATATATATCAATTAGGGAATATTGAATCAGTTAAAGTTAAAAATGGGGTGGGATTAAGGCAAGGATGCCCTATGTCACCTATTTTGTTTTTGTTGTTTTTGAGTGAAATGGAGAAAGCAATAGAAAGACTAGGAAGAAGGGTAGAGATACCATTAATAGGTGGCAAGGGAGTATATATTTTGTCGGGTCTTTTTTTTTTTTTTTGCGGATGATATTTTTTTGATTGCAGAAAGAAGAGAAGATATGGAAGCTATGCTGATGACATGTGCACGGGTGGGTAAAGAAGTGGGGATTAAATTTAGTGAAGAAAAATCAAATATAATGATGGTTAATACTAGAGAAAGAGCAGTTGTAGAATTTTTATTGGGAGGTATTAAGTGTGAGATATAGTTATTGGAATTATTTTAAGTAATCAAAAATTATTTGGATGAATGGGAGAAAAAAATTGATAAATGAAACAAAGAAAAGAAAGGGATTGATAAAGAAATTAACACTGTTTTCATATAATAAATATGATGTAGCTAGAATTATATGGAAGGGAGTTGCAGTAGCAGGGTTAACATATAGTAATGATGCATTATGTGTTAGTAAAGGGGTATTAGATTATTTAGAAAAAGTTCAAAGGGAAGTAGGAAGACATGCATTCGATGCAGATGTATGGACAGCAAAGGAGGCAATTCAAGGAGAAATGGGATGGTCAAGTTTTCATATGAGAGATGCAAAAAGTAAAATGAAAATGTTTGGTAGATTGCAGTTTATGGATAATAAAAGAATAACCAAAATAGTATTTAATTGGCTTATGAGTAAAGGGCAGGTAACAAGAAGGGTGAGAAAGGTAAAGCGGTATGCAAAAGATTTGTATAAAGAATTTATATCGGTATATTTGTACAAAAGATGGGATGATTGTGTTGAGAGGAATGTTGAGTGTTATAGTAGTAAGGAATGTGATAAAAGAATAGATTTATTAATAAAGAATAGGGAGATGGAGAAATAGTATGGAGAGTAAAAAGAGTTTAAATATATATAGAAATAAACAGAATATTAGGTGCGAGTTAATATATGATAATAGTAAGGAAAGTAGTTTATTGTTTAAGGCTCAAACAGGATTTTTAGCAACAAAAGAATATACATGTAAATGGAAAAATATGGGTGATTTAGTCTGCAAAATTGTGTAAGGAAGGCATAGAAAATATTAGCTATCTGTTAATTGAATGTAAATGCTTGAAAGCAGAAAGAGTACAAATAATGAAGTTATGGAAGAATAAATAGGAACAAAGTGATTATATAGAAAGTGGATTATTGGTTTTTATGCTGGGTTTGGGAAAAGATAAGGGGGATTTAGATAAAAAGGCCATAGAGTTGACAAAGATTATGTTGTGGAAATGGGATGGAGCAGATTATGGGAAAACTTAGGGTGGGGAAAGGGAAGGTAAAGTGGCTAACAGGTTTCTCTGGGCAGAGTTGCTGAGAGATTCCTGACTCCATTTAAGGAAAAGTCACAGTGCATCACATCACATTGAAAATAAATAAATAAACGTTTTTTAAAAAATCAAAATAGATTGGTAAGTTCAAAGATTATAATGTTTATAGGTTTTAAATATTCAGAAATAATAATAAATATAAAATATTTTTTAAAAGGAGTAAGGTAATAATATTATATGATTTAAAATTAAAGAATTTTAGTTACTAACCATAAAGTTTAAGTTTATGAAGAATAGAGATAATTAGTAGATTGTTAATAAAAATAAAATAGATAATACATTTAGATTAATAATTGTCCTTGAATGTATATATGTATAAAGTTAGAAATACACATGTATAATTTATATTTATTTTCTATTTATGTTGTACATTTTATTTTATATTAATTGTTTTATTTGGGCTTGATTATTTATTTCAGTTTTTTTAATATATAAATTTTATGTTGTTTTAGTTTTTTTTTATTGTTTAAAAATTTTTTATGGTGTTATTATATAGTTATGTTTTTTATTTTATTTTGTTCATTATAACATAGCTCTGAAGAAGACTGCAGGTCAGTCGAAATGTATATGTACAAATAAAGAGTTTTGCTAAAAAGTGTTTGAAGCAGTTTGGATAAATTGTATTTAAATTTTTGTTGTTTATTAATATTGTAAGTTATAGTTATTTAACTAATATCATTAGTAGCGCATGTTTCTTAACGAAAGCAAATTAAAATATAAGGCATTAGAGTAATAAAAGGAATTGCAAGTTGTGCCACGGGCGATTTCTGTTAATGATACTTGTCAGAATTCTAAGAATTGGCCACTAAGTATTTCGGAACAATGAAAATCTGATCAGGCTAAAAGCATTCCTGAGCTAATGCTCATCGGCATATGGATAGATTAAAAAAGTGAGGTGAAAAAAAGTTAAAAGAAAAGAACTATTTTTTTATTATTTAAATATGATTCGGGAAAGTGACCGTTAGAGAGAAAGAAGCATGGAAAGTAAATTTCATAAAGTGATTTTATTAATTAATAAGAATGGACTCCATCGAAATGCTGGGGTAGAAGAATTGTGTGGATTCGTTAAACCAGCCCAGCTTACAGCTTTTTTGTGACCTGCCTGACCTTTATCTATGGAGATTTTGGCCATCTATTTTAAGCAAGCGAAATTATCACAGAACTCCAAACAGCAAGAACTTTCGTTCAATCAATTTTAGAATCATCTACCTAACCTCTAGGATGAATTATCTTATGTGAAAATGTTATTGAATCTTTCATCATCTTCCAGACCAACAATTCTCGCTAGGACAATCACTATTGTAATACTGTAAGCTTACAGATCATCAGCCTTAAACATGCAAACTTTTGCTTTCAAATGAGGTAACTTTGACTTTCTCTATATATATTAAGTGAACATATAATAATAAATTAAGAAATATGCGCTTTGTTCCAACTTAAAGAAGGAATTATAGAAAATAGATTAAATTGTTTTATAAATACAACTATGACGCATAGTTGCACTCTTTCGTGAATGTGTATACTGATATTGTATATATGTATCAGAATGACTGGGTCGTATGATTGAGGTATTAGTATATACGTGTATTAATATATATTAGATTAGAATTTTAAGCTATAACTTGTGTATTTATTTGAATTACGAGATTTTTATAATTTCAGGGTTATTATTTATAAAAGCTTACTGATATTCATTACCGTATATCTCTAAAAGAAATAAAATAATAAGATTCGTAGGGCAGATAAGGATATTATAAAAATATATAAATGACTTTTCTTTGGAAGATAATCTCGGCTTCGTTCTCCCGATAAACATTGTCTCCCAGATCTTGAGACAGCTAGTCTGGATAAGGTACCCAAAAAAGGTCCACTGGAACCTTTTCTTTTGTTTTCGAGGGGTATATTTCTTATTAATTGGTAAGTTGTTGCTTGAGATAGGACTTGTTCCATGCTCATAAATATACCTACTCGAAGGTTGGGTAATAACCTGTTCTCACTCAAATTCTTAGAATAGGATCACGGGTAGACTGTTAAAATATATGTGAGTACAATTTAAGGTAAAATTTAGGTTTTGTTTTGGAAGAAAAATATTGCCCTAAAGGACCTGGAAAATTACTTCTTGGTTTTGGGAAAAATATGAAATAGTTGGCTTTTGAAATATTTTAGTAAAAAATTAGACTTTGTATAGTTTCAACATAAGTTTTAAAATTGAAATGATTATTTTCTAGAATTAATCTTTCCACTATCATCCCCACCTCCTTTTTTTTTTTTTTTTTTTAAGAATATTTAAATTAAATAGCATTGTATTTTTAATGAAGCAGCTGAAAAGTTTTTGGATGAAAAAAAGAAATAAAGAATGATTTTTAAAAAATAGATTAGAAATTGATAATTATAATCAGAAAATACTACATTGAATTAATGTAAAACTTACATGCAAAAGATGTTGGATATAGGACAAAGAAGAGCATCAACAATAATAGGAAAGATGCTCGATAAAATGACATCCATTCTAACTTGAATGAAAGGATTTTAGAAAAGATATAGATATCCATTTACAAAATTCAAATGGAGGATGCCTAACTGCCTTAAGTTTTAGGATAGACAAATTATAGCTTTCTAAATATTAAAATTTTTAATAGACTAATTGCTAATGCTTTAGGCATAAAAGTCAAATATGATATTCAAAATAGGAATTTTTAAATTATTGTTTTTTCTCTTGTATAATTTTAGATGAAGAATTGCTGAACTGACAGGTCAGTAGATAAATATTTTCATCTTTTTTTTTAATATAAAATCATAATATGAGCTACTTTCCAACATTACAATAAAAACATTAATTATAAGGGAAAAGTTGCTGTTTAAGTAAGTTTAAGAGCATTGTATTTATATATTGGTCTATTTTCATTATCTAATATAAGTATTGAATGTCTTTAGAAAAATTTAACTTTATTTAAATATTTCAAATACATTCAAGTGTTAGTATATGCACAATGTTTCGAGAGGTATTATTCTTTTCTCTTCTTCAGGTGTTGCTGGCCTGACCAGTAACAGTACTAGCATAGAAATTGAACTTGGACCCTTAGATTTTTTAATATTGAATTTTAAGATAACACTCTAACCAACTGTGCTGTTGCCTTTAGCATTTTCCTACAATTTATAAACATGTGAACTTTTGAGTTTTTTCAGATTGCTTGCCATTAAACTTTTCAGCATCAGATGTTATGATTGATCTTTTTTTTTTTTCCATGTATTGATTTATAAGCTATAATATGTTTATCAAATTAGTGACATATACACATTGCCATATATATATACTTTTTTTTTTTAGACTGATATTAATCTTCCCTATTTAACTGTTGATGCAAGTGGTCCTAAGCATATGAATTTAAAATTAACACGAGCAAAGTTTGAAACCATTGTTCAAGATCTTATTAAAAAAACAATAGGCCCATGTCAAAAAGCATTGCAAGATGCAGAAGTTAATAAATCTGACATTGGTGAAGTTATTTTAGTTGGAGGCATGACTAGAATGCCTAAGGTAAGTGTAATTTTAAGATATTTTAAAAAATTAATATAGTAAATAAACTTAAAATTTCATTCTTATGTGTCTGTACATACTACATCAGTGGTCCCCAACCTTTTTGCACTTAAGAGCACATTCTTTAATACTGGTCAGGTGGCGGGCACCATTTATTTTTTTAATCAGGTGGTGGGCACCATTTTTTCAATGTAAATTTATAGTTGGATATTGTTAATAATACACATAATAATGTACAAAAAAATATTTATTTCAAAAATAAAATTTTAACATATAATTAACATTTATATTTTTATGCTGTAAAAGTATAGTATGCCCTACAATTTGATTACAATATAATACAATAATTTATAAGAAATTTTAAAAATTAAATTTATTTGTATAAATAATTTTTTATCCTGTTCGGTAGCAGCGGGCACACATAAAATGGTCTGCGGGCACCATGGTGCCCGCGGGCATAGGGTTGGGGACCCCTGTACTACATATACGTAGAATTGTTGGCATGTGATGTACCCAGAAACCCTGTTAGTTAAATTAAATATTGATTTCAAAAACCTTGAATACTACAATAAACTCATCCAGTTATCATTTCTTATTACCCACATATTTTCCAGCCATGGTTCATTTTTTACTCCTTCCTCGTTAGTTATTTCAGTAGTTTTCTATTCTCTTTCCCAATTTTTTATAAAATTCATAACATTTCAAGGTTTTATATCCTCTTTACCTTTAAATATCTCCAGTTTCCATACAATTTATCCTGATCTTCTTTAATATCCGACTTTTTAAAAAAAAAAGTACAAAATTTTTTATACCCATTAATGTCTACATTTTAGTAAACAAATTAATGATACCAGATAGTTGTTCCATGTTTGATATCTGACTGCTTTAGTTTTTTTTTCCGGACCGAAAACTGAACTTAGGATAATCACATGAAATTTTTATACCTGACCATTTAGAAACTATCGTTGAAAGTAATGTAAAAAAAAATTGGAAAAAATTTCATATAGGTTCTAAAGTAAAAATATTTAAAAATTTTAAAGTAGGTTTAGTTTTTCAAAGTGAAATATGCTGAATCAAACAAAATATATAACTAGTGTTGTATAATAGATTGATTTCTTTAAATGTAATTTGATCCAAAGAAACATTAAATAAAAGAAGTGATTTTAAGTATAGAAAAAGCATTATATTTTGTCTTTATTAAGATGGAACTACAATAGTACTAACAGGAAAATGATTGTAAAAAGATTTTTTTAAATATATGTATAGTTGAATAGTATTTTTCTTGATGAACTTATTAATAAAAGTAATCCCAGATGTATTTCTAGAAAAAAATAATGCAATTTTAAGACATGAAAAATGGGAAGTTACTTAAAAAATTCTAAGATATAAAACTGATTTATATAATAAAATAAATGATTTTGTATTTAATTTCAGGTATAATCTATAAATTATAAACAAAGAAATATAAAGATTGCAGTCAAAAAATTACAACAATGGTTAAGTATATCAAAAAGATTTACTCATTGCGAATTTGCTGAAATGTGAAAAAAATAAATCCACTACAAATTTGCCTTTATTATATTTATATAATAAAATACATGTTTTTTTATATATATATTTATTTTCATAAGTATGCTAACACTGACTTTGAAAGTCACGGTATTGTTCAGATTATCAAATACATACATTCTTACCTAACACATACTTTAGCCAAATTGTTCAAACATTATTGTATAATATCGGTCACATACAAATTCACAGCTAATCATGTCCTTGAATGTATATGTGTACTATATATAACTATTTAAGAAAAAAATTTGCTTGTATCTCAGATCAGCTGTGGAGAATTTTAAAGAATGATTACTTTTATAACAAGCAAATAAGAATTATATACAATGTAGACAAAAGTATTATAGAAATGAGGAATATATTGTACATTTATTAAATTAAAACATGCATATTAATTAAAGTGAAATATTTTTTAAAAAGTCAAACGAAAGTTATATAAACATAAAATTTTTTATTAATTCATAGTATGCAGTATTTTTTTTTTTTGGTAAAGTTTATAATTGTTTTAATTTAATTTCATATATTTTATATAAATTTTAAAAGTTTTTAAACATAAATTTTATGAAATGAAAAATATTGATTGTGATTACATATTAATGGGAATTTTTTTGATAATTGGGTTGTTTTTTAAAAAAAAAATGTTTAAAGATATTCTACATCATTTTAGTTTAATTAAAAAACTTTGCCTTAATGGTCAACTTAAAATATTGTTTTATTAGAAAACTACTTTTGTTCAGAAACAGCATGTTTTTTAAATGTCAAATATCTTCTAAAAGATTTTATTTTCAGTTATAAATCTTAGAAGCTTTTAAATGTTTAATGTTGTTACATTTTACAGCATTATCATAGTTCTCACTTAATAACATTTAATTAATATTGGTTTTTATTTTTACCATAATTAAAAAACTTAATAAAAAATGTTACAGCTTAAAGCATAGTTTTAGAATTAAAACTTTGAAGATATTTTTGTTTTCAATTCAGAATTTTAATATTAAGCAATAATATAATAAAAAAAAAAATGTTCATCACCTTAAAACATAGTTTCATAATTAAACTATTGAAAATGTTTTTTGTTTAAATTCAGAATCTTCACCATCATCATCAACCATTATCAATCCACTGCAGGGTGAAGGTCTCTCCAAGTTCAATCCATCTTTTCCTATCTTTAGCTTCTCCACATCACCCCTGCACACTTTCTTATTTCATCCATCCATCTCACATGTGGTCTCTTTCTGGGTCTTTTACAATCTCTTGGAATCCAGTTTAAAATTTCAATTGTCCATCTATTATCATCTCTTCTAGCAATATGTCCAGCCCAACTCCAGTCTTTTAATTTTTTCAATGAGGTCAGTAACACCTGTTTGTTCTCTTACCCATACATTGCGTTTTCGATCCCTTATTACTCCCAACATGCATCTCTCCATACTTCGTTGAATGGTCTGAAGTCTCTGTATTGCTCTTCTATTAAGTGTCCAAGTCTCAGATCCATAAGTAAGAACTGGCAAAACACATTTATTAAAAACCTTCCTTTTCAAACACATAGGCATATTTCCTTTTAGTATCAGGTTATTTCTACCAAAAGCACTCCAACCAAGTTTAATTCTATGATTAATTTCATCCATTATATTTCCATCTGTAAGTATTTGTAACTGTTAACTTCTTCTAACTCACCATAATCAGTCTTTATTTTCATATTTTGAGAAAATCTATTAAACATTACTTTAGTCTTTTTAACATTTATCTTTAGTCCTACTTCCATCTGATAACTCCTGCAACATTTCCTGTAACTCTAAAGCATTATTTGCAAAAACAACTACATCATCTGCAAAATCTAAATGACTTAAATAATCTCCATTTACTTTCACTCCTTTAGCTTCCCATTTTAATCCACAAAATACTTCTTGCAGCACTGCTGTAAAAAGTTTTGGAGATATGGAGTCACCCTGTCTTACACCCTTTTCAATGTTGATTTTCCTACTATCATTATGTAATCTAATTGTTGCTGTTGCATTTTTATAAATATTCTTTAAAATATGACAATATCCTGGATCTATACCTTGATGATCCAATGCTTTAATCACTGAAGAAATGTTTATAGAATTAAATGCCTTTTCATAGTCTACAAATCCTAAGCATAATGGCAACTCATATTCATTTGTCCTTTCTATAATTTCTCTTAATGCCTGGATATGATCTACTGTACTAAAACCCCTTTTAAATCCAGCTTGTTCTCTTGGTTGATGGAAATCCAGTGTTTTCTGTAGACGAGTTGTAATTATCTTAGTAAAAATTTTGTATAAAACTGATAAAAGACTGATAGGTCTGTAATTTCTAATATCTTCTTTATCACCTTTTTTAAATATTAATACTGCATTCTTCCAATAATCTGGTACATCTTTATCATTTAGACATTTGGTATATAACTTTGCTAAAAATATTTCTATTTCTTCACCTGCTTCTTTTAATATATCAATTATAATTCCATCATTAGCTGGAGCATTCCCTTTCTTCATAAATTTAATTGCATGTCTCACTTCCTCGTTCAAAATTCTGGGCAATTCGGAAGATATAATAGATATAAGAGGCACTTGTTTTTATTACTATATAATTCTTGATAGAAGTCTTCTACACATTTCATGATGTCATCCCTCTTTTTAGTAATAATGCCATCTTTTTTTCTTATTCCAGATATAAATTTCCTACCAATACTAAAATGTTGTTTTACACTCTTTAGACTTTTATTCTCTTCTACAGCTTTCCTTGCTAGTTCACAATTATACTGTCTTATATCATTTTCAACTCTTTTCCGCACCATTTTACAAAATTCAAGATATTCAATCTTTTTTAATGCATCATTGTTGTATATCCTCATATTCCTTCTTTTCTTCATAAATTCTCTAGTCTCAGTAGAAATTTTATTGGTCAATTGCTGCTTTTTTCTACCAGCTATCTTTATTGCAGTTTTTAAATGTGTATCGCTTATTTTCCTATTAATGTCATTCAAATCTGAATCATGTTCAAAATCTAGTAATACTTGAAATCGATTTGTAAGTTCTAATTTAAATTCATTAGAATGTTTCTGAAGATTAGGAATATCAACTGTAAATATTGTTTTTCTTAATAATTTTTTGTCTCTCTAGTTTTGCATTAACATGTATCTTACATCTTACTAATCGATGATCACTTCCTGTGTTAAATTTATTAAGAACATTACAATCTTGAAATATGTATTTTCTGTTAGTCAAAATGTAATCCAATTCTGCTGTACCTTCATTTGGATGCTTCCATGTCCATTTCCTTTTAACATTTTTCTCAAAAAAAAGAATTCATATTATAAAGTTTTTCTTTTTCTGCAAACCCCATAAGTCTATGTCCTCTCTCATTTCTATTACCATAACCAAAATTACCTATAGCATTTTCATCTTTCATTTGTTTACCAATTCTAGCATTAAAGTCTCCCATAACAATTTTAAAATGTTGTTTACTCTGATCAAGCCAACTGTTAATTATAAATATGAATAAAATAAATTAGATTTGAGAAAATCAATGTGTATTCCTCACTGCCCTTCTCCAAAATAATTTCATGCTAAGGGTTATCTGAAGATGAATTCTTAGTAATAATGTTAATAGAAGAAAAAAAGATTTCAGAAAATTCATTTTTTATTTTAGGAATTTCATAAGAACTGATATTTGAAAATAAAATATATCATTGACTTTTCACAAGCGTAGTAATTTTTTTGCAAGAGAACTTTATTTACAGATCTTTTACTAAATGAGGTATATCTTTATAACACATTATGCATTCTCAGTAATATTTACATCTTTTAATTAATTAAAGATAAAGCAGTCTGCAAGAATAATTATCCAGCAATCATTATCTCAAACCTTTAATAATAATTTATAATTACTGTGGTTTTAACTTGTTATGGTGCCAGTGCCCAAAAGCAGTATAATCATTCAAAAATATTCTTCGTCACTAATGGTAACAAAACATTGCACATTCGTAGTTTTAATTTTCTGTCATTATAAAGATGAAGTTAGATTTTAAAACAATGCTTTTTATGAGTGCTTGGACAGAGTAAAATAGAAAAAGATTTCTGCATAATTATCTAATATCTAGTAATGATTAGTCCAAGATTGAAAAATTTTAGAGAAAAGAAAATTTTGAAATCCTGGCATAAATCAAAACTAAACACAAAAGCAATGTTGGTGGTTTTGAGTGTTTGTTGGAGAAATCAAATCTTATAAATAAATTAAATGAGCTTAATTTATTCTTCTATATAATTTTACATAATTTAAAAATATTTTCAGTAAAAGACAAATTTAGCTAGTATTTTATCAATAAAAACAAATATTTAAAATAAAAGGTTTCTGTTCCTGGCAGCTCTTTGAATTATTGATCTTTATCTGTGTATTATATGTCAAATGTTTTTTAAGCGTGTTATTAATTTCAAATATGTTGGCTTTATAAATGTGTAATATTATCATTTATAACTTATGAAATTTGTAAATTGTTTATTATAATATTTTCAAAAATTATTAACAAATATAAATAATGATTTATTTAATTGTCATTGCAATTATTAAAAACCAATCATTATGCAGAATAGGAATAATTAAATAAATTAGGAATTATATATATATGAATATAATTGATGAAAGATTGAATATTTTCATCAAAGAAATACATTATATTGTTGTTGCTGTTTTTCAGGTTCAGCAAACAGTTCAAGAAGTTTTTGGTAAAGTACCAAGTAAATCTGTAAATCCTGATGAAGCTGTAGCTATGGGAGCAGCCATTCAAGTACAAACTTACTATTTTTAATTAAATGTTTGTGTGTTTTATATGTTGAATGAAATTTTGCATTATGTTTAAAGCAGTAACTCCCTTCCCTTAGTGGACTAAATTCTAATTTGAATACTTGTGTTTTCATCTACACTACTAAATTTCGTGCTGCAATATCGTAAATTAAAAACTCAGTGAGTAATAAATGAATATGTTTATATCTTCAAGCTTTCAAGCCAAGATGCTTAAGACTGGTTTATATATATAAAAAGTTAAGTAAAGAGAAGGGTGGTATCATCCTTTTTTATCAAAATCTCTGTCATATGTCAAGGCCTGATCGTTCTTCAGACCGCTGTTTAACATCTGATTGGCTGAGAAACAACAGCAGTAGGCGCACGTGGAAGACTAGCAACCTTTCAATTTATTACTAAATTCTGAGCATACCCTAATCTAAAGTTTAAGATAAATTGCTTTTTCAGTTTTTTTAATCCAAATAGTATGTATCCATTTTTTTTTTTGTCATAATGATTTTTGCTAATGTCAATGTGATTGACAAAATTGTTGAAGAAAAGAAAAATAAATGTTAACTTCACATTTTTATAATTCAGTGTATTATTGTCAGCATGTTAAAGAAACTACTGCAGTTCCAATTAAATGTTATTAAATTTAGTTCTAAAAGGAATTTATATTTAAATTGTGCATCATAATGTTTTTCTGGTACCAATCATTTGAGATGAATGAAGACCTATTTTATCAAATGTAATTCATACTAATCCAATAATGATGATTTATTTGATTAAAAGTGATAATAATAATTATTTAATATATTAATATTTTCACAAGATTTTTATATTTTATCCCTTTTCTATTATATATTTAATATCAGATATCAGTCAGTTCTGCATTCTTCCAGTCTATTTCATATTTCTTTTTATTTTCCTTGTATATGTCTTCCATTCTCCTAGAACTTCTAAATCTCTCATTAAATCTAAATGTAAAAAAAAAAAAAGAATAGTGGATTTACTAATTAATAATAATCACTGTTAAATTTTAAGAGCAGTGTTTATTTTAAGTATTAATATGCATATTTAATTATATCCAAAAGCCATAAGTAAATAAGTATCATCCATTCTAGAGGTGAGAACATGAAGTTCCTCATTGCTCTCAACATTTGACTGTTTTCAAACCTACTGTAATTAAATTTCTTTACAAGTATTTGAAATGAACATCTTACATAAAATTTATTCATGAATGCTCTGATTTTTAAAGATTTTCTGTCTTTCACCTTCCAATTCTCAATTCTTGTAAATAGAATAATATTTTTGTAGATAAAAATTTTAACACATTTTAAAGCTTATTTGAATAAATAATATAGATATCTAACATCTTCCAACTTTTTTTTTTTTAACAGTCATAAAACTTACAGTGGACCTGCAATATTTTGTTCAGGCCCTTACTTGGATACATTGCACATAATAGCTCATGTTTGTTGATAAGCTTTGATTACAATAGAATATGTTGTTTACTATACTTTTTAACAAAGACGCTTTTATATATATATAAATTAAAATTATAGTATAAACAAAATTAAATAGTAATGTAGCTATTAATAAATTGAAGGAGTACATTTATTTACATATTTACTGCATGTACCTAATCATTCACATTCACTCAAAAGTTTCAAAAAATTTAACATATTTTTATTTTTTTTAAATGAAATGAGTTGGGAAATTCTGACTTTCATTGCAGTTAAATATGCTCTAGACAATATTCTTTTTTTTTTTTTTCAATTATTTTTTTTTTATAGAAACATAATAGTCTCTTTATAGGACTATGCCTTCTCTAGTTGTTTTGGAATTTTTAAGTCTGTATTAACTTCAAGAATGTATTAAATTTTGTAAACTTTTAGAATTACACTTAAAAAATATTTTATTATGCCAAATATTGTAAGTCAAATTCTGAAAGTAATAAAGTAAAGCTTTCAGCAAATGCCAAAGAAATACATGTTGCAAAATTTATTAATATTAATGTTTTCTTTTTAAATGTGATCATGTATTGCATTATGAAACACAAAAATGATTGTAAAATTTATGAATTTTAATGGGTTTTTTTAAATTTGTTTATTTAAATGTGCTTACAAAGAACCAATTTTTAATATACAGAAAAATTTTTAAATAGTTCAATTTTTATTTTGTGAACTCTTTAAATAAAAACAAAACAGTTTTTAAATTTAGCATAAAATTACATGTTTACATTATAACACATTTTTGTTATCGCTTATTTTAGGGAGGAGTCCTTGCTGGCGATGTTACTGATGTACTGTTGTTAGATGTAACACCTTTATCATTAGGTATCGAGACATTGGGTGGAGTTTTTACTAAACTTATTAATAGAAATACTACTATTCCAACAAAAAAAAGTCAGGTAATAATTTTTTATTGAAGTTTATAATAAGGGTTGTGAGTAATGTTAGCCAAATATCTCTGTTCTATTTTTTCCTTGCAGATTTTTTCTACTGCAGCAGATGGTCAGACTCAAGTAGAAATTAAAGTTTGTCAAGGTGAGAGAGAAATGGCACTGGATAATAAACTTTTGGGTCAGTTTCAATTGGTAAGTAAAATTATAAAAAGTAATATCTGAATATTTATTAAAAAATATATATTTTTTTTCAATTGTAAATATATATTTTATTAATAGGTCGGCATTCCTCCAGCTCCTCGAGGAGTTCCTCAAATTGAAGTTACTTTTGACATTGATGCTAATGGTATTGTAAATGTTTCAGCCAGGGATAAGGGAACAGGCAAAGAACAACAAAGTGAGTTTGCTTTCAGCAATTGAAAAATCTTTTGTTTTTATTGTATAATGACTCAACTCTCATTTCTGATATGAAGCAAAATTTAATACTATTTTGTCCATTTTGAGAGTTAAATAAGAACAAATGGACAAACTAAACTTTTTAAGTTATATCAGTAGGAAATGAAACTAGATCCTCACAATCTTACATAGTGGTATCATATCAATAAATGTTAAGTAGATCTACTTTTATTTTTAGTCTGCATTAGGAGCAGTAAGCTATCTATAATAGACTTGCTAGATAGTGCCATATCCATATTCCAGAACTAGTTTTTAACTAATAGCCTTAATAGTATTTATAGTAATATTGCCAGCTGCTAACCTTAATTTTTTATAATATTGAAAAATAATGATTTAAAATTTATGAAATCTTATGATTTGAACCCAAATTAATTTGTTTAAATAGTTACAGGTTTCAAAATTTATAATGAAATTTCAAGTCATTGCTTAGATAGTATAAAAGTCAAAATGACTGCTAGAAGTATGGATGCAATCCAGTGCTTTTTATTTAATGATTATTGAATATTTTGATGACTCTGAAAACTGTTTCAAGTGCAAGTATTGAAAGGTAGGAGAGTCCTATAAAATCAGTAAAATGTTTGCCATTGTTTGAATTCATTGATTTTTTTGATTTGCCATGAATGATTGAAGTTTTGGTTACTTATATTTCATTTTTGAAAAAGTTTGTTGGTTAAGGTACCTACAAAAATAGATTACTAATTGTTTTGGCTATCTATGCAAGTGTGATAGTGAATTGGATACCAGGAATAAAAGTGTAAAATCAAACCATAATCAAAATTGTGGTTATTAGTCTTTCTTTATACTGAACATTTGATTATATGCATATATTCAGAAATAACTAGTACATATCATATCTTTTCTAACCTTATACACTTAACAATACTATTTTTTATACCAAAACTTTACTCTTACATTTTCGACTGTTCTGCAGTCATCATCAGATCTACAATATCCAAATATATAATCATACAATTAATACATTTTATACATATATTTATATACATAATCAAAACATACATCTTAACTTGACCATTATAAATAATCATTTTCCATTTTATTATTCTACTCTTAACTAATTTTTTATTTTATTATTAAATTATTTTAAATCTATTATAATTTTAAAAAATAATCTTTAAATTATACTATTTAACCTATCATTTTATTATCTTTTTCTTTATATTTTCTTAAATATTTTTAGCTAAACTTTTTTTTTTTAATTATATATTTTTCACTATTAACTTTTTTACATTATAAATTACCTTTTTTTTTATTACATTATTAAATACTTACATCTTTATAATTCTATTTCCAAAAACCAACTGACAAATTTTCAAAAAATCTTATACTTCCTAAACAACTCCCTCTATCATCGTTTTTTTTTATTTTTTAAATCTTTTTATATTCAAACTATTATTAATAATAATAAACATAATTATTCATAAAATTATTGTCTTTATTCCCAAATCCTTATTAAGATTTGGTTTTATATTTTTAATGAATATTGCCTCTTTAATTTTTCTATCCCTTCTATTATTTGTATAATTAATCATTTTTATACTATCCTTCTCAAACCTATGACCTGTTTCTAATGAATATAAATAAATAGGTGACCTCTTATCATATTTATGTTAAATTAATCTTATATAAATTGAATTCTTTGTCTCATCTACATAATTAGTTTTTATATTTTTACTTTTATACGACTTACATTTAATTTTATATACCCCATTCATAAATTTTTCTACTTTTCTTATATATTTAGGTGCTATTATTATAGATAAAGACGCCGTTCGATGGCGCTGTTTTCTCACTAAAAATATAAAATATGAACATTCCCAGGCCATTGATTTTAATCATTTTGATGTGTTTTTTGTAATGCGAAAATAAAATAAAAAACAAAATCGTCTTTTTTAAAAAAATATTATTTTTTATTAACATATACAAATTAAATGATAACAGTAAATATAAAATAAAATCAACAACTTACAATTTGATTTGTGTTTTTTATTTTGCTTTATTAGAAAAAACAATTTTCTATCGAATATTTTTTTAATGGGGTTACGGCTTTTTTTGTTGTTGTTGTTGTTTAAAAACTCATAATCGGAATAATAAGTCAAATTTCTTGGTCTTCCTTTTAAATTTTAATTTTTACAGACAAACGGATATTATTGTGTTACCGCTATTTTTTATTTTTTTAGTCTTCGTTTTATATTTTTATTTTTTACAGACAAACAGATATTACCGTTATTTTTTACTTCAAATAGAATAACAACAAAAAGTAAAAGTAGGGTTATGGTTAGGTTTAGGGTTAGGGTTCTGTTGTTTGTAATGCTAAAATAAAAAATATCAACATCATACTTTTTGTAAATACTTATTTTTTATTAACATATATAAAATAAATGATAACAATAAACATAAACTATATTCAACAAAGTATAACAGTAGTCGGAGAAAAGAAAGTAAAAGTTTTTAAACAACAACAAATATATATATAAAATGTCTTCTTTACTTATTAACCATGTTTATAATATATGCTTTTTATGAAATTTAAAAAAAGAGTGTAAAATTGTACTTTTCTTACTGGAAATTTTTGTGTTTCCGTTATTTTTTACTTCAAAAATAAACACACGGTAGAATATTGTTTGTCTCATGGAATGTTACGAACAGTATGTTACTTGACGTGTTACCTAATTCCAACTCACTTTACACATATATCTTGTCAACATTTTCCCACTTAAAACTTCAATACAAAACAACATTTCCATCCAATTCAAATATACACACCCTCTCACCAAGCTGTAACAATTTTATAAACTGCGAATTCGCCTAATTTATTTGCTGCGATGTGACATATATGCTGTACTGCAATGCGACATAGCAACCTGTAATCTGTAGCACAACAAAAAACTTATATTATAGAAAACGTGGGTTACGAACGTGTCAGCCATGGAAACTGCTTTTTTATGTTTTAGCACGAAAACGGCGCCATAGAGCAGCGTCTAAGTTTTGACATCTATATATTTTATCTTTTCTACGTACTAAATCTTTATTTTTATTAAATTTTCTTCCGATTTCCTTATACTTTCATAACTTTCTCTGGATATTCATTATCTTTAAACTCTTTAATTATCATTTCTACCTCTTTACTATAATCTTCTTTATCTGAGCAATAATTCCTAGCTTTATATATTTTTGAATTTATATTACTTATTTTAAATATCTATATGTGAATTCCAATTACTTATAATTATCCATATTAGATTTTTTATATATAGATGTTTCTGTCTTGCATTTACCATTTCTATATGACTTCTTTAACAAAATATAACAAAATAACTAAATATGATAATTTATTATCATTTTCTTTTTCTATTCTAAACTTCATATTTTTATCTAGTTTGTCAATCTATTTGTCTTTGACTCTTGGTAAAAATCAATAAATAATCATCAACATAACTTTTCATAAAAATTGGACTATTACTATTGTAACGGGGAAAAAAAATTAAGCGAAGAAAATAAGGCAAACCTAGCCTACAAAAATAAAAGAACTTAGGAAATTTAATGTGCTCATGGTAGGATTGAGTCCCTAATTATGCTAAACAGACTTGCCTTAAGATCTGGATAACAATTGTTCAGATGGAAGTTGAGACATTAGTAGACTAGTAACCAAATTTCGGTGTTGTTAGAGGAAGTATATTCCCGTATAATGCACGAACAATCTAACATTCGGACCCTCCTGATAAAATCAGTCCAGATAAGGTTAGCAAATATGGCTAGATTTGCAGATCAATAGAAAACCGTTCTCGCATGTATTTTTGATCATGAAGGGTCTGATACACAACACTGATAGGATCAGATTTTTTGCATAAATATAAATGCGCCATCGATTTTGGAATGGAATAGGTCATATGTGAGAAGATAACATTGAAGTTTATAACACCGAAGTTATACAGTTCAGTAGAGGTGTTATAAGTTAAGGAAAAGAAGACAAAGAGGATCATAGAAAAAAAGATAATGGAGGCTAGAATGACAAATGGAAACTGGGGGTATGTGCCCAAGCACATGCTTGAAAGGTATAAAAATGTTTTTTCGGATGTACTGAGAGTGATCCAGGGTTTTGAACAATGCATTAAGTTAAATCAGGATAATCACTTTCGATCCTGTTCTTACTCTGTCCCTCATCAATATAAGGAAGGGAGGTTCGAAAGCAAATGAATCGAGTGATGGAATGGGGTCATTTCAAAATGTTCATCCCAATATTGTAATCCATTGGGGACTGTCAGGTTATGTCTCGACGCTAGGCTATTAAATCGAATAACGGTTCCTGACTATAACATCCTGCCCCATACATGAGTTGTTAGGGAAGTTCAAATGAAAAATTTTTCCGATGTTTGATTTAATTGCCAGACCCTGGCAAACCAAGCTTCATCCAGAGGACCGGCAATACACTTCTTTCAGATATGAGGGCTATTTGTACCAACTCAATAGAATACCATTTGCCCGATAAACAGCGAGACTGGGCTGCTGAGATGCCTTGATGTGGTGTTGTCAGTCAAAGTTAAGAATCTAGTAACGATGTATATTGACGATGTGTTGGTGGCCGCGTCGACTATAGAAGAGAATATTCGGGATGTAAAAATGTTCCTCACTGAGTGTAAGAAGAAGGGGATTAAAATAAACTTTAAAAAATGTACTTTAATAAGGGATGAAGTAATATTTTTGGACCATATGGTGGGATCACAAAGGATAAGGCCACATCTGGATAATATCCTAGCCATCAGGGATTTTCCTGTGCCCAGATCCAGGAAACATTACTGGGCTTGGACAATTTTGATAATAGGCTTCATGAATGGTTGACAGAACATATAGAACTGCTGATCAGGCTATTAAGAAAAGATGTACCGTGGAAGTCGGACAGGGAGCAAGATAAAGCCTTTGAGGACATAAAACGGGGGTTTGTGAAAGAGGTCATGCTATCATTCCCAGATTTCATCCAACCATTCGTTGTACAAACTGATAGCAGTGGATATGCATTGAGAATTAGTTTATCTATGGGGAACAAATATGGGTATTCTTTATCAGTCATTTATTGAAGGATTCTGAACTAAGTTACTCTACCACTTAGAAGGAGATATTAGCAATCGTCTGGGCCTTTCAGAAGTTTAGACTACTCCTGCTATGATCAAGGGTGGTCGTCATGGCCAATCATAAAAGTTTAGAATTTCTCAATCATAGCTACCTGTTCAACAGCCAGTTAGTCCGCTGGAATCTGTTCTTCCAAGAATACAATTACACAAAATACTGTAACAGTCTGATAACATCATCACAGATATTTCTGAACCAAAACCCCACTGGCTTTCAGCCCTGCTATTGGGGGGGGGGGGGATTTGTACATCGTAAGCATTAATTTTGAGAATGAATGACAAGGCGGAGAAAGAATTGGAGCATTTGGGTCAACATAAAAATGATCAACTGAAACCTTTGATTGAACAGTTGGAAGGGGATAAGGCGGTAAATATAGCATGGGTAGGTAATAAGGGAAAGCAGTACCGGATATGCCAGGGTATATTGCAATACAAAATACAAGACGACAGAAGAATGGAAGCCCATCATACCTCACCAGAGGATGTGACCCACTATAAAGCCAGTATGGTACCCTAAAAACCGAGCATTTGCGCCAGAAATGGTTTTACTGGCCGGGCATGCGCAGGAAAATTATGGCCGTATTTGACAAATGTGAAACTTGTAAAAGGGTGAAACCTGCAAATAGGAATTATATTACTCATGTGGTCTCTGATACCATCAAAACCTCAGGAGATGATAGCAATGGATTTTTGTGAAGTAATTAAGAAAACACGAGGAAAAAGATAATAATAAAATGATAGGTTAAATAGTAGAGTTTAAAAATTAAAGTTTTAAAATACAGCTTAAAATATATTTTGATTATGTATATAAATATGTGTATAAAATGTATTAATTCTATGATTATATATTTGGATATTGTAGCTCTGATGATGACTGCAGGACAGTCGAAACTGTAAGAGTAAAGTTTTAGTGTAAAAAATAGTATTGTTAAGTGAGTGTATAAAAAGGTTGGAAATGGTATATGTAAATATAGAAATCAATACATAAAGAAAGGAGGAAGAAAATTTTAAATAACTGTATTTTTTTATATTATTCAAGCTAGTATAGTTGAAAGTTTCAATTTTTACAGTGGCTTAAATGTAAGCCAATTTGCTTGTGTAGCACTTTTGATGAGCAAGTTAGTTAGGTTCAGTTTTGTAGTCATTAGTTTGACAAGTATGAAAAATCTAAAAATGGCTGTTGGCTGTGTATCTATAATACACTTCTTACTGATGCCTAAAGCTTTAGTTTGGGGGTTTCAGTGGGCATTTCCATCTAGTGTCTTTAAATAACTTCTAAGTAAATTAATAGAATCAGTTACTGCTTTTAATATTGATGCTAAATATATACTTGGAAATTATGTGATACTTTAGTTTAATGATTCATTTTATGGGCTTTAATAAATGCTAGAATTATAGCTGCAACAAAAGGTCTGCTCTATTCTAGAAACTTTCAGAGTCAATTTAGTATAAATTTTATAATAAATCTATTTACTGGAATCCTAAAAATAGTTTGTCTAAGATTGAACTGAAATTAATTCTTGGAATTATTTAATTTATTGAAGAAAAACAATAAAATGCATTAATATACATATGCAAGGAGTGATAATTTTATTTAGGATAATAATAATATATTATTTTCATTAAAAAATTTAGTAAATAATATTTTTGAAAAATATATAAAATTAAACACAACAGTTTCATATAATAATATCACTATTTTCACATATTATTGATCCTCTGCAGATTGAAGATATTTCCAAGTTTAATCCATTTTCTCCCATTTCTAACCTCTCTTCTTCACGTCACACCAGCAAGTTTTCATATTTAATACATCCATCTCATTAGTGGTCTCTTTGGAAGCCTTCTGCAAATCTTTTGGGATCCATTTTAAGATTTCAACTTTCCATCTATTAATATCTTTTCTAACAGTATGTCTAAGTCCAGTATTTTAAATTTTTTAATGATGTCAGTTCCTGCTTGTTCCCTCACCCATGTATTTCGATTTCTTGTTACTCCTAACATACATCTCTCCATACTTTGTTTAGAGAACATTATTCTTATGCTAAGTGTTCAATTCTCACATCCATAAGTAAGAACTCTTAAAATATATTTATTAAAAAAACCTTTGTTTTCAAATATATAGTCTACCGCGCCCTTATAACCCCTTTGCACCGGCTCCCTATTAAACCGTTCCTAAAAGGGATTGTGAGCTCCAAAACAAACATGATACAGCGTAAAGATTTATTTATTTTTCTTATATCAATAGTTGTTCATTATCAACACAAGAGGGCGCCAGATACGATGATTTGATTCATAATTTAATTTCTCGCATCACCTTACGTCATATCAAAACGATTTTGAAGTCTAATCCCTGCCCATAAGCTCAAACTCCCAGCATGGACCAATAGGGGTCACTCAGGGTCGCGATGTGATTGCCTTCAAGACTATTATTCTGGCAAATGACACAATATTAACCAATGGATAAGAAGATCGGTTGTTTAACAGATCGATCCAAGCATTGGACGGGATCATTGGTTATTTATAACTAATACGGATGTTCGGTTGAGGCATCATTAGAATAAACAACTTAGACGTTTATAATATCATCCCCCCTTTATCATACAGTCCAATAAAATTATTTATACTAGCTCTATTGACATTTACTTATATTTATTAATAATAGGCCCTCCCAACTCTTAAATCTATGTTAACTACATAATAAGTAAACATCGTGACTTACGGCACGATGTTTATGAATGAAATTTAAAAGAAATAAAAACAAAAGAAAAACATAAGGAAGACAAATTTAAAATTAAAATAATTAATTGTATGAATAAATGCTAACAATAATAATAACTTCAAAAAAAATATATATTTAATTGTAGAAATGATTTGAGGAATGCTCGACTAGTTTAAATTAAAAAAAAATTTATTGATTATAAAAAAAATGAAACATTGATTAATAACTTTATTTACACGCACATTCTCGCACTCGCACAGAAAAGAACATATTATGCATAATAAACATGGCTGATAAAATATATTTCCTCTTTTTACATTTTGAAAATAGGTATGTGTTATAGTTTATCTGCGAAAGAAAATAATAATTAGGATCAAAGTTCATAGCTGGAAAAGTCCTAAGATTTAAATATGATGGAATATGTAGCATCTGATATTTTTATTTACGAAAGTTGAGATTAAAATAATAAGTTAATATATGAGAGATTACGGATCATTTTATATTTGTTTTACGAAAGTCGAATTTAATTAATTATGAGATTGCCTTTTAAGTTTACGTAAAGAATGAATGAAAGCATTATAAAAAAAAATGTTTACCTAGGATTTTGCTTAGTCTTCTGCTGCTTCTAATTTGGTGAAGGTTCGAACCTGATAGATGATGTTTCCATAATACATGGTTATTCATTTCACATAAGTTCAGCGTAATATGTTTGGACGATTCTTGTATATTAAACGGAACAACGTCCTTAGACTGATTGGAGCACTATGTTCGGACGGTATTGTTGTTGATCATTCATAGCTGTGGAGATGTTCTGGCGGCGGAGCGTCGATCAATCACTGAAGGGTTTTCTAGCCCATCATGACGATCGACGCTCTAAATGTTAATTTCACAGTGATCATGTTGGATAAACCGGATAGCAAAAAAAAAAGGAAAAAGTTCTAGTTGTAGCTTCCGGAGGAATCTAGAAAAAAAACTATAAGCATAAGCGAAAACAAAAAAAAGTGAAAAAGGAGTGTAAAAGATCTTTTCTTTAGATTTAGGTTCATATTTATATGGGTTGGTTATTATCTGAGGATCGAATCTCCACCCAGAGTTCCATATTCTTTGAGTTGTCGTTGGGGTCCGTGTCCTACGTAATGTCCACTCAATCCATATGCTTGAGGCAATCTTAGGTTTATGCAATCTCATATTACAATCTCAGTTAGAAACAATTCATACTTATTCACACCTTTTATGCATACATGTGTGCGTGTTTTAAGAGAACAATTTAACTTACATTAGTTTAAAAGTCGAGCATTTAATCTGTCTCAAAATCACTTCTATAAGCTTTTAACTTTCACTACAGTTATAATCTAAAACAAACCCCCTTTTAATTACCCCCGCGGCATATACAAGTAGAAATCACTTATTGAGATTTAAAATGGCATATTAGTAATATTTTATATTTTATTATTTTTTTTTAGAGAATGTTATTATAGTAGATTATATGAAAGCCTTAAACTATTTAATCAGAAATATTAACATTTTATTTTACAGTGTATTTTATAACGCATTGAAAGAAAACTACATTTATTATTATTATTTTCCTTTTTCATAAGTTGAAAGTGAAAGAAGAAAAAATATAGAGTGTTTACATTGCTCGTGTGTGTGCGTATATACCTGTACCGACTTTGTCTCGGTACAATAGGTATATTTCCTTTTAATATTAAGTTATTTATATCAAATGCATTCCATCCAGGTTTAATTCTATAATTAATTTCATCCATTATATGTATTAATAATTTGACCAAAGTATTTGTAATTGTTTACTTTTTCTAATTCATTATTGTCAATCTTCTTTTTTTTTTTTTTTTTTTTTGAAAAAATCCATTGATTGTTACTTTAGTCTTTTTAGCATTTATCTTTAGTACTACTATTCTAATTTCATCTGATAACTCTTGTAATATTTCCTGAAGTTCTGAAGCATTGTTTGTAAAAATAATTGCAACTTCTGTAAAATCTAGATGATTTAAATAATCTCCATTTACTTTTAATTCTTTGTCTTCCCATTGTAATACATAAAATACTTTTTTTTAAAACTATTATAAAAAGTTTTGGAGATATGGAGTTACCGAGTCTTGTCTGATTACCGAAGTTAAGTGATGTTAGGCTTAGTTAGTACTTGGATGGGTGACTGTTGCAGGCCTGGTTGATATAGTATAATGAATTTTCAGCTAGAAATGAAAGTAGGAGATATAAACACAAGTTGCTGTCTGAGTATACTAATACAATTCTATCCAATTTAATTTCAGATTAAATAGAAAACCTAAACTTTTGACATCAGATTTGAAAATCAAAATATCTCAGATAAAATGGATAAATGATTGTTTTACTCCAAAATATATACACTATATTAATGTCAAGCAATAATTGTATTTTTTTAATGCTTGTTTTATAAATTCACTACAATCAAACAAAAATTTACTATAATCTATCATATGAATCTATGTTGTGTGCATTTATAGGGTTAAATATTCACATGGCAGGCTTTAATATTTATATTCATTTATTTACTCCTAGTAGCATAAATTTAATATCTGTCCTTAATGCAATGCATCTTTAGAATATAATATTTTGTGCATAAGAATATTAATCTATGTGTTGATATGATTAATATTTTTTTTCTTACTAATGCAAATAAGATAAACTACAAAATATATAATGAAGTGTTTGAATTTGGGAGTGTTTATACTATAATGATGACTATTAGAAGAAAAGGCATATTTAATGTTGATTATTATTTGTCATGTTCATTAGTAAATTGCCAGTTTATTGTTTAGAATAATGTATGTTACTTTGTGTTTATATTTATTGATGGTTTTCTGACAAGAATTTGAGCTTTATCATTGCTGATCTATAACATTAATTGATATGGTTTGAGATGGACATTGTGTAATGTCTATGGTAGTTTATATTTTTATTTAAACCAGAACTAATATATGTTTAATGTAACTAGTTTTAATATATGCTATTATTTGTAAATGATTATATTTTATTGAATTAAATGCCCTAATTTGAAACCATTGCAAATTATTAGATATTATCTGCAGATTTTAGTCTTAGCTATCAACTCAAGTTATTCAAAACTTGAAACATATGAGTAGAATTTCTATTTTAAAATAAAAAAATCATTGAGTTTATTGTTTTGAATTTTGTGATTTTCAACTTTTCCTAAAAAATAGCAAGTGAAGAAAAAAAAAGTAATAGGAATGGAATGGACATCATTAAAAAGTTAATAGAAATTTTACTATAAAATAATATAAGAATTAAAAAAATAAGTATTAAATATTATTTAAAAGCTGGCATGAACTTTTCTGGAGAAAACTAAGAAGTAAAAAGCAAATTGTTGGTAAATTTGAATTTTTTTTTTATTAAAATGTATAACCAATGTAAGCTAAAATTAATGTGAATAGAATACCTTTTATCCAAAGGTTTTCCGAATTAGCAGTTTTTTCAATAAGTTAATATATATTTATTTAACAATACATTTATCTCCTGTATTTTTAAAGCATTTCTATTCAATTTATGTTTTAAAGTCACAAGAAGTATATAATAAAATTGTAATAGTATTGCATATTCATAAATTTATATGTTAATTATATAGGTAGAAAGTTTTGGAAACTAAAACTTCCAGATTAATGATGATTTCAATCCTATGTTTAGGATAATTCTAATTTTCATTGTTATGAATTCAAGTTGCTTAGATGTAATTTTATGTTCTTCTAGTTTACATCTGAATATTAGCATTATTTGAAATTGATTGTAAAATCATAACATACTCTCAACTTTTTTTATTATCTTAGAAAAGCTGTTATAAGATCATACAAAATTGACTTCCATCATATTGAGGCATGCATTCACAACCAGGGATAGGAGAAAAAAGTCTATTGCAATTTGTATTTTTTTTTTTTTTTAATTTGTATTAATAAATGTTGTTTTATCTAAAGATTGAATTAAGAGGGGTACCAATTTTCATATACTTTCAAGTAATCTTACTGTGTTTGTCGACCATTTAGATTGTTTTTAAGCTTAAGTCTGTTCTTGTTTAATAAGCATTTGCTCAATGATTAATGTACATACGGAGAGAGAGCGAATGAGTGAGAGGGAGGGGGGATGAATTACTATATATTTTTATCTATACTATTTTGATTCTACAAATTGTTTAATATTAAATTTACAATCTAAATAACAGGAACATTTTGAATTAAGCAGTTGTTCAAATTAAATAAAATATTGAGTTTTTTGTCTTTTTCTGTTTTTTAATATATCATTAATTGAATATTAAATGTGCAAATTTACATATAATATTATAAAATTTAAGTTGTCATCAGATCATCGGGTGGTTTAAGCAAAGATGAGATTGAAAATATGATTAAAAATGCTGAAAAATATGCTGAACATGATAAAAAGAAGAAGGTAACTAATGTTTGTATATTTTTATATGCATTTATGGTGTACAAGATCTTTTTATAAATTTTCTTTTTTTCTCATTAATTTTAGGAAACTATTGAAGCTGTGAATCAAGCAGAAGGTATCATTCATGATACTGAAAGTAAAATGAATGAATTCAAGGATCAACTTCCTGCTGATGAAGTAAGTATTTGAAAGTTATGATCATCTTGCTAGGAAAATATTAGATAACATATATTTACAAATTTTATTCTTTATAATAATTCTAAATATGGAAATGTTTTGGACATTATTGTCAATAATATTAGTATTATTAATTTTTTTTTTTTGCAATAGTTATATTTTTTTTTAAACTTATTTAATTATAGTATTTTGCCATTTTATATTTTCTAGCATGGTGTTATTTATTTTGTATATGTAATTTTAGTTAATTAAAATGTGCAAGTATTTTTTAGCATTCCTATCTTTTTTATTATTATTATTTCAATATAGATTTAAATTTAATAGTTTACATTTTGCTTTTTATACTTTTTCTCCTCTCTAAAGATATTTTTTATATGTAAATATATTCACTTATTTTAATATGTCTGTCAATATAATTTTTTTTTTTTTTTTTTAGTGTGCTAAATTACAAGAACAAATTAATCAGGTTAGACAAAAATTAAACAATAAGGATAATGAAACTCCTGAAAGCATCAGACAAGCCACCGGAGAACTTCAACAGTCTTCTTTAAAACTTTTTGAAGTAGCCTATAAAAAGGTGAGTTTTTAAAACATTTTTTTTTTTTATGTATATTATAAATAACACTTATTATTAATAGGTAATGCAGTTATGATTATCTGATATTGTGCATAAAAAATTATTTTGCAGAAAAATTTTAGTAACTTCTGAGTGTAATTTAAGTATATTGACAAACATTCTTATACTCAAATTTCCAAGCTGCGTGGTTTTTTTTTAACTCAAACTAATTTGCACTTCAAGTGCTGTAAAATTAAATTTATCATATAAGTGTAAATAGTTACCAGTGACTAAATAGTTACTAAATATAAATTTTTCCATCATCCATTTATTAGAATTTGAATCTCAAGCTTGACTAAGAAATGTAGCACTTTTCAAAAGTAAACCACAAATAATGTTATTCCAAAATATTAATCTTCACTTGCTTTACAAATTGTATAACTTATAATAGTTTACAAAAATTGTTTCATTTTAAATTATTTAATTGTTGTAATTTGTTATTCTATATTTCATAATATATTGTTGATTAATTTTACTTAAGATTTCAATTTGTAACATATGTGATTAGCAAAAATGTGACTTATTTTTATTGTCAAAATCAGCATTGCCCTGAAATGTAGTTTTTTTCCCTTCATCAATATTTCTCGGTTGTTTTCTCATCCCTGGTGTTCGCCACGGGATGGCGTTGATGCTAATCAAAAACATATATAATGATTCCGGGGCCGGACCTAAATGATCGATTTGATCTAAAAAGATCTGATTTCTTAGATTTGTAATAAAATATTCTACTAACTAATACTATTATATGATGTTACTTTTTTCATTTTTGTAAATGTTTATTAAACTTATCTTGTTTTCGAGTTTGTGTGTGTGTGTCTTTAAAGTTATGGAGTTTTTTTAACTTTTTTTTTTGTACTTTATGTGCGTCTTTTTAAAGTTACGGTCTTTTTTTTTTTTGCAAGAGTAAATCAATACTTTTATTCAAAAGCAAGATATAATAAGTAAATGTTTATTAATCTTATCTTGTTTTTGAGTTTGTGTGTGTGTCTTTTTAAAGTTACGGTCTTTTTTTTGCAAGAATAAATCAATAATTTGATTCAAAAGCAAGACGTAATAAGTCAATGTTTATTAATCTTAGATTGTTTTTGAGTTTGTGTGTGTGTGTCTTTAAAGTTACGGGGCTTTTTCTCATTTTTTTTTGGACTTAATGTGTGTCTTTTTTTGAAGTTACGGTATTTTTGGTCAAGAGTAAATCAATTATTTTATTAAAAAAGCAAGACGTAATTCTTAATCTATCAAAAGTAACGTCATTTATGTACTACAATTTAGAATTGATACCCGACTACTATTAGTAAGGACCGTCATTGAAAGACTCAATTGAAAAATGATACCCGACTAATTTTTGTTTTCTTTTTTTTTTTGGGGGGACAGTAATGAATCAGAAAGTAGGTTGTTTTTGTTAACTCTGTCTATATAAAAAGGGTACCATTATTGAAATACCAAATTTAAAAATGATAGCCGACTAATTTGCATTTCTTTTGACAGTAATTAATCAGAAAGTGGGGGGTTTTTTTTTTTTTTGGTAAATCTTGTGTATATATATATATAAAAATACCGTAATTCAAATACTCCATTGAAAAAACCAAACCCCGTTGAAATTTGCTTTTTCTTTTTTTTTTTTAAGACAGTAATTAATCAGGAACTGGGTTGTTTTTGTTAGTGTATAGATATAAAAACTAATCTTATTTTGAAATAATAAATGTAACAAAACAAAAAAAAAAGTAATAGCCGACTAATTTTCTTTTTTGGACAAGTAATTCCTAATAATTAGACACTGGGTTGTTTTTGTTTGTGTGTATATATATAGCAAAAGTAACTGGTCATGGACGAATTCTCGCGAAAACGGTACTTTTCGCATGATCCTTGAAATTTTTTTCCGTTCCGCACCCTTAAAAGCAATTTTTGAGGGTTACCCATTCGTAATGGAATCTTCAGGACATTATTACTAAACTTACAACGGTAAAGTAAGTTACAACACATTTAAAAAAAATAGACGTCATCAAATCTTAAAAAACTACGACTTCTTCAAATACACACACTCTCGCACGAAACTACAGAGAAAATAGATATTCTACTATTACGAGAAAATGATGAACAAAATTAACTACTGTAACGGCTTCCAATCAAGGCATTTCTTTCTCTTCGCTTTTAGCATAGAAAAAAAAAACCATAACCGGCAGCCGGCGGGAACTCTTTCTGTTTTTTATCATAGAAAGAAGTCTCATTTGTGTTGGCTTCTGTCGCCGCCACTGCCTCCATCCAACATAATATGAGGACTCTTTTCTGCATTTATAATGTAGAAATTTTCCTCTTTTGTTGGGTGAATGCCGGTGAAATGGTATATTTCTAGGAATTGACCTAGATATCTCAAGGCGAACACCAGGGATGAGAAAACAACATTTCTTTTTTTTATATTTTCAAAATCAACATTGCCCTGAAATGTAGTTTTTTTTCCTTCACCAATATTTCTCTTTGTTCTAATTATTTATAGTAACAATTTAGAAATATTTTTCAGGATTCAGGGATTTTCAGTTCAGAAATTTTGTTCATCTAAAAAAAAAATTTACGTTGCACTTGTATGAGTAATTTTTGAAATTTTATATTCAAAACTGCCTGAAAAACAATTATTAATTTATCAGTTCCTAGTGATTAAGACAGTACTTTTGTGTGAATGATAAATAAATTGACCAATGGCATGTAGCCAATGAAAATCTTACTCAGATAAATAACTGACATTTATAATATTTTTCATGTTAATTTAATTTTAGTAAAATTATAAATGTTTAGCCATACTGATCACTGGTTCTCTGATAAGTTTTAATCATGGATTTTTATATTTTTAAATGATGGTTATATCGATATTTTATTTGCAGTTTTTTTTACCTTTCTGATTAATTATGATTTTGTTTTAAGTTATAACTTAAGTAATTTTTTAAGAGCTGGCGATATTGAAAAGCTATTGCAATAGAAAATGTACTACAATACTTAGATGTAGCTAAAATAATTAATTAATGATTGTGTTTTTAAATCATTTTTTTAAATCTTCTACAATTAAATCATTGTGAGCTTATAAAAATCATATTAATGAAATGATTATCAGTAAATGGCTTTATATATTATTATGTTTTATCTGAAAAAAAAATTTCTTGTTTTTAAATTATTTTATTCTGCCATCATACTTAAGTTTATGAGTATCTATTTTTCTTTTTTTTACTTGAAAACAGATTCTTTTTAGACTGTTTTATATGTTAAGTCATCACATCTATGAATAAACATGAGTATAAACCACAAAACTTTTTAGACATTTTTCCCCCCAATGTTACTTCTACTGAAAGCATTTCATTCCAATTTAATTCTGATTATTTTCATCCAATATGTTGTTTCCATTTATATAATAAATTTGTCTAAGGATTTATAATTGCTAACTTCTAATTCAATACAATCAAAAACTATTTTTCTTCCCATTTTGTAGTTATATAACATTTCATAAAAATCTGAACTGTTTGTGAAAACAATCACATTATTTGCATATTCCAAGTGCTATCTCTGTTTTTACTATTTTTGCTTTTCAGTAATATGCTACACACCATGCTAATATTAAATCTATTTCAGTATAGTTATGTAGTCTGGTCATTACACTGCATTTTGATAAATATTTAAGATGTGACAATACTATGAATTTAGCCATGAGTAAATATAATATATTTATTGCCACCTAAAAAACAGTAAGTGGAACCTGATTATGGACTTGGGATGTGATGCACTGTGACTTCTCCTTATACGGAGTCAGGAATCTCTCAGCAATTATGCCCAGAGAAACCTGTTGGCCATTTTGGCTTCACTTTCCATTCCCCATCCCAAGTTTTCCCATATTCTTCCCTATCCTGCTCCATCCCATTTTCACAACATAATCTTTGTCAACTCCATTGCCTTTATATCTAAAAACCCCTTATTTTTCCCCAAACCCAGCATAAAAACCAATAAGCCACTTTCTGTATAATCACTTTGACTTTGTTCATATTCTTCCACAACTTCATTATTTGTACGCTTTCTGCTTTTAGACATTTACGTTCAATTAACAGATGCCTAATATTTTCTATGCCTTCCTTACACAACTTGCAGAGTAAATCACCCGCATTTTTCCCTTGTTGCTAAAGATCCCATTCGAGCCTTAAACAGTAAACTACTTTCCTTGCTATTATCATAATTAACTCGCACCTAATATTCTGTTTACTTCTATAAATATTTACTCTTTTTACTCTCCAACTCCCTAGTCTTTATTAACGCAACTATTCTTTTATCCCATTCCTTAAAACTCAACAATTCTAACACAAATCATCCCACCTTTTGTATTAAGTATACTGACATAAATTCCTTATCTAAATCTTTTGCATATCGCATTATCTTTTGCAGCCATCTTGTTGCCTGCCCTTTATTCATAACTCAATTAAATATTATTTTGGCTATTCTTTTATTATCCAGAAACTACAATCTTCCCAACATTTTCATTTTGCTTTTTGCATCTCTCATATAAAAACTTGAGCATCCCATTTCTCCTTGAATTGCCTCCTTTGTCGTCCACACTTCTGCATCTAATGCATATCTTCCTACTTCTCTTTGTACTTTTTCTAAGTAATCTAATACCCCTTTATTAACATATAATGCATCATTACCATATGTTAAGTAATCTAATACCCCTTTATTAACATATAATGCATCATTACCATATGTTAACCCTGCTATTTCCACTCCCTTCCATGCAATTCTAGCTACGTCATATTTATTATACTAGAACACTCTTAGTTTCTTTATCAACCCCTTTCTTTTCTTTGCTTCATTTATCAATTTTTTCTCCCATTCATCCAAGCAATTTCTCTGATTACTTAAGATGATTCCCAAATGATTATATCTATTCACCATACTTAACTTTATATCCCCCAGTAAAATTTCTTTTTCTTCTCTTTCCCCAGTATTAATCATCATTACTTTTGATTTTTCTTCAGTAAATTTAATCCCCATCTCTTTACCCACCTTTGTGCATGTCCTCAGCATAACTTCCATATCTTCCCTTCTTTTTGCACACACAAAAACATCCACAAGTAAAAGACCCGGCAATGTATATACTCCCTTGCTACCTATTAATGGTATCTCTACCCCTCTTCCTAGTTTTTCTATTGCTCTCTCCATTATTCTCAAATACAACATAAACAAAATAGGTGAAGAGAACAACCTTGCCTTAGTCCCACCCCATTTTTAACTTTAACTGATTCTGTATTTCCTAATTTAACCTTTCTGTTGATGCTTACGAGACCTTGCGTTGATGATTGACATCACTCTAATTCTGTTATTTTTAATGCTAGGATAGTCATTAGTTAGATTTTTAAAAGTTCTGTAAGATGCTGCCCTCTGTTGAATTATTTTACAAGTAAAAAATCAATAAAAGTGCCTGTGAAGCTAAACAAAGAAGAAAGCTTGTCGATGATTAGCTCTCAAGCGTCAAAGACATTCTGATTGGCTGGCAAGGACCAAGAAACCGTCTAATCAAAGAAAAACGCTAAGATTTTCAATTCGAAAATGATAAATAAATGTTTTTAGACAATTATAAAAGTATTTTTTGAGAAATTATGAATATATAAGTAAAATAATGCTAAAACCAAAATTATTTTTAAAAAATATTTAAGATTTTAGCAAAAAAAAAATTTACGTCAGCAACTCTTTTTAATTCGTTATTACATTCGCCTTTTTAAATTTGCCGCTATCAAATATTTCGACAATAAACAAATAGAAATTTATTTTTGAAAGAACTTTTGTTCACTTTCATAACCTGACAAATTATTAATATACTTTTTACAAACGAATCTAAAGCAAATATGATATTAAAAAGTGAATATATTTTGACAATTGACTTTGTCTTGGCCAATTAAAAGTTTTGATTTTTAACTCACTCGGGCCAAATAATATAATCAGCGGTCAAAAGATTAAAGGTGATCTACCTTAGCACTTATCTACCTAATTCATGAAGAATCGAATAGATGTCCGCATCTTATCATAATTTTATTAGTTTCTTAAATGTCCTGTGATTTGATCTCTATCTCAAATTTGTCTCTAAAACAAAAACTAAATAAACTCCCATAAAACGGATGAAATATGAATTTCTATATTCTGTAAAATAAAATTTACCCTTTTAAATGTAACTCCATTTTCAGATGACAATAATTTAAACTATCTTTTCATTATTTCTTACTATATTAGTTTTTATTATAATTCAAACCTTATAATTGCAGTTATTTTACACAAGAGCATGTGTGTTGGCAGAACATAATACATTTCCACATATATAAATTTTAACTATCCTGTGCTAACCCACATTAAAGCTATTTCCTTATGCGTTTTAAACAGTAAAATATTCTATCTAGGCAAATATGAAAATTTTTATAATCTTTATAACTCATTATGCTTAAAAGCAAACTATATTATGATGAACCTAATGCACCAGTAATAGACCGCAATTATATAGTTAAATTTTAAATGGTTGATTATTATTAAATATGTGAATACTTAGTACTTTTATATCAAAACACTCGTGCTTAAATGAATATTTCACCCCAGGCAGAAAATCGCTTCCTAAACATATAACTTTTGAATACTATTGTTGGATCTTAGTCATTGTTTTTTAGAACATTATTCATCATTTTATATACAATTCCTAATATATTTACTTAGAAGCATAATTTTATACATAACTTGAAATTCTATTTTATGTATATATTCTTATCAAAATCTTTATTATAAATTTAATTAGAAAAACATCTTAACAAAGGGTATAAGCATCTTACAATAAATGCTTTCTTAGTAATCCAAAAATCAAATCTCGAAAACTTCTCAGTAGAATCTCATTTTTTTCATTTAACCTCAAAACAATATATTTTATAATTAATGTCTGCCACCAGAATGAATACACATTCAAACATGCACATATAAATATAGTTGTGTATTCACATACAAATATAAAATAAACTATTAGTCATTATATTTCAGACATTTCAACTTTGTTATTAATGCAGTGAAATTAACTTGTTTAAATTATTTTCAATAATATTCAAAAGATTCACAATAATAATAAAACAGTATCTGGTTTACACACACTTAATGATTTTTTTAAAACTTTATTTTTATAATTTCTGACATAGAATATCAGCATTTGAAATATTATAGTTATTGCCTTTTAGAAATTTAGTCATGTTTTAAACAAAAAATTATTTAAACAAAATGTTTACATAAAAAAAATCTAAAACAATAATATACATAATTTAAAAAAAACTTAATATTATTTTTAACAACGCAATACTTTTTATAATTAATTTTCAAAATATATAATTATAATGAGAGAGAGCGCATTTCATAATTTGTTGAGAGTTTTTATACTTCAGAATAAATATAAATATTTTGGTGCTGATTTAGAATGTGCTCACTGCCAATCATATATAACATCCCTATGGAAATTTGATTTTATCTTGCATATTTTCTGCTCCATGATTTCTTTTCAAATAAATTAGAGGAATCAAAATTGTTTTTCTCTTTAATTAATCATGCCAAAATCATAAAAGAATCCTTTATAGTTAATCTAGAATAATTATACATTCAACTTTAATTAAAACATTTTTTTCTTTTATTAATATAATTTTCCAAAATTTTGATCTAAGCAGTTTATTTCTAGTTTAATCTCTGTTAATAATAATAATAATAATATAAAAGAATTATTTTATTTAAAAACTTTTACATAAAACAACCTTAATTATAGTATTAACAATGTAAGCAGTTTTAATCCTAAGAAATTAAAGAAGAAAAAAAATGTACTTGTAGTTTTGTTTTTTTTTCATTTAAATATATATATTTACGCATGTTTAAAGCATATCTGTTTGAAAGTGTTTAGCTTTCACATTATTATAATATCTGTTTACGATTAAATTTGATATATTTACATTTAAATATTTAGTAACAAAAATAGAGATATATTTTATAATTTTGAATATGTTTTATTTTTTTGTTCGTCTTAAAAATAATTTGTATCATTTATTTTCATGCACATCTTACCTAATTTCTTAATATTTTTAAATGACTAATTTAAGTGTGCTTTATCTGTTGGGCAACAATATTATTGTAACTTTCTATTGCTCCTCATCCTGCCTGTTCCATGTATTGGCAATGAAATATTGTTTGAATATATATATATTTTCCATGTTTCTCTGAAAATAAGACCGGGTCTATTAATTTTTGCTTCAACAGATACTTTAGGGCTTATTTTCAGGGGGTGTCATTTTTTATATACAAAAGTACAATTATTCAAGTACTTTTTTTATTTACAGAAAACTGTAATATTCTTACTTTGGGAGCTGAGCCCCCTCTCCAATTTTATTCTAGCTCTCTCTTTGCATTTATCTTTTCTGGCCATCAAAATATTATTCCATTTAAATTTACCATTAAACCGAGAGTTAATTAAAATTTGCGAGATAGGAGTGGTAACAAAAATGATTACAGTTAAGAATGATTTGTTCACACAAAAGCAACAAAAAAATACAAGCACAAAAATTTAGAAGATGTTACCGTGTTTCTCATGCACATTAAGTATGTTATAACATACTAGAGTAAAATGGACTACAGTAAAATGAAGGATAAAGAAGGTTAAAAGAAGAGAATAAAATTTTATGAAGACTGCATGGTACAGTCAAAAGTGTAAGATTTTTGAAATTCAATATAACATACGGCTTATTGAAATTCATATATGACACAATCACATCCATTGTAAACACTTTTCAAATTACTTGTAATAGTCTTTCTTGGGTATTCTTTTTAAAAAAATTTCTTGAAGAGAAAGTTTGATGATTTAACTTAAGCTAAATTTTGGTTATTAAAATCATTTCTGTTATTTAGTCTTTTAGGAGGAAAACATGTTTAAGAAATCAAACTGATTTTTCTTTTATCTTGAATATTAAAAAAGCTACTTATGATGAAAGTCTAAGTATTAAATATAAGTAAAATAAGTACTTATACGTACATAAATGAAATTATAAATTGGCTTGTGGTAGATAAAATTTTAAAAGCTTTTTAAATTGTTCATAGTCAATAAATTGATTATAAGTCCAAGATTCAGCTGAAAGGAAATCGTTTTTCTATACAGATAGAATTACATTTGTCAAAAATGTTTTTGACAAGAAAATACATAAGTATCATATAATTTATACTACCATTTATTTAAAGCATTAATAAGCAAACAGTTTACACTTTGTGGCTAATTGTTCTAAATCAAAATATATAAAATGCGCTAACAAGCACCCAAAGCTAAAAACAAATAAAGAAAAGTATATATTATTTTTATTTTAATATATATATTTAATCAAATGGTTAAGCGCTTTCAAGGGCCAAAGCCCTCATATTCATAGCCGTTTTATAAAAATATAAGAAATTGATTAGGAAGATAAAAGAGGCTTACTTTATCTCTAGAGATGGCGACGCCATAAATAGAAAAGACTCTTGCTACAAAATATCCAAGAAATGGAATGCGTAATCATTTCATTTGCATAAATTTACATCGCTTCTAATCAATTTCTTATATTTTTATAAAACAGCTATGAATATGAGGGCTTTGACCCTTGAAAGCGCTTAGCCATTTGATTAAATATATATATTAAAATAAAAATAATATATACTTTTCTTTATTTATTTTTAGCTTTGTGTGCTTGTGCGTGTTAGCGCATTTTATATATTTTGAGTTAAAGCATTAATGTCAATAATATTGTTATACATTCATTAATTTATAATTCAAAACATCCATCATGTTTCAGCAGACAATCTGTCTGGCAACAATCTTAACCTGGATTTATATTTGGGCTAGGGCTTATATTATTAGCATCCATACTAGGGCTTTTTTTCTGGTTAGATTTTATTTTCAGGGAAATACAGTTCATGTAACAAATAAATATTTTTGCTAATGATTTCTTTTTTGATGTTTTTTTTTTTATATATAAATTTAAATTGCAGGTCTTTTTTTTTTTTACTTAGATTATGTGGCTTTCAAATGATAATATTGAGCTACCTAATTATTTATTACTAAATAGTTATTTGAAAAATTCTTCTATATAATTTTAGTTGTAGAAATCACGTTAGCTTTTTTTATTGCTGAAATAACTTTCTATATATATTTCAAATTAATTTTTTTTACATTAGCACAATTTCTTTCCGCTCTGTTTTGCAGAATTTTTAATAATCAATTCTTCCAAATGAATTGATTTTTAATATTTTATATGTCTTGGTTTTTCAATGCATGTCCTTTTTTTTTTTTGACTTACTGTTAAATTATTACTTATTTGTTGATGGTATTTTTAAAGAACTATTTGTTTATTTTTATTATTCTGACTGAAGTCCACACGTAAAAAATTTGTAACATAATAAAATTATTTATAGATTCTAACTTAAGTTTATTGAATTATTTCCAAAGTTTATGGATATCAATTTATTAATATTGTCTTTTTTAATTGCCTTTCTTTCTAGCTTTGCATTTTATTAATTGATTATCATTTCTTGCTTTTTTGTTATATATATTGATTTTATATATATATAGATGGCAGCTGAAAGGGATCAAGGAAGTAGTAGCAGTACAGGAACAACAGAAGAGAAAACGGAAGAAAAGAAAGATGACAGTGATAAAAAGGAAGAAAAGAATTAAATTATTTTATGAATAATGGCATATATTAGACTTTGATTTTTGCAATGCGGACTATTACAACTATGTATTGCAAATTACGGGGAGGGGGGAATCTTATTATCATCTATACTAATTCGAATAAACTGAGTGATGCCGAATTAGGACAGCATCTTCAATGACAGTGCAGTAAATTTAGGAAATCAGTTAGTCTTTGTTTTCAAGAGCATTTTTACTGATACATTGTTGTAAGAAATTTTTGACTATCATCTATCTGTAAAGCTATTCATTTTAAATAAATAAAAAGTTGAAGTATATATTTAAAAAATGTGTTAAATGTTTGTCTAATATTAATATAATAGTAAACATGAAAATTAAATGTAATTCAGTGGGCCATTTTAGAAATAATATTTGGAATCAAAATTTTTACTTTTGATAAGGTTTTAAATAATTAAGAAAATTTATATTCATTTATTATATCTCATTTAGCATTTATAGAATCTTGAAAACAGCTATTTTGAAGAGGGGGGGGGGTCCAGGTTTTTTGTTTTCTAAGCGTATACTAAATGAGAATCTAATGTTTTTATTTCCTTATACACAAAACTGTTAAGATTTCATTCTCAAGATTAAATCATTGTCGACTTTGGGAGTTTTTTTATTTTCCTACATGTGATTAGACATGTAATTATTTTATATTTATTTGATAATAAATTTAAAAGTTTTCTACTCATTTAATGCATATTATTGTTGAAATTTATAATATTTAATTATAAATAATGTATTGTACCACTATTAAAATTGGCAGAACACATTGATGCCCAAACCCAAAACGTTAAATGAAATGTACCACTATTGAACTTAAGCATCAGACATAGATGTTCAGACTCGAAACATTGGTCGCCAAATGTATTGCAACTACTTCAATCATATAGTGACATATGATATGATCACCACTTTAAGTTATGACTGTAATTGACTTATTAGCCCAATCATTAACTATGATGAGCATACTGAGAGTCATTATCAGCTTACAGTCTATTGCTGATAATGTTATCTCCACACAGCAATATTTCCTGCTCACCAAATGGGTATAAACTCATACTACCTAAGTATACTACAATTATTATTAGTTCTGGTGAGACATATTATTAAATACCAGAACGGCACCACTAGCAACTTAGTTTTAATCCTATACCCTCTGAAGAATTTACATTAATTCCAGTTCATAGTTCTTATGATTTTTGAAAGGCAATGGTAATTGCACCACTTAACTAACTTCATGAAATGCCCAAATGAAAAGTGAACAAAGGCAAAACAATTATAACAATTTATTCCAGTATCAATGTGCGAGTGGTATGTATATCCTCTCAAACTATTAGCATTACAACAATCGTATTACAAATATATATATATAATGCACACACATTTAATTATAAAGTAAATACTGATACAACATATAGAAATAAATTAATATAGTTGATAATTAACAATTTAAAAAAATAGAAAAAAATATACATTTATACATAAAGTGAAAACTAAATAGCTTATCTTACTTCAGTTTTTGTACTTAGTTCTTTTGTATTTGAATCTGATCCTTTGTTCAAAAAAAAAAAACTTTATTCAAATAAGAAAATTAATTTAAAAAATTGCTGAAAAATATGTGTACCCATAAGCAATATGAATATATGTAATACAGATTAATTTTCACCTGTGTGCAATATATAAAACCAAAAAATTACAACTTTTGATAAAATTTCATTTCCAAAACAAGACATCAGAAAAAACATGGCAGCAGTTTTTAATATCAAGAATATAGTATTTGTAATATAATACATATCAAATTAATTTATAAGCTATAATATTTGTCATTCTCTATATCAACTGAGATCTAAACATTGACAATTCTGTACTAAAAGTTAATTTCCAAAAAAACATAAAATGGTAGTAGTAGTATTATCCAAGCACAGTTGCTTCAATTATTTGATGTAACAATTGGGTAAATCAGTATTGACTACATGACACATTTTTTATTGTTATTCACAATTTTGGATGACAGCTGAAATTAAAACTACTGATTTTATGCTAAAAGTTTATTTTTAAACAAAATGATAGAAGTTTTAAAGTCCAAGCATAGTTTTGTCTATTAAATTAATATTGTCTTCCAAATTATGAAATTTAACTTGCTTATAAACTGTATGAATATATAGTTATCAGATGAAATCAAAACATTGACAATCGTATACTAAAAATTCATTTTCAAATAAACATGTTGACAGCTTTAATGCCAGTGCAAAGTTACATAACTATTTTGATGTAAAAATATTTTCAGAATATAATTTCTATTTATGTAAAATTGAATTATAAAAAAGATAATTTATACATTACCAATTCTATACAAAACCAAAAAAGTTCACAATTCTAATACTAAACCTTTATCTTCAGAATGTAAACAAAAAAAATGATAATTTTTTCATTACATTAATTTTTGATAAAACATAAAGAATTTTCAAATTTTATAAATTTTTTATCACTTAGTAAAACAAAAATTCAAATAAACTAAACTAATAGCATCGGTTATATAAGGGAGCTTGAACGTTTAATTAGAGGATAAAATGTTTTGTTTTTTTTTTCATTTTTTTTAAAGTCGTTCTAACAACTGTTAATAAAACAAATTTTTAAGCATTTTTTAATCCATTATCTTGATATACAAAAAATGGCACAACTTTTATTACAGTACTGTATTCCAATTTTAGCTATTTCCAACTGCAAATTTTCTTTATAAATCAATAAATATAATTGATGAATTTAAATTTATTTTTTATAAAATTTGCTTTTTTTAAGGAATATATGTTAATGTTACATTTAAGTTAAATTAATATGTTTCTTTTTTAAACATTTTTCACTTTACCAATTTAATTCTAATTATATATATGAATGATTACATTTCTTAAATCACAATTTCAGATTATTAATAGCCTAACTGTATCAATTCTCAGAAGAAAACAATGAATTCTTACAATCCTGCTCTCATCAATGATTATTTGCCATATCGATTTTCATTGATTAAAATTTAAATATAGATAGACTGCCATTAATGCCAAAACTGAATTTAAACCTCATTTTGAATTAAAAGTCAGAAATACACAGTCATTCAAATACAAATTTGGTCATTATATCAGTAAAATGGTGGATGTTTAAAAATTAAGCAGAATAACTTGATGTAATTTAAATGATAATTAAATATTCAACAAAAAAAATTTAATATTAAGAAGAAACTTTGTATTGGCAAGAGGCAAAAATTTGAATACATTACTATCCTGAGATAAAAGTTCATCTTTTTTTTTTATTTGTAAAGATGATTGTGAACAAGAAATGCTTAAAGAGTTATTTGATTTATTAGAAAATACATATTTTGCTTAAAAATTAATCAAATAAAAAAAAAACATTTAAATCCATTAACTTCTTACATTTACTTGATTTTTTTGCATTATAAATTGCTAAAAAAATTCATAATGGTTGAACATTAACATTTAATACTAGAATTGTAAAACTTGTTTGTAAATTTGTATATATAATTAATGAATATATTATAACTATTGTTCAACTGTTTTATGAAAAAAAACTGCATTTAGAAGACATTTTTACTTTCAAATAGAAATATATGACTAGGTTGACATTCAAACTCATTATGTGACTGGTGCAACTATACATGGGCTTTAAAATTACCATCATTTTGTTTTGAGTTTTTGTTTGAAAATGAACTTTTAAATTAGGATTAGCAATATTTTTATTTCATTTATCATTGAGAATAACTACATATAGATAAATTAAATTTTTTGTTAAAATGTTGATTTAGCATAATATGTTATATCAAGTAAACCAACTGCTGATGTTAAGCTATTGCCATTTAATATTTTTATTTGAAAATGAACTTTTAATATAAGAGCAGTGATATTTTGATTTCAGTTGCCATACAAAATTATTACAAACAAATATTAAACTTCATAAAAAATATACATTATCAATACTGTACTAATTGGATTATATATTTTCAAAACAGTGTTCTGACATTAAAAGCTGTCATTGTATTTTTCAATGTCTTGTTTTGAAAATGAAATACAGTACACAATTGGAAATTAACTTTTATTGCAGGTATTCACATTATTTATGAATAATCCGATTTTCATTTAACTTTATACCTATTCAACTTTTTTGTAAATATTTTTGCAATACATTAGCAATTACAATAGAATGACAGCCTGTTAAGCTAATTGCGCAGACGCTTAACAGGCTGTCATTCTATTGTAATTATAATCGCACGCAAGACGTTATAAAATAAATGTTTATTCAAATACATTAGCAACTAAAAGTGTTCAGAAAGTAGAGGGGTTCAAACTCGTATAGTTCAGATTAATGGTAGTCTACATATATTTATAAGAAACAAATTGTGACCATTAACAAGCATTTCAAATTTGTCTTTCAAAAATAAAATTGCTATTTCAAAATGTATAGTGTAATCAAAGGAAAAACTAGATGTTTCTGTTTCTTTAATCATTCACTGCCCATTTCACATGCATTATGACTACAGTATTTTTACTATAACTATTCCATGTAAAACAAAATACAATGTTTCATCTACTTTGGAGAACACTATTGGATCTATTTTAAAAAATCAAATATTTATCTTTAACTGTTTATTTTCTTATTTCAGTAGTTACTTGTTTTCACCAGAAATAACATCCAAAATATCAAATATATGTTTTAATTTTTTCCCTCTAAAAGTAGTTGTTCTTTATGGTATATTATATCATAATCATCATAAACAGCTGATTACAAATGAAAATGATTATTGTTATTTCAGAAGATATAAAATAAAGGTATAATGAAAAGTTTGCAATAACTGTACAAACTAACCTACCCTGACACCTCTCTGAGGAGTGCCAAAGCACGAAACCATGGTCAGGGGTTGGGGGGGGGGGGTTCCTGACATATTTTAAGTGCTGGCTCTGGCTAAGCATTTATCATGTGATCTATGACTTATTTTGACTATAGTATATATACATTTTTTAATATTATATGCTGGTCTTTTTATATATCTTAACAATGTTGTCTTAACTTCTATAGCTAACATTACTTTTTGAAAGACTAAAAAGCTCTATTATATTTTATCTTCAGTCATATCTTTTTATGAAGTCAATCAATATCATACATTTTTAAAAGATCTTTGAAATATCCATCAAAATTGCACTTAAGTGTATCATAAAACTTTTTTAGAAAACTTGTTGCTGTTCATGTCTTTGCAATAATAAATTTAATCACATATCCAGAAAACCAAAAAATATAATCTTTGGTCTTATGATCTTACCATCATATTTTCAGAATAAATTTTTTCCAGTTTCTTATGTTAATAGATGAATCATCTCTTACTTTCATATAATAAGTTGAGGAAAATAATCCGATATATATATCTAATTTAACTGAAGTAATTATATAACAGCAGTAACAATGGAGTCTGTTAAACCTCCTGCTTTTTAACTTAAAAGGTTACCCAGATATTAAAATTTATTTACATTATTCAATATGTAACTATATAGAAGGTAATCAAACCTCCACACCAGTACCATTAAACAATGTTAAAACTGCAAGGATACTCTCATCCCCAGCCACAAATAAAGTCTTTAATAAAATAACTAACTGTCTTTTGACTGGGGGTGATAGTATCCTTGCAGTTTTTAACATCTTGTTCAATGGTGCCGGTGTGGAGGTTTAATTACCTTCTATATAGTTACAATTTAAACATGGTGCCTATAAAATTTAGAGTATTACATTATTCAATTTGATAAGCTAGCTAAAATTTGCTGAATTTTTTTTCCCCATCCTAACTAAAGTATCCAATATTTTTAAATATTAATTGCTAAATCAAAGCCAGTATATGTTGCATTTAAAACTTAACAACATTTAGAAGATTATTTTTCACAGTGGGGGTAAAAAAAAAGCACAATTTCAACTGTTTTGTATTAACAGTCAAGCCAAAGCAATACTTATTTCATACTTTTATTCACTACACTATTTGCATTTGCCAAACAATAAAAACTATGCTTACAGTACTCCTTAATTTTCTAAAATCCCATTGAATTTGTAAACATCTATCAATAGAAACAACTTATAGTAAAAATTGTTAAAAGTTCTTTTGCTATAATACAGTTTCTTTTATCTTCTTATTTTATAAACTGAAATACAAAAGCATTCTTAAGATAGATAACATTCTCATGAGTTCACATATTCTTAAAAAATTTCAGTAATCTTGAAGCTATATCACCAGGACATTTTAAAACTTCTCCCAAGTATTTCATCAATACATAGCTTCCATTTTTAAATTTAAAAAGATAAGTTTAAACTTTATTAAGCTGAATATTTTGTTCAAATCTACATTAAAGATCTTTATCTCAATTGTTATATCTTTATTTAAAAGATTATCCCTTTATCTGTTCAAAATATCATTGTTATATAAAAGAATGCAGTCTGTGGATTTTATAGTTTATTATATTGTTTTAAGTCTATATGTTACTTTCAGTTAATCAAAAAAAAAAAAGATCTTAAGTATTCACAATAAACAAATAACGTTTTGACAGTTTTAATCTATTAATCATTTTAAGCTTTGTTAATTGTAGAATTTTTGAATTTAAATATCCATATTATTTATGATAATTCACATTCAATTTAGTATTTTTCCAAGATACTAATGAGTTCTGATAACCAATCAGATCTAAGTTTCTTAAGATTATTCTATACATCAGTAACATGATAAGATAGAAAATTCAAATTGGAAATTTTTGAGTTTTATTGGCTGTTGAAATTTAGTGTAAACATTAATTGCTTCTGAAGATTTTGAACATTAACTTTTCATATCAATATTTTTATTATAGGACCTACTTTGTAATGCAGCCATCATTAACTTTCTTTTCATTTGGAAGATGTCATTGTTTTGCACCCAAAATTTCTTTATAAACATCAATATGTTGTGTAAAAATTTAATAACAGCAAACAATTGGAGAGCACAAGCTGCTACCATAACCACCAATAACTTTGGTACTTGTCAAGTATTTAAAGGCATTCTGGTCTAAATATACTTGTGCAGTGCTTTTATCTATTTTTAATTTTATTTGCTTTTATTTCAAATTTTTTATAAGCTATATTAATCTTATATACTAATTTCTAACGATTATCTTCATTATATGTACATATTGTCATATCACCAAAAATGTGATGCAATCAATCTTAACCCCTATCCTCATTTCATCCTTATCAAAATAGTTATTTTGTTTCTCATCTAAATTTCTATCTAGGCAATATCTTTTCCGTAAAAAGACCACTTAATTGTATATATTTCTTCTGATTAATTCATACAATTTTTCTAATTAGTGTCTATGTTTTCAATAAACAACTTTTATTTCCAATAAAATAATCCAATATTTTTTTAAGATCTATAAAACAGCTACTTTCCCTCTTCCTTTATGTCTCTCAAGAAATATCACTTTAATTGCATCTCTTATTCCTCCATGTTTCTTACATGTAAACTATTTTTCAGATATACATATTAATTGCATATATATATTGTGAAAATGTACTTTTACATGTATAGATGTAATAAAACTTTTAGATCAATCAAATATACCCATAAGCAAGATGTATAAAATGTAAAAATGGACAAAAATTCAAAGCATTTGTATAAGCATGCCCAAAATATCACGAAAAATACATTAGTAGTTTTATTTTCAAGCTTAAAGATAATTGAGATAGCAACATTATAAATAGTCAAAATAAGAGTCGTAGATCAATTCATAGATCACATGACACTATCTCTTAAGCTTGTAAGTTATAAACAGTGAGGATTGTCAATTCATCTACAAGCTTTATGATAAATGCTTAGCAACATTATTCTGTTTGAAAGAAAAACAAAAGTAATCAGTAACAATACAATGAATATTATTAAGATAATTATGAATTATATAATTTTAATGTATTTAAAATTTATTAGTAATGAAATACTAAGAAATTATATTCTGTAAAAATAGATGTAAAAAAATTATATAACTTAAAATTTGAAACAAAAAATTAAAAAAAGAAATGTTTTTGAAACTTTATTAAAAATGATTTCCATTAATCAAGAAAGAGAAATAAAATAGACTTAGAAAACATGTTTAATCAAATACAGATGTAATTAAAAAGTTATTTAATTATAATAAAAATTAAAAAATAAGTTTTTTTTTTTTTTTGTATTCTTCTTTGGTGTGGAGAAAAAGAATATAAATATAAAAGTTTCAATATAAATTCAATTTATCCACTCTACTTTGAACACTTTTTAGCAAAAACCTTTTATTGTATATATATGCATATACAGTTTTGGCTATCTTGGAGTCTTCAGAGCTATGATATAATGAATAAACATTTTCTATGGTATTATTTATATAGTTATCATTATATCATAGCTCTGGAAAAAACTGCAGGACAGTTGAAATGTAAAATTGTATATGCATATATGTAAAATAAAAGATTTTTGCTAAAAAGTATTCAAAGTAGAGTGGATAAATTGAATTCATATATGATATTACAGCAAAATTAATAGGAAAATAAGTGATACACTTTCAAAAACTGCAACAAAGATAGCTGGTAGAAAAAAGCAGCAATTGACCAATAAAATTTCTACTGAGACTAGAGAATTTATGAAGAAAAGAAGGAAAATGAGGATATACAACAATGATGCATTAAAAAAGATTGAATATCTTTAATTTTGTAAAATGGTGCGGAAAAGAGTTGAAAATGATATAAGAAAGTATAATTGTGAACTAGCAAGGAAAGCTGTAGAAGAGAATAAAAGTCTAAAGAGTGTAAAACAACATTTTGGTATTGGTAGGAAATTTATATCTGCAATAAGAAAAAAAGATGGCATTATTACTAAAAAGAGAGACGAGATCATGAATTGTGTAGAAGACTTTTATCAAGAATTATATAGTAATAAAGAACAAGTGCCTCCTATACCTATTATATCTTTCAAATTGCCCAGAATTTTGAATGAGGAAGTGAGACATGTAATTAAATTTATGAAGAAAAGGAAGACTTCAGGTAATGGTGGAATTATAATTGATATATTAAAAGAAGCAGATGAAGAAATATAAATTTTTTTAACAAAGTTATATACCAAATGTCTAAATGATAAAGATGTACCAGATTATTGGAAGAATGCAGTATTAATATTTAAAAAAGATATTAGAAATTACAGACCTATCAGTCTTTTATCAGTTTTATACAAAATTTTTACTAAGATAATTACAACTCGTCTTCAGAAAACACTAGATTTCCACCATCCAAGAGAACAAGCTGGATTTAAAAATGGTTTTAGTACAGTAGATCATATCCAGGTATTGAGAGAAATTATAGAATGGACAAATGAATATGAGTTGCCATTATGCTTAGGATTTGTAGACTATGAAAAGGCATTTGATTCTATAAACATTTCTTCAGTGATTAAAGCATTGGATCATCAAGGTATAGATCCAGGATATTGTCATATTTTAAAGAATATTTATAAAAATGCAATAGCAATAATTAGATTACATAATGATAGTAGGAAAATCAACATTGAAAAGGATGTAAGACAGGGTGGCTCCATGTCTCCAAAACTTTTTATAGCAGTGCTGCAAGAAGTATTTTGTGGATTAAAATGGGAAGCTAAAAGAGTGAAAGTAAATGGAGATTATTTAAGTCATTTAGATTTTGCAGATGATGTAGTTGTTTTTACAAATAGTACTTTAGAGCTACAGGAAATGTTGCAGGAGTTATCATATGAAAGTAGGACTAAAGATAAATGTTAAAACGACTAAAGTAATGTTTAATAGATTTTCTCAAAATATGAAAATAAAGATTGATTATGATGAGTTAGAAGAAGTTAACAGTTACAAATACCTTGGTCAGATTATTAATACAGATGGAAATATAATAGATGAAATTAATCATAGAATTAAACTAGGTTGGAGTGCTTTTGGTAAAAATAACTTGATACTAAAAGGAAATATGCCTATGTGTTTGAAAAGGAAGGTTTTTAATAAATGTGTTTTACCAGTTCTTACTTATGGATCTGAGACTTGGACACTTAATAGAAGAGCAATACAGAGACTTCAGACCATTCAAAGAAGTATGGAAAGATGAATGTTGGGAGTAACAAGAAGGGATCGAAAACGCAATGTATGAGTAAGAGAACAAACAGGTGTTACTGACCTCATTGAAAAAATTAAAAGACTGAAGTGGAGTTGGGCTGGACATATTGTTAGAAGAGATGATAATAGATGGACAATTGAAATTTTAAACTGAATTCCAAGAGATTGTAAAAGACCCAGAAAGAGACCACATGTGAGATGGATGAATGAAATAAGAAAGTGTGCAGGGATGATGTGGAGAAGAGAAGCTAAAGGTAGGAAAAGATGGATTGAACTTGGAGAGACCTTCATCCTGCCGTGGATTGATAATGGTTGATAATGACAGCAAAATAAAGGAAGTAGTGAATTTGGTAATGTTTCTAAAAAGTTTCAAATGGGCTAAATTCATCATTCAATAAACAAATCCAAGTCATTTCTTGAAATTATGATTATTTGAAGACCTAGAAATATAAGCAAAAGAGGAAGAGAAATAAGTATACCATTTAAAAATCATAATACTGTAGCTACTACAAAAGATGTTGAAATCTTTAAAAAAAATAATGGTGAAAATTTGATAAAATTATAAAACATATAGTAATTTAGTAGTTATTGAAATAAATGACTGTACCCATTTTTCACATTACCGTAACCTGTCCAAGCATATACCTATTATGTTCTTCCTATGGATGGACTGGTAGATGTCTGTAGATACTAGAATGTCTTTACTGAGTTGTATAGGATTGAGTCAGAAATAGTCTAAACCAGGGGTCCCCAACCTTTTTGCACTTAAGAGCACATTCTGTAATACCGGCCAGTTGGCAGGCACAATTTATTTTTTTCAACCAGGGGGCGGGTACCATTTAGTTTTTCAATGTAAATTTATAGTTGGATATTGTTAATAATACACATAATGTACAAAAAAATATTTATTTCAAAAATAAAATTTTAACATAATTAACGTTTATATTTTTACGCTGTAAAAGTATAGTATGCCCTACAATTTGATTACAATATAATACAATAATTTATAAGAAATTTTAAAAATTAAATTTATTTGTATCAGATAAATAATTTTTTATCGTGTTCGGATAGCGGCGGGCGCCATGGTGCCCGCGGGCATAGGGTTGGGGACCCCTAGTCTAAACCTTCACAAATCTCAAGAATATCCAAACATTAAAGTAATTTATTAATGTGAAAAATTTCCTAAATAAGAAAAGAAAATACTGAAAATAATAATACATCTAAAAAATATTATTATTAGATACTATTTAAAATTTTGAAAGTCTAAGCGTCAAAGTTAGATCATATAACAATGACATATAATCACTATTTAAACAAAATCATCAACTCCAATTGAAAAGGTATATGATTTTATAGAATAAAAATGACATTCTTCCAAAAAATGAAGGCATTTATAATTTGTAAGTGACAAGAGCTATATTTGATAAGAAATATGGTCTATAAACTTGAAAAAAATTAATAAATCCCTCATAAATTGATGCTGTTTATGTATGGTGTTACAACAATGTGTTTTCTCTTAAACCATTATAATTTAATGAAGAATGACAAAAATAGATATAATGAAAATACATTTCTCCTTCACTGTGAAAATTTAAAAAAGAATAATGTTACTACTAGTATTAAAAAACATTTAAAATTTTTCCACAAGTTTATAGCTACACCACATTTCAACAGATAATACATAGTATATGTGAGAAAATGTCCATAAAGAATGCTGGTGAGATAAGTTTTAAGATATCATATGCATTATAATTGTCTTAGAAATATGGATGAAAATGAATTCTAAATAATGCTTCTATAGACATTTTTTTTTTTCAAACTTTATTGGGTTTTTTTTTTTTGGGGGGGGGGGGGCTTTTTTTTACTTAATCATATTTTAGTTAATAAAGATATATATGAGAGATGATGACCTGGCCCAATTGATGAGTGTTGGTTCAGCACGAAATGCATCTTGGGGGTTGTTTGTCTTTTATTATATCTTTATTTATATGAAATTATTTATGAAATAAAAAAGATTGGAGAAATAGGGAGTTGTCTATCTCAGATATACTTTACTTTTTGAAGCTATACAATATGAACTATATAGTTTGCTTCATATAGTTCATAATCATTGGAATGTGTTTGTAAAAATATAAAGATTAAAAAGCATCATAAACGATAGGACACATATTGCTCTCTATAGTGCTAAATCTATACTATTATATTACAAAAGAAATAGAACATATTTTTGCTGGGGCAAATTAATGTTTATCAGGTAGCTATTCCCAACAGTAAGAGCTTCATGTATAACTAACTAACGGAGATAAAAATGATTACTTCACATATATATGTACGTATATAATTAATAATTACATAATTCGAGATTATCTATAAATATCAGAGAAGTCCTTGATTATATAAAATCCCACATACATATTTTTTATTCATCCATTTTAATGTACACTTTTTAATTAATTGTCATTATCATTAATGACCTTTAAAGAACCGAGCATTTTCATTTATGTGAAAAATATCACCTACATTTGAACAACGGAATAAGCGTCGTTTTTAAAATTTTCTCCAGTGTCAATCATCTCGGAACTTTTTATTTCTTGAGACTGCTATTCTCGTCACTATTCTAAACCGTTCTGGCATGAATAATAAACTGTAAACAGAAATATTAACCATAAAATGCTTGATTATATTAAATATATATTTAGAAATACAGTATACGGTAATCATTCGATATAATTTTTAGCATGTATAATGCTTATAATAATAATTTTAAACAATCGGGGGGGGGGTACTGTCATGTGATACTCGCCCAGCTCCACCCTCCCCGAAGTAAAACCATCCTGACCTATACACTGAAACTTTCTAGGAGTGTTTTATACATATGAGAACAGAAACTTTCGTCACATTCATTAATATCTACATAAAAAAACTAGATAACTAAAGCAGTTATGATAAATACAGTAAAAAAAAAAAGAATCTTAATTCATTGGCTACATATTTTTATATTTTTTTTAAGATTATTTTTATTAATAAACCAGCTTAAAACATATTAAAATATATATGTGCTGAAAGATAACATTTTAATTGAACAAATGAAACTTTTAGAATTTATTTGTATATAATATACATCTGAAATATTTTTATTACATGGATTACAGTATATGTGTGTTTGTATGTAAATATATATGTATGTGTAAATTAGTCTATATATACCTTTTTTTTCTCTGCAATTTGACGCCACTTAACGAATATATACTTTCTTTTCGCAAATAAGAGATTTTTCATAAATTTCACCTAACATTGAACTCTATATTTTTTAGGGCAAGCTAAGCTAATAGAAGCTGAAATAATTAAATTTTAACCTTAGCTAACTGCAATAAATTGGAATGTGAAAAAATAAACTAAAAATAGGAGCCAACATTGTTGACCTTTTTGCAACTTTCAAATCAGTAAAAAATAAAAATATTATTTAAATTTTCTAAAGTAATCATATACAAAATATATTAAATTTAGTAAAGCAGATACTTCTGAGCACAAAATTCCATAAGAAATCAGCCATTTATACATTCATTTAAAAATTTTTAATCAGTGGTCTTCCAGCATAGTCCAGCCACAAATTATCTAAGCATAACTAATACCACACTTTCAAAAGGTATAAAATCGCTAAGCAAGGGTTTAAAATAACTAAAAGTATATTTATCCAAATAGGCTCAAACCAAATCCTATGAAATCTGTTGCAGACGTTTACTAAATGATGGACAGATGGGAAAAATAAATGAAACACTTAAAAATGAAGGTTTAAAACAACTCATTGAAACATGAATGCGTTAAATATAATGTCATAATTATCTTAAGACTGCAGACTTTAGAAGAAGTTATCAACTTGAAAGCTAAATTAAACTTGCTCTGTGGAGTAACTTTACTATTAATCTTCCACAAACAATTTGAAGAAACAAAACACTAGTCAAGTTCTAACACTAATAAATAAGTATTTAATTGAACAATCCGTTGATAGTTATTATTCTTATTGCAAAATATGATTTCCGATAGTAGCTAACATTGCCATTACTAAATAATAATAAAAAGTAAATTTTTAAACTTGATTTCATAAGTCCATTGATGAAAAGTGTAAAGAAATATAGCAGAGTTTTGGAATTTTCAGAAAGCACGTGTCTAGAAATACAACCAAAGATAATCATCAGTGGTTATAAATTAGTTGTGTCTGATCTTCATTTAGTTCAAGTAGCAGATATTAAATGTTTATTATGTCAGCAATTAACACTTTCTCTTTCCAATCTAAAAATGAATTAACAATTACAAATAAATTTAATATAATATTTGTTAACTGGTTATATTCTTTACACTTTAAACATACCCTTTAAATTCTATGTATTATCCTACTCTGTTATATTTTTCTTTTTATTAATTATTCTTTAATCTCTTATTTTTCACTATCTCTTAATTCCTATACTTTTTACCATATTATTAATAAAAGAAATGAATTAAACCTGAAATAATAGTCTATCTTTTTTTTTTTTTTAAATCAAAATGCACTCATAATTTTGATAATAATTCTTATCATTAAAAGTATTTAGCTTCTAATGTTTGAACACTTTGTTCTGAATTGTGTGTTTATATTCTAATTTCAACATAAGAGTAGCATGAATGGTTTTTATTATTGAAATGTTAGTGAACAAGAATGATAATTTTAACTATTTTTATTTTACCAGTCATAGATTTTTGTTAATGGTAGGTAATAATTTTTACATAGGGAGTGCTAATATTTTTTGATAGGATTTTACTCACTCAGTATATTACTAATACCTCTGATAGAGATTGTATTTTTAATTAATAACATTAAAATTAATCCACTGCAGAATAAATGCCCCCCCCCCTGTTTATTCCAATTATTTTTATTCATAACTTCTTTTTTCTCATTTGCAGTTTCTTTTCAGGTCTTTTAAAATCTTTTGTGTTTCCATTTTATGACTGTAGTTTTTATTTATTGTCATTTTTACTAGTAACATATTCATTCTAGCCTGTTTTTCCAATAATTTAGCAATACCCATATGTCCTCACACCCATGTATTTGCTTTCTATTTCTTTTTGTTAATCTTAGTATATATCTCCATATGATGTTATAATCTCTCTAACTATGGTGTTGCTTTTTTTTTATTATTAAAGGTTTAATCCTTAAATTTATAAATGGCATTGGTAAAACAGATTTATTAAAATACTTTCTTTTCAGCACATAGACGTATTTCATCATAATATTAAGTTATTTCTATCAATGCTCTCCATTCAGCCTTACTTCCATGATTAATTTGGTCCATAATGATTCCATCTATATCAACAATTTGGTTTTCCAATTTCCTATTATTGATCTGCTTTTTTTTTCTTTTTTGATCTCCTATTTAACATTATGTTAGATTTTTAATGTTTATCTTTAATTTTATTTTTGCATTCATCTGATTTTTCTTCAGTTCTAAACTATTATTTATTAAAATAATCACTTCATCTGGAAAATCCAAATGACATCGATAATCTTCATCTATTTTTTAACTGTTTATTTTCCAATTAAATCTCCAAATTATTTTCCATAAAACTGCTATAAAATGTTTTGTATTGATTGTAAGAATCTGACATATATTGCACAATAAAAATTGTTTCAAATTTACCAATATTTTTATTCCATAATTATTTTGTCTACATTATTCCAGAAAAATTGCTTAATGTGTGCATTTACCTTATATGTAGTTGCTTTATAGGTCTTTTAAAAATCTATTGAAATATTTTTTAGAATATTAGTTATATAAACTTGACCCACCACTTATTCCACTTCGAACTTTTTTAATCAAATATCTTAGTAATATTAGTGATATCTATTTGTTTCATTACTCATGCATTTTACTTTAGATTTTTCATGGACAATTCTAATGCACATTTCCTTATACTTTTCTGTATGTTTTTCTGGTGAAGACAATATAAATTCAATTAAATGAGCAATCAAGTCTTAATGATTAATAACTACTTTTTGTGGATTATAATATATACAATTCATTAATTCTAAAAATTAATATCAATTGTGAACATATATTTTGAATATGCTTTAGCATATTAAAAAAATATTGTAAATTTCAATCTAAGAATCAATCAAATGCAGAATACATGTGTATGATGGTTTTCTACGTTTGAGAACATCCAAACTTATATTTATCAATATCTTTAATTTTTAAAAATACGTTTTGGACTCCTGACTCTTTTTTTCCAGAGTAAAGCTTAAAAAGAAATTAAATAAAATAAAATTTTGAATAGTTTGTATAATTAAAATTTATTAATACATGTTTGTTATTTAAAAAAATAAAATTGCATTGGTAAATTATTATAGTATCTTGCAATCTATTCTTAAAAAGAAAAAGAAAGAAATTCAGAAGTTTTCCAATGTAAAATAAAAAAAAAGAGGAAGGGAGGAGATTTGAAAAAAAAAATTAGTTTTAGTATTCTAAAATATTAGATTCATATTGTTTGCAAAACAAAATCTATAATAGAGTTAAAATAATCATTGTGAAAGCTCAGAGTAGCTTTATATTGTCTTCACACCACTAAAATTAAAATTAAAATATGTACAATGTTATAATATAATGAACATGCTAATAGCTAGCACCTCACTGAAGAGAGCCATTAGCTCAAAAACGGTTTGGGTATAGGGACAATTCTAGATAGAGATTGTAAATGCTTTTGCTTGTGGCATTTATTGAAAAAGCTTTTTAGAGCTATTAGAATGCTCATTATATTACATTTGTAAATACAAGCTAATTAAGTCATGTGATATATGACTTTGTTTTCCATACAATGTTGTTTATATGATGGTATTGAATTCAAGAACTATCCAAGTTTAATTCTGTTTTTTTTTTTTTTATCTATAGCTTTTTCTTTTCTACATCATTCCAGTAAAAAGTTCTTTACAATCTTGTACAATCTATTGTAAGACTTCAGCTGTTTATCCATTAGCATCTTTTCTAAAAATATGTTCAGACTAACTCTATTTCAGGTCTCTGTATTGTTTTTCTATTAAGTATCCAGGTCACAGATCCATAAATATTCACTGGAAAGACACATTTATAAAAAAAATCTTTTTTTTAAATACATAAGCATTTTTTTTTAAATATTAATGTATTTCTTTTAAAATCACTCCACTCTTATTAAATTCTATGATTAATTTAATTTATTATGCTACCATTTGTATTAATCATTTGAAGAAGTTATGTATAGAGATTTATATTTTATAATCAATATTTATTTCTCCTTTTTTAAAAAAACAAAAACAAATGAATATTACTTTAGATATTTTAGCATTTGTTTTTACTTCACTTTTTTTGTTTTCATTTATTTAGTAATCATCGTAGTATTTCTTAAACGTCTAAAGCATTATTTTTAAAACCATCTCTTGTAAAATTTGCGTAAATATAATGTCTCTATCTATATCCATATCAATGTTAATCATTGCAATTATATTTTGACAAATATTCGTCAAAATTTTATAATATTCTGTTCTGTTATTTGATGTTTTAAAACTTTATTCTCTGCCTAGATACTTATCTACAAATCCAAACCATAAAGACAATATATAATCATTGGTCCTCTCCAATAATTGTTTGTGATTATTGATTTTAATCATTTTAAAGTACTTTTTTTGGGCTGATTTGAATTCATATTTCTTGATCTCAGTAAATAATCTAGTATGCAATTTACAAAAGATTGATATGTCTTAATTTCCAATGACATTACTGCATTCTTTAAAATAGCTAGTAAACTTTTATCATTGAAATATCACATAGCACTGCTAATTTCATCTTTTTTTAAAAATATCTACACAATTTTTATTATTTATTTTAGCTTTTTCATTCTTTAAAGATTTAAACCATCAATTGTCACATGATCACCATTCTTTATGCTTACACAAACTGTTTTCACAGAGGCAAAACTCTCCATATAATAGCACCACTCAGTGCAAGCCAGAGTAATCAAAAGATGCAGAAAGATTTGTGCATAAAATCCCTATCTGGTGCCTATTCATCCAATATTCCCAGACTAGTTTCTAGCTTGTGGCTTTCATCAGTGAGGAGCCTTGGATCTGAGAGCACTGCATCCATTGATTACTCTGGCTTCCACTGAATGACACTACTTTATGGAGTTTTGCCTCTTTAATGATTTAATTAAATTTCTCATTTTTTCTATTAAGTTATTTTCAATTTTGGTAATTATAGTGGTTACTTTATTTTCTTGTTCTTTGTAAAAAAAATTATCATACTTCGTAATAATGTCTTCCTCTTTTCAGTAATTGTACTTTTTTTTTTCTTATTGCAGTAAAATGGTTTTTTTTTCCAATACTCATCTATTTTTTTATATTTCTGAGATTTTTATTTTCTTTTATACATTCCCTACCACTTCAACACTAAAATTACAGAATGTCATGTAGTTCTTATATAACATGGATGCTAGTATAACACCATTATAGATGATTAATAAAATTGAAGAAACAACACTTCTTATCAGTACAGTTATAAAATATATTCTAAGAATTTCTTTCTTAATCAAGTTTAGATTGGCACTGATAAATTTTAATACTACCTGTACCAGAGCTCTATTTTTCCTCTTCATTATGTTATCACAATTTATTTTTTCTCTTTCAAAAATTAGAAAATTTTCATGAATTTACAGTTGTTGAGAGTGACTTCAGTAGTCTTCCTAAATTCTTAAACCATAGATTAAAGCAATTAGGAATATAGCTTTTAAAGGAATTGTATTCTCTTTAGGAATTTTCGTAAAATAAATGATATTTCCTCTAATAAGTCTTTTTTTAGAAGCAAATATCTACGTTTGTAACTATATTATTTTACTTTCTGTCCATAGATGTATGCATTTTATATTTAGTCCTGTTTCTAAAAATAGTATTCCAGAATATTATAATCAAAGAAAAATATATCTGAATTTTCATCATTAGCTGATATATCTAATGTTTCTGATCATCCAAGATTATTTAACCAGTGTTTCTTGCCATATTAATTATGCAATGAGTTTCATTGATTTTGGTTACTATTCTATAATATTGCCTTTTACTTAATCTTTGAATATTTTTGTGTATTAAAACTTGGTTCAAATTTCCAGTGATTTTAAATGGATTGTACTTGAAAATGTGTAATAATACCATCTTTTTAATAAACATATTTTTTGGGTGAATGCTGAAATCCTCATTAACAGTTTAAAAAAAATAAGAAACCTTTTAACTATATCCCAAACCATATTTGAAATTTAGAAATTGCTTCCATACTTTCTGATTTTGTATATGTTATGATAAACTTTATGAAAATAAAAATTTTTGTGCATATATAATTCCTTTCATTTTTGATTAGGCAAGTACTATCCATAATTAATATAATTGATAATTAAGCATTCATGAACTATTTTAAAAATAAAGTTCATTGCAGAGACTAATATTGATATTGAATCTATCATTACACTACAAATTTTAAAAGTATATTGAAAAAAAGGATACTAGCACCAAGTTTCAGATACTAAAGGTAAACATGGTTTTTGCCACAATCTCTTTTCTCTAATCTAATTCTAACTTCTTAACCATACAAATATTCTAAGACAGATAGACACTTGCATATGTAATCAGAAGAAATTCTCTGATCATTAATAAGCATTTACATTATCTTGTATTCTTTAGTGCATTAGCAGAATAGTGGACATTCAGTACTCAATTTAGCACTATAATATTCAAATACTTCCAACACTTATTATTTAACATTGTTATAAATTATAATCCTAATAATGTACATAAAATAATGAGTTTAATCTGAAAGGATATTGAATCAATAATAAATTGATTACCAATGATATTCCTTTATAATTTGCTTTACATGTAAAAATTGTTAAATTTATTATTTATAGTCTAAACAAATTCAATAACTTTAATAGCGATTAATATACAAATAAATTGATAATACTATTTGGAATGATGATCTTGCATCAAAAATTTTATTTAAAAAATAAAATGAAAATGAAAGACTACATCGTGTATGCTGCTATTGCAAAAAAAAAAAAGTTTTAAATTGTATTTTCTCTACACAATCTATGTATCAACATGCATAAATGTTAACTTCTATTCAGAAGGGAAGTAAGATAACTAGATAAAATTTATTTTAGCAATTCACTTGTAGACATATATAAATTTTAAAAATTTGTCAATTAAATTTATATTTCTAATAAATGTAGGTACTCTTAAACTACTTAAATATGAACTTTTAATATAGTATGTCTTGAATAGCTTACAACCTTAATGGATAGAGTCACTGTCTAGTCATCAAAAAATTGTATCCCACAGCACATGTATTCATAATATAAAAAAATGAAAATTTTCTGAATATCTTTAAAGACAGAAAATGCCATAACCACTTTACTACACTATGCATAAACACCATGAAAACAACATTTTATAAATGCATGTACAGCTTATTCTATCATAAGATACAATATATAATAGATTTGTTTTATTAATTTTAAAAATGCAGTTGATAAATTAATTTTTATTCATTGTTAGTTATATTTTAAAAAGTTTATTACTTGAAACATTTTTATACATAATAATGACATTCTGTGATGAAAAAAACCCAACATAGTTGATTTATAATATATACATCTTAAAGATGTAAAAGAACCACTAAAGTTTATCATCTAGCTCCAAACATTAAAATAAATATTTTTATCTAATTTCAAAAGTAGTGATTGTATAGTATACTAAGATTAACATTAATAGAATGAAAAATGTTTTGTGTGCTAAATTGAAAAGCAGAATCATTGGAAGAGATTTTATTCACAAGTAACGTTTCAGAACTGCTGAAAATACCACAACTATCAAGTAAAAGAAAATGTAGAAATAAAGTTAAATAATAAATAAATTAACAAAATGCAAAACATAGATTAGTACATAAAGAGAATGAATGTTAGCAGATATTTTAAAAAGAAGTTATGGGAAATGAAACATTTTACATTAAAAGATTGTTTTGGTACTGCTTTTTTTATTAAACAGGTGCAATATTGCTTAATTTTATTAGGAAGATATAACAGAAAACAATACATAGAGATTTACAATTAGGAAAAATATTAAAATCTTCCAAAAAATGTTTTCTGTAGAAGTTAAGATGCAAACAAGAAAGGATCTGCAAATGGTATGTGTGTGGTCTTGAAGATGAATTCATTTCCACTTTAAAAATTTGGAATTCTTTTACAATAACTATCTTTATTATTTTTTTGACTTTGGAACTTTTAATTTTTTTCTAATCTCATTATTCTGAATATCAATTCAAAGTTTTCTTATTTACAATAATGTTAGCATTCAGTGTTTTAGATCTATAAGAAAAATTTAGAATTAAACTTTTTTTTTCAGCCATATTGAAAAATTTTTTTTAACATTTCAGTTTTCAGTATTTTCTTAACATCTTAATTTTCCAATTTCAACCATTGAATTGTATTATGGGCTATTTTGGTGCTGCTATTGCTTTTGCCATTGTCTTAGTTATTTAATTGCAGCCATCTGTAGCATTCATTTGAAATGTTTTGAATTGATCTGATAGCAAAAACATGAACTAAATTGTATGTTATGTGATATAAGTTCTAATTAAAATGGCTAGATATAAGTATTATTCAGTGAAAAGTAAAGTCAAAGAGATATGTTTGATTGTCCTAGTTTGTTAAAATTTAGAAATTGGAAATTATAAGTTAACAAATAGTTTGCTTACTTGTTTAATTTTGTAAAATTAAATATTTAATTTTTGATAAGTATATGTTTATATTCAGATTTTATTTTAATATGTTTGAATTTTAGAAAAAAATACTTAAAGGAAATGTAATAATATGAATCAGGAAATCTTTATCTGCAAAAAAAAAAGATAAACTATTCTATACAGATTGTAGCTGCTATTTTTTATTATTTGTTGTAATTATAAATTAAATTTCAAAGATTATTTTCATTACCTGAATGCATTATTTATTGAAATATATCCTATCAATAAAAATATTGATGCAGAATTATTTATTATTTGTTGAAAAAATATTTTTTAGCCTGAAAACTAAAGTGAAACATTGTTCTGATTACATATTTCAACTTATTATTCTTTTTCTTATTTGTAAAGTTGATATATTATTTTGTAAAAAATGTTCATTTTTTAAAGTTATGATTTCAACAAATATTATCAAATATATGTCATGAATAATAAAAATTATACTTTAAAAATAAAAAGCATGAAAATGTGTATCAAATTGGCCACTAAAAGTCTTAATGATGAAAAGTAAAATCAGAAATACTATTATAAGATTTTTTTTTCTTTAAATTATTTTATAAATATTTAGACACACATTTCCCAGAAAATTATAGTTTATATAGTTAGGAAAAAAAATTTAACAACTGCACGTTCTAAAAATATAAATTCATAGTACACGGAGCAAAAAAGATGATTGAAAAAGATGAAAAACTAATAGGGAATTTGTTAGTACTTTTATAAATAAAAAAAAAACTCATACATCAGATCTGCTATGGAAGTACAAGACTATTTAATTTTGAAATAATATAAGTACATATGATTTAATAAAAACGAGTAAAAACTAAAATCTTTTAAACTTAATTCACTAATAACTACTATTAACATTTATAGCTAAATTAATCACTTTATTTCAATCAATTATATTAATATAACCCGGCCACTAAGAGTCTGATATATCGTCCCTCTATGCATAAACAATGGCAAAAGAATTGTAAGTTTGAGTAATGACACTTTTATTCTTTAATTACACATAGGCAATTGTGTTTCCTTCTTTTGATTTTAATTTTTTATTCTTTGTCTTTCTTGCTCTCTTTTCTTTTCTGAAATTAAAATAAAATAATCATTTGCAGAACCCACTAATGTTGTTGGTGGTGATAAGTGAAATGATTAATTAAGTTGTCTTGTAAAACAAGTAGAATATATGGCAGACTACCACCAATAAGGAATGATCAAGAGTTTGTTTGTAGTACCTTGTTACCTATTTAACTTGCTCTGTTTTCGACAAAAAAACATAGACGTGCATTTATATTTATAATTTTCTAAAATTGGATAAAATCTATGATTCAGTATTTTTGCCGAAATAAATATTTTAAAATTAATTCAAATCTATTTCGTGATTCATTTTTTTGTTTTAGAAGAAAGTTTGTATACATTACGATTACAGTAAGTGTCCAGGAAATGAATAATAAAAAGGAAACTCCAGAACGCCTTTTTAATACTCACTGTAACCACAACAACATTTGAACCAACAAAAAAAGAAAATCCTTTGTCACAAATTATCAATATACTAAATTACGAATGCATTTTGCACTATATATTAACTAATAGAAGAACAACTGGCAGCGGTAACTTTGTTATTAAAAACAAATTTAGCGGTAAATAAATCCAAGCTATTTCTTTAAGTCAATTAAATCATTATCTCAACTCAAATATTTTTATTTTATAAATATAATACTGAGAATACTGCAAAATAATGCGAGATGTCTTTAATTATGATCAAGAAATTTTTACTGCTTGCCCACAGTTTTAAACCTTCACAATCTCTAAACAGGCTTTTTAGAGATAATTCTATATTCTTACGCAACAATACTATTTAATTTTTTAGATAGTGAAATTAACTTTTTTTAAATAAATCATTTCTTTCAACATGAAATCAGGAAGTTACATATTGACATTTTGTTTTCAATCTTATTTGCATGATTGATTAAGAGTCATACTATATAGTTACAAATTTCAGAAAATAAAACTTCCAAGTGATTAAAATTCAGGACAACTACAGAATTTTCATTTTATGAGAGATGTTGTTGATTGATAAGTTAAATAATCACGCAAGCAGCTTTTAACGCAAATTATAATAGCTTAACGTTTTAAGGTACTCTATACGATTGCAGAGTTTGTCTACTAACACATTAATTATATATGTGTATAAAATTATCTGGCATTGTTAAAATAAAATACGACAAATCATACTAATAATTCATTAGTCAACACACATTTTGGTGCCCAAATATTGTATCTATTTCAGAGTATATTTGACCTGCTGATGCAAAAATGGCACTAATTTTTCTTCTATTAGATCTAGTTTTTGAGATATGTAGTATATGCCATATCTGCTCTTTTATTTGCTCACCCATTAAAAATCAGGTTATTTTAATATAATGATTAAATTGCCATAATATCTTTTGAGCATGAAGAAAACATATTAAAAGAAAAATGTACTACATAAAAATCTACTTAATTCATACCAAAAGCCCAAGTTTATGATACAAACTTTCCAATCATGCAACACATAAAAAGCTCTCTTTGTAATACTTCTAAGAGTGGGACTGCCAGGATAATTTTGCATAAAATTCTAACAATAGTATCCCATTGTGTATGTATCTCATCTGCTTTGGTATCTGGTTTCCAATGCTATCTATAATAGTCTGTGATTATTCGATGCTAGGGCATTTTAATACCAGACCAGTTTCTAACTTTTGATTTTATCATTAATGCTCAATATTCAAAGCTAAAAATAGTGTAGTTATATATCTAGAAACTACACCCAATTCACTTTTATTATTAAAGCTACAAGGTTAAAATTTAAGATACTCTAAGATTTTGAACTCCAACCCAACATGCTTTGAATAGTTGGACAAATGTGAATCCAGCTATATATTTTAATACTCTGTTTTTCTTTATTAACTGCTTTTTTTTCCCTAGTTAAGAATGTTAATCACAATAAATTGTTTAATTCTTTATACAATATGTAAGAAAACAAGAACAACTCTTTATTCTATAGCCTTTTATAATAAGAAGTTGTAATCAATAGTTACCAGAAAGTAGTGCATCTAAATCTTCTTTGTCAATGAAGCTTAGGATTCAAAACTGGAAGTTATATAGTTATGCATCTACCTTTAATTCCATTTTACTATTCAAGTTAAAGTCTGAAATGTAAAAAACTCTACTTAAAGTTTTTTGAAATCAAATTACTTGAACAGTAATATAGATTGAACTATGGATCAGTAACTATATATTCAAATATCTTCAGGGTTTTTTTTAATTGTATTATCCTCACTAAGAATCTTAATACTGTAATCTTTTTTATTTTCCTTTTTGTTATTATTTGTAATAAATTAGGAAAATGTTTTTGCATCTGAACTGAAAAGATCTTATTATTTATTTTTTAGGTACAGTTGAGTGTGCTTTCAGTGTGGGACACCAGAATCATAGAATCATGTGATGTTTAGTGGTTTAATCATAGCTCTCATTGTTAGGCTATGTGTATTGATATATTTATTGAGGAATAATTATGATAATTATTTAAATTAGGTTTTAAATATTCCACTTATTCAAATGTTGAATACTATTTTCTTTCTTATTAATGATGTGATTGTGGTTGGCAATAAACCACACGTCCTTACCTTTCTTCTTCCTGTCATCTCATTCTATGCAGACTAGAATGACATTCTTTGGATTGAAAGTACGATTGAATTGTTGTTATTAGCACTGCAATAATAAATCATTTCATTCTTTAGCTTTCAGAATATTTTATACTAGGTATAAGTATGTATTTGAAAACTAACATCTGAGCAATGTTTAACATATTATATTCAACATTTTTTCATGGAATTACATATTGTTTTGCTATTTATTAACTATTATTATTGTTTAATAGTCTTTTAATCTCTTGATTTACATATTTGATTTTTTTTAAATCCAGAATCTCCAACTTACCTGCTATAAACATGGATCCTACAATTTCACTTTACTTTTTAAAAAAAATCAATTTACTTCATCAATTAACATTTTCCTAAGAAGCATATAATAGTCTAATTTGTATTTTATTTTTCACACTTTAAAATATAGACTTCTTGTTACTTATGCTTTATAATAAAATTTTTAAATTTATTTAAGTTAAATTTCTATTATTATCATTAAAAGTAATTTCAATAATCAAATTTTATTATTGAATATAATAAACCAAAGTAAATGACAATGTTAGTGAAATTATGTTTAAATTAAAAGAACTTTGATTTATTTATACTTTGATAATTTTATGCAATAAATAAGCAATATAAGATATAAATTTATAAATATTCTAAACTTAATTTTTTTTTATTGTGACTGTTTGAAATTTACATGTTAATTGTTTAATCAAAAATATATTTTTAATAAATCTTATTAGATTAACCAGTACAGATAAATATCCTATAAAACTGATAATTGCTGTGTATATGCCTTATAAATAAGATTTCACAATAATCTTGCTATAGATTGTTGTAAAATAATGACAGAATACCTCCTCTGATGATGATGATTAAGTATTACTATTCATGACAGTGTCCTTTGACAAAAAGCTCTTTGGAATTCTAAAAACTGCATAATATATAATCAGATTAATATGATGCTTGAAATATTTTGTGGGGGAATTCATAATATTGAAAACTTTATGTGATAAAATTTCAAAATATAATTATTAAAAAAGAATGAAAACAAGAGAAATATGTTAATTATTATAATTTAATTAACATTAAATAAGAAAACATTTTTAAAATAATAAAACACATTCAGTATAAAAGTACAACATCCATATATCTTTATAAAAATAGAATGGAACAATTATGAAAATACAAATGGTATTTATTTTCTAAAAATATACATAATGTAATAATTACTAATAACAATTAATTGAATAAATACAAATATAAAAATAATCTGTTAAAAGAAGTCAATAAAAAATAATAGTAAGACAACTTAAGTTCACAGTTTTCATTTTCTTGGCATTGCAGAACTGAGTTTAAACCTTGAAATAAAACAAAAAAAAATCTGAGTAGAATAATGTATTAATTCAAGTATAACTTATTCCTATGGCAATCTGATCACTACAAAATTTATGAGTAGCTAAAAATAATCTACAATATTATTAATACAGGGTGGATATCTTAAAGTGATAATGATATCACTAACAATATTTTTTTTTACCTCTTTGTTAAGATGTGGTAATTAGTCTTTATGTAGATTTCTGTAAAGTCAAAAGAAAGGCAATCTAAAATGTTTTGCAAAAATTAAGTCTTTTGAAGATGCAGTTTGTACCCCCTATAATTTTAGATGGTTGATTAGGCAATAGACTAGATGAATTATTAATAAAACTATTTCTAAGATAAAATAATAATATTTAATGTTTATTTAAAATATTTTATACAGTCATTTGGCTTTTTAAAGCATAATAAGCAAAAAAAGGCAGACATTTAAATAAATAATAGTAGGAACACTTTAACGTATATATTTTAAAATTTGGATCATAGCTAATTAAATCATGTATTAGCTGATCTTGCATTTTTTCTTTGATTACCTTCAGAATAGTTCTGGATTATCTATTGGATAGATATTTGAAACAAAAACTTTAAGACTGCTAGTGACTTAAAAAATATCCAAGATTCATTCACTCTAAACTCTAATTCTAGATCATAACATGTCAGTTGGTTGTACTAACTATGATACAATGAATTCATTCAAAAATACCTTAGGAATTATTAAAAAAACATAATTAGGTTTAACAGTTTTGTACTTAAGTTTTGAATTAATTATAATAGATTTCTCATTGTTATTGAAAGCGATTTCTTGCAAATAGCTAGATACATATAATAAAAGTTTCTGATACTTAACATATATTCTATTGTTCAGATTTTCTTTTTCTTTATATATAAGTTAGACATCAGAAATTTGAGCTGTTTGATTTGAAATATAAAAGTCAAATCCTTACACAGTATAGTTGGATTTTTTAATTTGAGAATGTTGGTAATGAAATGTGATCCTTATATTAATATTAAAAGATTTCAATTACACAATGCAATGGTTTTGCTACATGTTCTGAAAACAGTTTGGACAATAAAATACGATATTTTTGATAATAAGAAATATAATTGGCTAAGAAAGATTAATAATGGTTGGGATAAATATCTAAACAATGGCATCAAATACCTTTTAAAAAAATAATAAAAGAAATTTGATCTAGTTCCAGGCCATGTTTATGTAAAATATGAAAATAATATGCTGCAAATCAAATAGATGACATTTCAAATAAAAAATTTATTTTAAAAAATCAAAAAAAAATATGAAGATGTGTAATATAAAATGTAAATAATTGTAAAGAAAAAAACCTGTCAATATATATATTTTTAAAATAATAATAATAATAATAGTTGAGCAACAAATCTTGCCTTTGACATGTTATTGTTTACAATGCTCTTAGGGTTTGAATCACATAAAACCTTGAAATGCACATATTTTAGACTTACAGTCATATATATGTGGACAGTAAGTATCAAGTAATCAAAATTACTTCTCTTTAACAGAAATATATATATATATAACTATTAATTTTTTACAATTTAATAAATTTTGCTCAATGTTAAAATACAAATGAATGGTGACCACCAGGCCATGTGACCAGATGGTTGGTACCAACAAACTATAGACCAAACCAATACATATGCCAATGCTGCAAAAAAATAATTTACAACAAACGGATCATAATCAAGTTACAAACTTAGAAAGCAATAAAGTTTTTCATCATTTCTGAAGAATAAATACTAATGATTTTTTTGCAACTCAATATACAAACACAAGAAAATCAATCACCTCCTCCTGTGCCTTGAAATAATGGTGATTTAAATTAATTAATGAAAGATTTAATAATTTGATTCCAAGAGGCCTACATGAAACATTTAAAAGATTTTTCCCCACGTTCAATAATATTACCAGATATAGACATGAATATATCTTTGTATAAATCTCCTAAGGATTTGCTGTATGACACAATAACTTTACATGGGCTTTGGGACACAGTACTAAGGTTTGTTGATCATCCAAATACATGATATTTAATCTTTGAATTTTATCAAGAAATACAAAAAACTAACTTCAAACCACTATTAAAATTTTAAGCAACTATGTACTTGTCTCAGTTGATCCTCATCAATATAAACTACTGGCATACTCAAAAATCCATCCTTCAATATGATATCAAAAACTTTCAGAAAATGATGCAGCCATTTGACAAAGTCATAAGCATTCAACCCAATTTATATGAAAGATACACCAGTGCTACTTTACAATAATAGCTTTAATTTCAAGCTGAGTTGCATCCAAAAATGAATCCAAACAATATTCCTAAGCAGATTGCAAATCAGGAAAGCATGCAAAGTCTCTTCATAAGATAACTCAAACCACAATGCTATGTATGTGGGAAGCACCTTCCAACACAAGGTGACTGCAATGAGAATCCACAGTCACAACAAACAAATGATCAGCTCAACTATAAATCCAGACATGAATAATCATATTCAAACAATTTCTCCATCTAAAAAATCACTTTCATCATCCCTTCATGGATCAAACTGCAAACAAACATAACAAAAATACAGATGAACTAAACAGCATGCAGGACATAGATTCAAATGCAACTCAATCAGTTTCAAACAACACACATGAATTTCAAAATATACAACACCTGAAAAATGTAAATAATAACCCAACTAAACTATCACAAAGCACCTAAGATATCAGCATATATCATGGAGGTACTCATGCCCTATCTTCCACAAATTGAACTAAACACAATAGAAAGAAAAATAATACTAGGTCATCCAAAAAGAAATAAAAACAAGAAAACAAAAACAGAAGAGTACCACAGTTCTTCATTGGTAACCAGCCTTCAAACAGAAGATTTGATACCAATAGTGATCATGCATATCCAACTAACGAATGAATCTTCACTAATATACAGCTCATATGCTGAAAAATCGCCATCAACATCTTAAAGTACAAACACCCCTAAGCACAACATCAATGAAACTCAGAATAACAACTTTTAATATGGATGGTTTAAACTCATTGAACAAAGTACACCACCTTAGACAATGGCTAGAAACACACAGCCACATATATTAGAAGCTTATGGAGACAAAAATATACAGTAGGTCACAATGCAACTTTATACAGGCTTTCATTGCTTGCTCCAAGGACACATCACCACTTTCAGATGGCACTGGTTTACTTATAATTCCAGGCTGTCCATTCACATCATTTAAGATCATATATGTTGATGCAAATCTGTTAATAACAACTTTTAATCATTGGACAAACACTCAACATTATATTTACCTATTTCCACCTGAAAACATCACCACATCCAATATATTACAATCAATTAATTACTAGTATCAACCCCTTATCCAACCATCCTCATGGGAGAATTTAACATAACATGAAATACACAGACTTAATCTCCAAATGGTTTTATCAAATAGCAGTATAACTGTCACACATCATTAATTGACCGTTGCTTCTATTTGCCAATATTACATCACTACATCCACTTGGATCTCAATCCATCTCCATTCTGAGAGTACTCTCTACAAACTGCAATACTCAACCTAGTTGAAATTCAACTAACTGCATCACCCCTTAAGAAAACAATGACAAATCTATGTCCTGCATCCACTCCAGAATTCCTTTTTTTCAAAATATATATTATGCTTCACAAACTTGAAGAACTACAACTAAGTGCTGAGCAAAGTTACCAGGCCTACATAAATGTACTTTCATTTAACATTAATCACATCACCATAAAAAACATCCCACCAAACAGGCTTTTAACTCTGTCTGGTGAACTACATAAGTGTATAATGAGGTCTGAACCTACTCACAACACATACCAGAATATACATAAGCTCACCCAGGCATATAACAACATGTGTGGAGCTTAAAGACTACCTAGGCATTCAAAAATGCAAATCTGCCTCAGTCAACAATATACATGGACTAAAGACTATATCAGAGGGGCCCTGGGCTTTCCCTCCATCATTAGAGTAAAAATAAGAACCTTCTCACATGCATCACATCATACAATTGAACCTATATACAAGCATTTCAAACAGAAATTTTAAACTCATCAACCATTCATTCACCTCAAACAAATAACACCATTTACCACTAATAAATTCACAACCAAATTTAATACTCTACAAATGCATGTCATCCAAGTACTCATGGAATAGTAAAATTTGTGTAGGAGCACTGCAGCCATTAAACCACTCAAGGTTTAAGTGTTCTTGTAAACTATCTCTCACAAAAAAATCTACAACATTGAGAACCTTTATCTAATCACAATAGTGACTTTCAACAAGAAACCAGCTTCAATAACTATCCTACCTTTGGTCTATCACTATGGGCCCACTAGCCATCAAGCTCATTGAGAAAGTTATTAAAGACAAGTGGAGATATATCTTCTCCTTTTGATTTCTCCATATCAATTTGTAAGAAAGCAATCATCAACAGGACAAACAGCATTTATCTTCAAAGCAGTTTTGAGCTTGATATGAAGTTGGAAAAAATATGCTTCAGTTGCAGTCCAGATAGACATCGAAGCAGCCTTTGGTTCCATGGTAATCAAAGTATTAATTGACATGTTGACCACTATTATAATACTTCGTCTTTTTCTATACATGCCAACTAACTTGCTGCTGAATCATGAAATCCATATCACACTTAGTGGCAAAAATTCCATATGCTTCACTCCAACACAATCAATCTTCCAAGCTTCTCCCCAAAGTTCATTACTATGAATACAAATGCAGTGAGGAGCAAAATCCATAACAAGCTCAAAAAAGAAACAGAACAATTCACTATGTCACTCTCAAAGGCTTATCTCCATATATTTCCAAGATCCAACCATTTAATCAGATAATTACAACCATAATCACCAATTACTCTTTCATTATTACTTTTTCTAAAAAATTTTAACACACAATCTCTTCTCTCTGCAACCAGCTTTTATGGGAGAGGAAATCAGTTTCCATATCTGCAAAACAGCGGATCACTCACTTGCAAATGGACTTGATCTTCATATTATTCATATTTTTCACCTGCAGAAGGCCACAAACCTAATAATAGTCACACTCAAACTCGTTCCAATGTTACAATGTCTTTTTCAAATAACCCAAACAGACAGACCACCCAGCACATATGTCCAACTATCATCCATCATCAATTATATAAAAACCACATCCTCACCAATTTCTCTTCAAACCAGATGTATTCGTACTGGTAAATTTATTCATTAATCCTTCCAAATCTGAAATGATCCCAATCTGACAATGCTTGAAATCAACAATGAACATTTACTCCATAAGTTCAAAAAATAGTTCCTAGATCCAAAGTATTTTGACTTTTTTGCTAAGATTAAACCTCCGTGCCCTGCCCATTTAATATTTTCTGAGATACCAGTGGCTGTACAAAAAGGTTTATCTCTTTCTTCCTATGTCACAAAGCCAAACAAACAAGACAGAATTCATTATATTAAGACAAGACTATATAGACAACCCAACACCACACCTCAGACAATCTCATATTACAAAGGTTCTGGCCCATCAATCCACTCAGCCATTTTTGTGGTCTATGCATACTGGTGCACTCATTGCACATTCACCTTAGAAAACAATACAATATAACATCCATTAACATTTAATGTCAAACTGACCAAATCAAGAGGCAGAGATAATTAAATTGCTCAACCTAATATCTTTGAAGCAATCTAATCATTTTTAAGACAGCAATCAAATCTCTAATTGGCCATCATGATCCTATTAATACATATCATCAACAAGCATTTCTCCAAAATACGTGCCATTAGCCAACAACTGAACTATTGAGAATTTTTATCTGACCATATACCTTTGATCTTAAAGACTGCAACAACACACTCAAGACTTAATATCAAAGATTAAAATCAACAACACAAGAAATATGTTACTGATTGCTACCTAACAGCAATGACACAGGGTATTTGAGAACTCAGATTACATGAACTATTACATATATCTATCAAACAAAATGAACACTAAATATCACTAAAGAACTGAAAAAACATATAATATATACATATGTTTCTGCACATTCCCTCCCTCAAAAGTTAATCAAAGGTAATTGTATAAAATATATCCAAATTTAAATTAGCAAATGAATATTGTAGTCTCCATTTCTGCCATCATGTATAATCCTGTAAAAATATGCAACCACAACATGAGTTAACTATCCTACCACTCCAGTTTCCTTTATGCATACATGCATACATACTTTCTCCTTTTCATTTGCAATGTAATCATATGTAGTGGAATGACTCGTAGTAGTAAATGTACCCTCGAATCATTAATAATATTTTTTTAAAATCTTCTACTACTACCACTGCTATTGCTACTACTATTATTATTACTAATACCATTACCACCACCACCAATAATAATATAGTAGTAGCAGTTGTAGTAGTAATAATAATAATGATGATGATGATAATAATAATTAATAATAACTTATAATTTATTTTAGTACATTTAACAGATTTTACATCCAAAAACAAAAATGCACAGTTAATCTAGTTTACAAAACATTTGTAGGTTTTTGTACAGCAATCCTAAATGTTCTATCATTTGTTTCAAATATATTACTAGGTAATCTTACTAAGGCTGAATTTTTTAATGTTTCGCTTCTTACTAAGGCTGAATTTTTTAATGTTTCGCTTTTAAACATTGGAATGTTATACAAATTTTTTAATAGTAATAATAATAATGATGATGATGATAACAACAACAACAATAATAATAATACATCACCTGCAATCTTAACCTTTAAGTCATGTGCTTCCTAGAATTTGAAATTGTTTCACTATTAGTAATATAATACTGTAGTTATTAAAGTATATAGCAGTATGAATTGAAATTGCTTTATTTTGAATTATTATTACTAATATATGCAGACCATTGTTTGTCAGATATAGTGTAAAATGGCAGACACTTCCAAAATTATAAGATTAAAACAACTTCCTTTTATTCAATGGTATTCATTCAGAATCAGACATCTTAAATAACTTGTATGCTTCTATATGGTTTACTTATCTTCTTGTGTACTTCAAAAGTGTCTTATATTTCAGTGATTCTATGGCTGGTTATATAATGTTAATTGGTCAAGTTAGTGATGCTATTTCTACAACTTTCATTGGAATAGAATCTGACAACCCTTATTTAACATGCTGGTATGGTAAACAACAATCATGGCATTTAGTTGGGACTGTTGTCATTGTTTATAGTTTTCCATTTATATTTATTCCATGTTTTGGATGCCACAAATCTTCAGATTTAACATGCCTTCTATACTATACTCCATTTGTGGTCATATTTCAGCTTAGATGGGCTGTAACTCAAGTTGCTCACATGTCGCTCATTCTAGATTTGACACCAGATGACTCTGAAAGAGTTTAACTTAATGCCATCAGAAATGCCTTTACTGTTATATCCAGTATGGGTGTGTATGTTATAACATGGTTAGTTTAAATCTGGATTGTATCCATTATTGCTTGTACCTTTCTTAAGAAATCTGGAGATATCACTACAATTAATAATATATGTCCTATATCCATGAGTCCACTCAGCATCCAGATTCTTAAATCAGTGACAAATGATAAAATTGAAGCCTTTATCTTACCAACAATAGTCAAAATGCAATTTGCAAAGAGAGGTGCATCTACTGCTTTAGCTGCAATTATTTTTAAGTCTGTTGTGGAGACTGTTAGAAAATAAAAAAATATAGTCCTAGGTTGGATATAAAAAAAAAGTATTTGATTCAATTTTAATAGACCAACTTATAAACCTCTTAACAAAGTTGTCTATCCCCAATCATTAATTTATATACTCACCAATCTATTGATAGAGAAATCCATATGTCAATAAATTGAAAATACTCACCAGGTTTTAAACCTCATTGTTCTATCCCTCAGGGTTTCCCTTTTAAGGTTTTACTGTTTATAGTGTACATAAATCCCCTCCTTAAAGTGATTGAGGAATGGGTACCTGGTATTTTTATACCACAATTCAAAAATAACATTTAATATATTATTTATATGGATGACTTTTTTATTTTATTTTATCATCACAAAAATATGTTTCCAAATTATTACAATTTTTAGACCATTATTCACAGGGATACAAACTAGATTTCAATTTAACACAAAACATTTAGTTGGCAGATATACAGGCAAACTAATACAATGTAAATTTAAAGGAAACCCTGTCTCATTCTTCAGTTTTCCCTTCCATCTTAGTTGTACTGGAATGAGAACAAAAATACAGAATTCTCTTAAAGAAAAAATAGAAAAAATTATTAGCTCCCTTTCAAAGTGATACGTTTCAGTTTATTCTAAAGTCACATTGTTTAATATGCTCATTATGACAAGAATTACCTATTATAGCCGTATAATCAGTTACACTAAAGCCTTCTTTGCTTCTTTACTCCATGCTCAAAAAACTTCTGTGGAGTAGACACATTGCATCCATCCCTATTATGAAACTAAAAAATCCATTAATTCATAATGGGATAGGACTACACTCATTAAATATATTTAAAATACAGAAAACATTTAATCTGATTACCTCCCTTACAAATCTATTTAATTATGTTGCTACGTCATTAAAAATTACACCAACGAATAGACCTCAGCTTGGTACTGGTTGTTGGGCTAATGTAATAAAACCACTATTGAGCATAGATAAACTAACCTTCTGTCCCCCTACGAATAAGTATAAATATTGGCAAACATATCTATTAATAAGCCAATATAGTCAAAGCAAACCCATTTGGGATCTAAACAATCAGCAACTTGTTAGAAAATTTAGATTCTGGAAACTTCAGCTAAAATATTTTGATTTTCTAATAAAACTTAACTTGGGGTCATTACCAACACTTTATTTTTTATAAATATAAAAGAAATTATACAAACATTGATGCTTTTTGTCCCCTATGTCATAAAGATTTTGAAATCAAAAGCATATATTCTATGATTGTAGATGATATGATAATATACGCATTGCTCTTCCTAACCTTTTTAAAAATTCTTATTTAATATTGCATATCTTTTTAAAACCTACACAATAGGAATTCTTGCTAGGATTAGAGCTAGTACCTTCATCTTGTAAGCATTATGATGTACTAGATGCATTTATATACATAATAATCCTAGAAGGAATCCTAATACATTTTGGATTAAACTGAAGATTGACAGAAAATTTGCCCCATATAACATTTTTCATGATATCTGGTCCTTAATGTGTCAGCAACTGAGACAGTGCTAAAATGATATAACCTAATTGCAACAAAAGCTGCATCATTTATATATGTATTGTACCCTCACTTCCAGGAAATATGTAATTATAATCACTTGATCTAGCTCAGGAAAATAACTATGTTCATCTAAAATGTATCTAAATCAACAATAACTATATTTTAAAGAATATCAATGATTAAATTAGCTTAACTAATAAATAATAATATAGTTCTGTTTTATAAAATTAAATAAATGAATATCTAATAAAATCATGAGACTATGAAATGAGTTTACAAGTAGCAGAATGAATACATTAAGATAATATCCTGCAGGATATCACCTTAATGGCATAAGAATACTATCCCTACTCCTATTACTTAAATACTACATTTATAATACTCTTACATCTTTAATCAAAATTAATTAAATACATAACTTTTAATGAATTAATCTGAATATCTTTATTAAAATTAATTTAACTTAAATTATCTCAGGTTCTCTTAAAATAATTCTAAATTAATTATAACTTTTGTAATCAAGTATGATAAGGGATTTAATATCATTCTTAACTACAATTAAATAATACTAATAATAACAAAATAATAATACTAATCTTTAATCTATAATTTACTCTCCTATCTTTCTACTTATAATGTTGTTCATGTATATCACATAATAATAATGTAATATAACCTTCTCTTATTCATATGGCATCTTAAATAAACATCTATGATATGATATTATAACCTGAAAATATGTGGCAATCATTACAAATATAATTCAATGTAAATCTTTAGTAATTATTCCATGACCATCAAAATAATACAATAAATGAAACTTCTTAAATAAAACATATCAATAAAACATTATAAATCTTAAATAACAATTTTATTTATGATGTGCAAATATTATGTCTTAATTATAATTATCTGTGATTATGTAATTGTGATGTGAAGAAATTGAGTCAACACCAAGACTTATAAAACAAGTTTAACAATTTTATTAACAAACTCAACAATAAAATTATTTACATTATTTACAATCTGAAAGAATTCTATTTATTCACATTTAAGTACTTTTCTAATACAAATTAAATGACTTAAAATATAAGATACAGAACATTCTTCTTAAAATATCTCTTATTTTCAAAATATTATTATATGATTTCTTGTTACAGTTATTAAATTTTATTAATTCAATAGGTTTTAAAAAATATAAGTTAATACTTTTAATATGAACTTACTCTTGTTATTTACCTTTTAAAAAAAAATTTATTATTCTGTATAGCATACCATCAAACTACGCTGCTTACTAATTATTACTTTAAATTTCAAATATACTGTATGTAAGTAGTGTGTTGTCATAAAACTACTTTTATAAAAACTTATGATTACTTACATTCATTAAACACGATTCAGTCTATTACCTTTACTTGTAAATAAAAATATGCATTATAAGTATATCTTTGAAATTCTTAATAATTAAATAATATCATTATACATTCCCTTTTTATTATCAAGTATTTATTTTATAAAAAAAAAAAAAAAATTTTTAAATATGAGAAGTTTTATGATTCTTTCACTGATGAAATTATGTTCTTACAATTCTTTTTTACACTTATTTTTACTCTAAGTAACATAACTTATCTTATCTACTTAAAGAACAATCCTGTATTTCCAAACTTATTTATTATCTCTGATTTTAAACTACCATTCTTTACAATGTAATCCAAGAAAATTCTAATAATAAATAAACCACTAGGTATATGGAATAAACTATAACTTCAACTTAATAACATCTTTATCAACTAATCATCATGGTCACAGTGTATGCGAAATAAGGTATGACTTATTTGTCTAATAACCTCTACTACCAAATATAATGTCCAGGCTATTTATTCAGCACTATGGCACATTAAACTTTAACACATAGAAAATAAACACTGCCATGAATATACACAAGCTATAGGGCTATGTTATCTATACTTGCATAATCATTAATATAGTATACTCTTATTCCCATATAAATAAACTCTACATATAATATTACCTTGGTCTTATGTAACCTAATACTAAGATATTATCATTAAAGATCTATCACCTTACATCACTAACTTCCTTCCTAAATTTCTACAATAATAAATAAATTCATTTTTTTAAAATAACAGTCTAACTAACTCATAAGACAAGATTATTTCATCCTTTGGTAGTTCTCAAATTTAAGTATAAACAATCGGCCTCAATGTCACATTTTAATACTTTAAACTATTCAAATAAAACATCAAGTTCAGTTATAATAGAATCATATACTTATATTTCCCTTATTTTTAAATATCTTTATGATATCGATAAAATTATGTATATTCTTAAAATGACTAAACAAATGATAAATTATGTGTAGGTATCATGTTTTATATATGCATTCATACATACACACAAAATAATAAAATACATTATAAAATCATTAATATGTTACATTATTACCATAAGTAATTTCTGTTGGAAATTACTTAATCGATGTCTTCTGGATAACGAACTAAATAAAACATTTTAATTATCATCTATTCCCCATTATCACAGTTTAAAATATATTAAGTTTTTTTTTTTTAAATTATTAAAGAGTTTTTTCTTTACAATAAAATTTAATTACTAGGTTAGTAAATAATTTAATGTTCTATGTTCCTACGCTATCCCTATACTGTGAATAAACATTATTATAAATTTGTTAGTAAAACAAAAAACAATTTAAAATTATATTTACAACAACTCCATTAAAATTTCTCACAATGAAATGTTCTTTTTCTCAATAATAAGTTCATTACAGGAAGTGTCTTTTTCTCCTGGTAAAACATTTGTAATCAGACTTTTGATGCCAATAACTATGCATGCTCCAAGACTAATTCAAAAATAACTGTTTATGTTAAATACAGTAAGTTTACTTTTAATCCATAATATCCAAACTGATATAATTAATATTTTTCTTGTCTCCAAAATTTAAAAATATTTCAGGTATTCATTGCTATGTCAATATTGAATTTAAATACTTCTGATATTCTTCATTAAGATAATTTTCAAATTATTCTAACTTTTCCATATTTACTGAGGTTCAATGTCTTCTGATACAACCAATAAACTTCCCCATCATTTGCCAATAACTTAAATTATTTCCACAAATAAATCTCAGAAAACTTTTTATATGTCCAGAACACACTAATTATTAATTTTGAATATTTTTAAATATGATATAAATCATATTTGCAAATGATCTTAATTTTTTATACTTTTTTTTTAAAAATTCCAGTTTTCAATTATTTTCAATATTTCTTCAGAAAGAAATATCTTAGCATTCCAAAATAATTGCTTGGTCAAATTTAAAGATTTTTTTTTTTTTAAAGCATTTTTCATCGTATTTTAAACTAAGTATTCTTAATAAAAATATTTTATATCATTTTACTTTCCATTTTTCCTGAAATTCTTTATATTTTCTCCTTCAGGTTCTTTCTATGAAATTCAGTTGTAAATTAATATGACTGATTACCACAAGCAAAATTATGTGCTTAATATGATAATAACAATTGAATATTTCCACCAATCCTTCTACATTTAGTGATGACTTTTCCATGCTTAAGTTAATGATAAATTGGATAAAGTAGATTGGCAAATAAGGAATTACTTATTTTTTAGCCTCACATTTCTATGCCACGTCCTTATAATAACAGATTACTGTACTTTTATAAAATTGAAATTAAATAAAATTGACTATTATTCTACCAATTAATTTACTGAAGTTGTAGTAATAATAATGATGGTATGACAGTATATTGGTATAATGAGATAAGTGACCTGGAAATTCCTGCACAGCTCTTATATATTTCAGCCTACTCCCTCTTTGATTGGTCCATTAAACAATTCTTATTCCCAAGGATCCTGGGAAACGAACACCAGATTAAAGTTAAAACTAATAATAATTTATTAAATATTTATTTTTATCATATTATTTAATTCTTAATTAATTTTCATGTTTTATTTACACTTAATAAATACTTTAAAATAACTTTTAAAAATCACATTTTAATATTTATTACCATTTTTACCTTTATTTTAAACCTAACGTATTTATTTTCAACACAAAACATAAATCTAATTTCATCTATTATATCTATTTTTAAAACCTAATCTAATATTTATAACAGATAACATTATTTTATTTTCAAGCACAGGTGTGAATATTACACATCACGTGATTTACAAAACTAAATGAGCCACTAATAATTTAAATGAAACTAAAATAAATAATTTAATTTATAAAATATTACATAACTCAATATTATAGCACAATTTTAAAATAATTATTTTAATATTATAAAATCGAATATACACTTTACTCACTACATTATCACTTCTAATTAAAGTATTTTAAAATATAACTATTAAATATGATTATTCTTATTGAAGAATCTATTCATTTAACTTTAAAGCCTTATTTTTAAAATTTACCCTAATTATTATTTATAAGACTTATTAAATCAGTATTTCCTATGGCCAGTTCTCCCAACCATACAATCTTATAATGATTTTTAGTTAACTGTTTTCTTTTAAATACCAACATAATATTATACATCAATTATTTTATTTGCCCTAAATAGATTATTAAAATATCATCAACACATAACATACATCATCCCTTACTTAACTCTAAAATTTAAAATTTTCCAGAAAATTAATAGAAATAATCCATTCTGACCTAAACAAAAGGGTACAGTATATAATATTAAATGCCTTTAAAAAAGTAGATACCAAAGAATTATATAACATTCTGTAACTTGTATTAATTTATGTAACCTTTTTTTTACTTCTTTCAATATATATAATCAAATTTAATTTTATGTAATCTTTTATATAGTTACTAATAAGTTATAAGTAACCATGTAAACTTGTGATGAAACCTATGTTTTTTGTAAATATGTAACTATTTTGAATTTCAATAAAGCTCTTTTGAAATAATAAAAATAATAATAATAATAGTAATAGTAGTAGTAGTAGTAATAGTTAGTAGTAGTAGTAATAGTTAGTAATAATAGTAGTAGTTAGTAGCAGTAGCAGCAGAAGCAGTAGCAGTAGCAGTAGTAGTAAGAGTAGTAGTAGCAGTAATACAAGGTCATAATTTCTAATAATATCAAGAGCTTCAAAAAAAATCCAAATCCAAAGCAAACATACAGAAATATCATCAGTACTGATGCACAAATTCTCCATGGTAACCAACATATAGATTCAGATATTACATTCTGTAAAGGCCAAACTATAAATTTTAAAAATCCCCATAGCAACAAGGATAAAAGCTCAAACAATAATAGCTTAAGAAACCAAAGTGCAAATCCTAACCAAATATATGGAAATGACAGAAATGGTGCACAAATTTTCCATGTTAACTAAGATGTAAGTACAAAATACAAACATTCCATAGTAACAACTATGTAATCCCAAACATTCCAAGGTCATTTCTACATTTTTTCAAAACTACTGTCAATGAGATTGTAGATTTGGACTTAAAATATAAAACAGCCCCATCCCCTTCCATCATTGAGTGAACATCAGAAGCACTAGCAAATATCAGTGATGGATTTTTCAGCACTATCTCCCAGGTTGTTATACAACATTTAAGAGATTTTTTTCACCCTGGTCTCTGGTGCTATCTGTCACTGCACTGCAAATTACCAACTCACTTTCTAAGGCATATCTCATATTTCAAGATACACCTCTTCAATACTCTTTCCATGACAAAAATCACATACTATGCACCTATTATCAAATTTTCAAGGATGCTCATTTCTGCCATAAACTCCATGTGAAATAAATTGCTCTAGGATCAGAAGACTATATCAATATTCATAAAATGGTTCAATGGTCAACTCTTATACAAAGGTCTAGGCTTGTACAGCATTTGAGTGTTATATACACAAAAAGCCATTAACTTAGTAGCAGCTACTACCAACTGATTCCAAAATCTTCAGTGCCTGCTGAAAGTAACCCCAACAGATAAACCTTCTCTTTCAATTTCATGTCTCACAAATCTTATTCACTAAATCCTAGGTACCACTCATCTGATCAGTCTCTCCCTTAATTCCAAGTACACTTACTGGCAATCATATAACCTGCTTTGTCCAGACCCTGGCAATGATGACCTCCTTCCTTACTTGGCATAAATAATCATCACCTCCACCAATTTGGTTTTAATGCCCTTTTTTTTTGTTTTTGGATCTCCTAACTATAATCAACCTGCACACACTTCCAATATCTTTTTTTTTGTGGTATCATCTGTAAAAAAATATTGACCCATTCTGTGCACTGTCACAAGGCTGAGGAGACTCAACATCACCTTCTCAATGATTGCCAAATACTAAACTCCACATGGCAAATTATGTTAAATGCATACAGGCAGCCCACTATTTTCATGCACCACATAAAACAGTCCCAAAGATTACACATTCCTGCAGTGCAGCAGCTACATTTACCCTATTTGTCTTTTGGTGCACCCATTGCATCTTCTTGTTAGACAATTACATCACATTTATCAATAAATTACATCTACTAAAAACATCCCCCTTCAGACATTTTTGCCACCATATGGTCTCTCATTAAAGAACAATACAACATATAAGCTTCCAAAACCAGAGTAGGCAGTAATAACAATCTTCTCAGATGTTTCATATGCTTCATGAAAAGCTATGTTCCAGACACTCATTATAATAGTTCAATATCACAGAAGGCTATCTAACCAGACCAGTCAAACTCAAGGCAAATGAACTTTAATTCAAAGGTTATGAACATTTTTATGTATATCCAATACTATGTTGTACAAAAAATTATCATTAAAAACAATCATGTATACTTACTTACCAATGTTCATATAATTGTATTGTAATCAGCAATGTTAATCAAATTAATATAATAACAATCATTGTACTTGAAATACCTTTGTAACTCTGGCAAAACCTTTGTAATAGATTTGCAAAACCTATGTAACACATCTTTTGATCAGTAAACTATATTTGGAAGCATCATCATCATAATAATAATAGTAATAATAATAATAGTAATAATATTAATAATAATCATCAACATGATCATCATCTAACAAATGGTCATTTCGTTAATTTTATATAACATTTATATTGCTTAGCTAAACTGATGGGAATATAATTTGATTATGACAATGCTTGAAACTAAAGATATTGCTTTCTATGATTATATACTTCCTTTTTATTATTTATTATGAAATTGGTTAATTTTATTATGATTTCAAATCTATTTCTGACCATTATTTGCCTATTTAATCTTAATGTTTTATTTTTATTCTGCCTACTATAGGCTCCACAGTTAAATTTCATTCCACTTCTTATATGCATTGCTTAATTATATATACTATAATACACCATATACTCCTTAAATTACACTCTACAATGCAGTTTAACATATAATTTATTTTATTTCCTTCCTTACAGTTTCAACTGTCCAGCAGTCATCATCAGAGCTTTTATCTCAGTACCCTTTCTCCTATAACTGAGATAAAAGCTCTGATGATGACTGCTGGACAGTTGAAACTGTAAGGAATGAAATAAAATAAATCATATGTTAAACTACATTGTAGAGTGTAATTTAAGGAGTATATGGTGTATTATAGGCTCCACAGTTATGATAATAAACTGATCTTCAGATTTAATCATTAACTGAAACTTCTTATACACTCCCATGTAATAAAATATTTGAATATTATTACTGTGAATAATCAACAAATAGTATCCACACAAGAATATTTCTTGCTGCCTTGTAGGATAAGATGTTTCACTAAAGACTATGTGCTGTATTTGATATACATAATCTTTTCTGTCTCTCACTTTTTTTTATTATTTTCAATCACATATGTTAATGGAAGTCCTGGCTATCATAAATCTCTTAAGGCAGTTTCATACAGTAACTAAGACAATGGAATTTTGTTTTGTATAACTACGTTTTTATTCTCCAACTGATTGCATAGAAATTCTGACTCTAATTATATTTTCTTTTTTTTTTTAACTCTCAATACTAAGAAAGCAATGATGAATAGTTTTAGTAAATTGGGAATTATATTGAAACTGGATTTGGCACATTTCAATTTGACAAAAGTGATATGCTTATATAGCTCTAATCAAGAATCCTTCAGCTACCATAAAAGTAGAAGAAGATAGTTAGCAAAAGTAATCTAAAAATAGTTTTTTTTCACACAATCTTGCTAGATTATTGTGGCTGGTGGATTATTCATTAAAGTAATTGAAACAATTACAAAAAAAAAAATATTCATGGTAATAAAATAGGAAGTAGTAATAAAGATAAGTATTTAATTTTTTTTTCTAAATATAGATACATGGAATATGCAAGCTTACTTGATGCAAGTGCTTTAAGATATGAATGGAGGTCAACATTGGTTATTAAAAAGTTGACAAAATTTAAGATTGCTATTGTTCTTAATGAAACTCATTTTCCAAAAAGATTAGAAAGCTAAATCTTTATTGATATCTTTTATTCGTGAAATGTATAAATATAACAATGAAAAGTCAATGCTATTAAAATTAGTTTTGTGCAGTATTACATGTGCTCATTTTATTAGTGAATATTCTCCAATATTAGATTAAGAGAGGTCAAAAAAGTGAGTTTATTTTTTACTGGATAGCACTGTTAAATAAATATCATTACAAGATTAAAGTTTTCTTGAAGATGTTTATATATATAGGAACAGTAAAATTTGGCCCAAAGTTGCTGAAAATAATGATATTGGTGCTATAAATTCAAATGGTCCACTTGTTATTGGGTTTTTACAATTGTCTATCTTCTTTAAACCAGTCTAAAAAAATTTGTTTTTTTTACACCCTCCTATTTATGTTATGGTCTAACTATATAGGGCAATGTTACTATTAATAATGATATTTAATAATAAGAATAGACAGGGTGATATTTATTTTTAAGTCAATTAACTCAAAGATTGTGAAAGGTACTAGAGTGACTTGCCACTATTTCTTAAACTAGTTACTACAAATACTAAAATTAGCTTACCTGATCAAACTTGCCACCATTTCCTAAACAAGTATTACAAATACTAAAATTAGATTACCTAATGAATATTAAAAATGAAGATTTTTATTATACACTTTGCTTCACTAATCATGATTACATTGTGAAAGCTCTTGTAAAACATAGGCTGCAGGAATAGTAGCTTTTATTATAACCATATTTTTTGTATTCATTTTTAAGAAATCACCCTCAACTGACCCACAAAACACATTAAGTATTTACTATCCAGTTAATAATAAATAAAAGCCACATACCAACTACTATATAAGAAACTATACTAGCTATGATCCAATTATCTAAAAACAACAATAACTCAGATCTACTTATAATCCCAATGTTCACATATATGTTAACGAATCCCAGATATTACACATAAGTAATAGTTGCATTCCTACTAAAACCATGTAGATGCTTGAAAGTATTTAGTCAAAATATAATTTCACAAATGCAAATAAACAACAACAACAACAACAAAAAAGATGATAATGTGATATTTTAACTGTTTATAGAGCAAATAAATGTACAATAATATTTTAAAATAATCACAGTAAACAGTATGAGGCTTAAAAGTTTCATGCATATTTGTTCAAATTTTTATCCCAACAACATAATCCTTTAATATAATTTATTTTAAAAATGGAAGAGGAAAAATTCTTTAAAAAAAAAATGATATTATAAAACTATTCACTTAATGCATATATGTTAATTTAAAAAATAAAAAGAATTCGCGTAAGAATTTATTTCACTGTTAGCGACATTCTTTTTGTGTCTTATAACAACAATAAGTTGACAGTAAACTAAAAAATGAAAAATATGACAGGATAAAAGGATTTTTTTTTCATGTAAATAAAATGGGGGGGGGGGTTGTTTAATAAAAGTAGATAAAGAAAAAAAACCTTGCGTATGTCTTTACCTTCTCAATTTTCAGTACATTAAAAAATTATTAAACTTAAAATAGAAAATAATTTTATAGATTTCAAGATGTGTGATTGATAATTATGCATGAAATCAAGCGACTGTCAGAATCGACAAAGGACAGATAATGTAATGACTGTTCAGTTATTAAAGCTAGGTGCAAATAATCATCAAACAACAGTATTAAACTATGAAATCGAAGTTAGAATAGTAATGTTAAAACACGTTTTTAAGAACGTGTGGGAGGAAATAAAATTAAGTTAAGAAAAAAAGATATCATACACATATAAAACAAGAGAAGCATTTGATATATGGAAAGACGAAAAGTAAAAAAGAATTCAAAATCAGGTGGACAATAGCGAATGCAGCTGTGTTTATGTGAAAGTGTGACGCAATTTAAAAGCAACTGCTAACTAATCTCCAAAAATTAAAAAGTCCCAATAATAAGAAAATCCTTATGTTAAATGAATTATGGAGAGAAAAAAAACTGTTTTCTTAAATGTTTGCTTCGCCATTTTTTTGTTTTTAGATAATATTACTATAGTTTACCTCTTAATCTGCAAAAATAAACTTAACCTTTTATTTCTACAAAACATGAATTATGATTACTCAGTTAAGCAGCTTAATAATTGTCAATTATTTACACCTCATAAATTAGTTCGTATTTTTATAATCAATCTATTAATAAGTAAAACGATCGTATGGATTATTTATTGTTCGAGAGTTTATAGTTCGAACGTTGGACCGCAATCAATGGATCTTGAATTCCAGAACCTGCCAGTCTACCATTATTACACCAAACAATGCAAAGTCCAGGTAAATATTAATTTATAGCTGTAGTTTTTAAATATAAACTACAGATTTATAGTATTTATGTTGTTGATATTAGCAATAATAGTATTTGCTTTATGCAAAACTAACTTATTTAGTTTTAAGAATATTGTTTATTTTTGGTATAATTCACAAGCTTATTAATTCTATCAGGAAAAATACACGCACATGTGCACCATCTGTTTTATTTCTTCATCATCTAACAACATATACCTGTTAATTTAAGTGATCAAAAATGTGAAAATCACTTTCAGTGAAGTTAGGACTATGAAAGAATAAATCTTTAAATACTAGATTTTAAATAATCTCCACCATTGAAATTGTTTTATGAGAACTACCTTTATACAAAATAAATTTCACCTTGTCTAGAATCAACATTGTAATAATACCCTCTTTTTTGTTATGAATTTCAGATTTGGATTTACAACGTGTTTTACCATTCTACTTGTACTATTATCTTTAAACTGTATTACAATATTTATGATGTTTGACATATTTGATGTTTTCTACCCAATAAATTTGTTTTATATTACATTGTTCAAAAATAGGAAATTAATAAATTAAAGATACTCTTTTAGTTTTTCTATGTGTATATGTATTAATCATATTATTTTATTATTAGAGTCTTAAGTGTGTTTGTATGAATATATACATAATTAACCAGCTTTCTGACTAATTATTGTTTAAACTAAGCTTAATCTTCGATTTTGAAAATAGTATTATTATTCTGTATGATATAGTTTAAATTTTAATTAATAGTAGAAATATTATTTGCCTTTTAGAAATAAAATTATTCTAATAAATAGACCTAAGTATCTCATGATATAACGGTTGATGCATCTATCTATCATTTCCATGACATGAAGTTCAAATCCAGTCTTAGGAAATTTGCATATTTTTTCAGTCTCCAAACAGGTTTGGATTTTTTTTCCCCCCAAATGTCAGAATTTTTGCTGACTTGACTAACCATTCTAATAAACAAGAATAGAAAATGTGGAAGCCCACATTATCATGTAATTCATGAATGTGGTGGATGATGACTTCTTCACTGTTTTTTAAAGGTAGGTGTTTGAAGAAACCATACCATGCAGCGAGAAATTTAAATGTTTTATTTTTAATCATAGGTGATTACCTGATAGAGATTAGTCCTATTATAAAACTAATAGTGAAATTTAACTTTCTCATTTTTCACCTTTTAATGGATTCCAAATATAAAAGTGCAGTAAATCTTTCCATATCAGAATATTACATTTACAATTTTGAAAGATGGTACTTTTTTAAAACAATGTAAATTTAAATATGTAAGTAGGTTTTCTAGATAGAAGGATGGCCTTGGATGTTGAGGTGCAGAACAAATTCCATTCATACTCATACTTAACTAAATAGTTGTATATAAAAATCTCCACAAATTTATTATATGAAACTGAGATATGACTAATAGATATGTTTTTCAACTTGCTGAATGTGAGATTATATCTAGAATGATAATAATGAATTTTCATTGAAATTGGATGTATAAACCATATGAAAACTAAGTCATGCTATTTTTTTTTTTTTAAAAAAAGATGAGTTTAACTTTTATGAAAGACACAAACTCCCTTTATGTTATAAAAATTATGACAATAAAGGCACTGTAAAAAGATCAGCATTAAATCATTTCATTTGCATGATATAGCAAAAAGGTTTGGTGGACGAAGAATTAAAATTATAGAGATTTTACCTTTATGTTAATTACAGGCCCATTCTATCTTCTAAATATTAATACCAATAGTAACACCCCATAACTTCTTCATATGCTTCCAAACCCAATTCTTTTCATCCTACTCTAGAGTTATCTATTGAAAGTCTGAGTAATCAATGAAAATCAGAGAATATAGTGCTATAAAGTCAACATATCTACACTATTTTGACTTTTTCAATTGGAACTTGGCATGGGTTAAAAATGTAAGGATTTTTGAATTTTAAGAAATAATAGAATTACTTCCAGATATATAAATGCAAAAATTTTTGCAGTGAATCATAAGTCTTCTAAAATGGCAGAACTAGGTTGGGTGTGTAGATATTATTGTACTATACCACCAAATATACATTGATTTAGAATAGGCATGATGGGAACTGTTTTTCAAATTATATGAATAAGGACATGTAAAAGTCATGCATTTTTTTTAAATTGGTCTCCTTGCATAATATCTGTCGTACATCAACACAAACTATTATGTTATAAAATTTGTAGAGATCTAATGCTCAATCTAGATTTGGCAGTATTTCCAATCCAACACTTAAATTGTAACTTTATAACAAAAATCTGGAGCAAGACCAGATTGTATTTTCATTTTCAAACCAATCAAAAAAGCAAATTGAATTTCAAAAGACCAATGAGTATGAGTTATTATCAGAACCAGTAGAAGGTGATAAGCAGGATAAGCAAGGTATAAGGGTGCAATACAAGAGTGCACTAAAACAATGCAAAATTAAAAGTACATTTTTGTTATACTACAAATATTAATAAATGCAACTCATATTTTTATAAAATAAGGAAATATAAAAATATTAAAATAAACAATCACTCTTGAAATGTGATTTGTTAATTATAGTTTCCTATGGTTTGTTTTTCTCTTATGATTTTCAGTTATGTCTTCTTATGTTGAGTTTACATGATTTGTACATCATATCACATTACTATGTGATGTGAAGTTGGAACAATCCATCTTACTATTACTATCCATGCTGTTATATATATATATATATATCAATAAGCTACATTGTAGCAGCAACCGATAACATTAGAAAAATACATATGAATTGCAACATATAGATTTATGTGTATGTAGAAATAAGTTCAGTAGTTGAGACAATATCGTTTGATATAGTGTGTTAACTTCTTTCACAAAATTTATTCTTAATTTTTCTATTCAGTGAATTGAGTAGTTATGCTAATAATATCAATATTTTGAGATGTATTTATAATAAAAGTTAGGATTAGGCAGGAAAGATAGAAGCTAAAAGATCAAATGATTCCTTTCTGTGTGCTGCAATCTCTAATCTTTATAATGCATGAATTCATTCTTGAAGTTAAAGATGTATAATAAAATTTATTTATTATATTGCTAGAGCACATACTATAAGAATAAAAATGTTATTCTAACAAACTTTTAATAACATAGCTGAATATAAATACAATCTATAACACAGGTATGTATAAAAAATCACATAAAATTTGTTTTCTTTTATTGAAAGAGAGTGATGCCAATTATTTTTTTGAATAAGGGTGCTAACAATCCTTTCTTCAGTGTTGATCATTGTGCTAATTGAATTGTCAATTGTAAATTGTATTTTCTATATAAACTTTTTCACAATGATTAAAGCTTTGGTTCATCAATATATAATCCTAGGATGTTTTTATATTCTGAAAAATATTTATCAAAATATTTCAGTAATGAGTAGATTACATGGTAACACTAAAATTTACATTAATAAGAGGGCACAAAGAGTATTTCCATACCTTCAAAATATATTGCAGCAGTTTTTTGAAATGTTATGAGAATAAAAATGTATCGAAATTGTTTATCTCATCTAGATTTTAAAAATTTAGTTGTTTTTGCAAATAATGTTTGAGATTTTTATGAAGGTGTTATAATAGTTTATAATGTGAAAATAAAAAAGCAGGACTAAAGATAAGTGTTTTAAAAAAATTACAGTAAACATTTAATGATTTTTTACAAAAGTGTAAAATAAAGATTGGTAATGAATTAGAAAATCTTGGTCAGATTATTAATCATCAAGCATCACATGATCACCATTTCTTATGCTTGTTCATAACTGTTATTAAAACAGGCAAAACTCTCCATACAGGAGTGCCACTCAGTGCAAGCCAGAATAATCAATGGATGCCAGAAGGCTTGTGCTTAAAATCCCTATTTAGTGCCTACTCATCTAATATTCCCAGACTAGTTTCTGGCTTGTGGCCTTTGTCAGTGAGGAGCCTTGAATCTGAGAGCACTTCACCTAGATCTTAGGATCTAATGCAACCCTCCAGCACTACAGCAAGCACTAAATGGCACTAGTGTATGGAGAGTTTTTCTTGTCTTAATATCAGGTTATTAATACAGACAGAAATATAATGGATGAAATTAATCATAAAATTGAACTTAGATGGGGTACATTTTGTTGAAATAAGTCAATATTAAAAAGAAATATGATATATATATATATATATTTAAAAAGATTTTTAATAAATATGTTTTTCTAATTTTTACATATAAATCTGAGACTTGGAACTTAACAAAATAGCAATACTATGACTTCAGACCATGTAATGAAGTATTATGAGACATATGTTTAAAATAATAAAGAAAGATCAAAGGCAAAGTACATAGATGAAATTGCTAAAAAGAAAATAATAATAAATGAACATTAGAAATCTTAGGATTCCAAAAGATTGTAAAAAGTCTAAAATTAGTCCACATATAAAATAAATGAATAAAAAAAAATGCTGAAATAATGTAGAAAACTCATAAATCAGACAAACTGGAAGAAATCTTCATACTGCAGTAGATCAATATATAGTTGGAAATACTGATAATATATACCACATCACAAATGTATCATTTAAGTCTAAAAAATATCTCAAAGACATCCAAGTTTGAATATTAAAAAAGAGAAATGTAAAAATTAATATTATAGGCACAATATTCAATTTCAAAAAAATAGTTAAATAGGCTAAATTTATTAAAATATTTTCTAAAGTATTCACATAAATGTAAAGATAAAGATAATAATTATAAGTAAATGTAGAAAGATTGCACATATTTGTAGATATCTTGAATAATAAACGTTAATTAAATAGTGTGTTAAACTTTATAGTTTACATTAGGAAAGGGATGTGTGGCTGCTGTCTGTAGTAAATTGCCAATCTGATATCAAGTTATAAATTTTTGTTTAAACATCTATATATTAAAAAATGAATAAAATCTAAACATAATTAGAATTTTCAGATCAAAAATATACCCATTTACCTCCATTTTAGGGTTAGAACATGGAGTTGAGTTGTGAATACAAATTTTATACCTTTCTGAAGAAAAAAGAAAATAAGTTCAAATTGTAAGGAATAAATATAAAACTTTAAAAAATAAAATAAAGACAAAATTAAAAAATAAGGTCTAACGTTATTGTAAATTAATTATAAGAATATTAAGTTGTATGAAATTTGGAGAAATGAAAAGTATTTTTTTTTTGTATGATGAATAAAATTATAATTGTGAAAACTGTTAATTGACCCTAATTGATATAGAGCAGTGAAAAAATAACTGATAAATATCAGATTATGCAAAAGCAAATCGGAAAAACAGAGGTTGGGGTTTTGAAGTTTGGTAAGCATGTCTTTTGATCTTAATGAATAAAATTTCTGTAGTTTAATTTTCACTATACCACTTGTACACAAGATATGGACAAGTTTCTATACACTTTTAACACCTTATGGAGGGGTGTAATCATAAACATATGCCCAGACATGTGAAAATATGTATTATCCCCAAGATGCACATTTTGTGCTAAATCAGCACTCATCAGTTGGGCAAATCACAATCTCTTACTCATATCTTTATAATTATTCAGTATATATATATGTTCTGATGTAAATATGTTGCCATCTATAGTTTTTTTGTAGTATATAAATAGTTAAATAAAGAGAACAATTCAAAGTCAAATGTTTAATAAAAAAAAATATGTTTTTATTTTAAACAAATGTGGAATAAATGAGTCATTTATTTATTAAAATTAAAAATTATTTTAATTTGAATTATTGCTGAATGATAACAATGACTTATTAAAATTTCAGAAGGAAGGGAGTCACCTGATCAAAAGCCAGTATTTAAAAAAGAAAAGGAACTGTGTTTTGTGCTGCCATAGCTACAAGAACAATTTCACCAAAAAGGACACACATACTTTCTTTGCTTAAAATTTTGTGTTTATTTACCTACTTTTATAAATATATTTGAAACAGATAGCAAAAAAAAAATATTGATTATGAGTGAGACAACTTAAAGAGAGGGGCATGGGATTCCTCCTTAGTTTGATATCTTTATGATTAAAATGAAATGAATATCATCAATGCTATGCTGACTGCTATAAAGTCAAGATAACAGAATTCACTTCAGATTGCAGTATCAAAAGAAATAGTAATTGGAAATCATCTAATGATTTATATTGCTTATGGTTTCCTATGATTATGTTTTTGCTAACAAAAAAGTACCAAAGGAAACATCATTGAATAATAGAACACCAGCTGGAGTCATATATATATATGCAAAACTGTGGTAACAGACACTAGTAAAAACTTTAACAGATAAATGTCATTTATAAAAAAAAATGGTTTAAAAGAAAGAAAATATAACAAGTTTAACAGTAAACATTTATTAAAGTTTTGCTTTTATTAATAATTTCCATTAGTATAATCTACTTGGCATTCATTGTCATTTAAACAGTATAAGGAATATATATATATTTTAAAAGAATAAAAAGTAACAAACATTAATATTTTTTGCTTTGTTTATTAATTTACCATGGTCGTTAGTGGCACAACCTATTTATATGTTTTAGGCATTAAAGGTATATCGTTGCAATCATTATTTATAATTTTCTTGCTTTGTCATGTATTTTGGGATCTATGGAATGACCAATCCCACTCTTCATTATCCCTCTCAAAATAGATGCATTTCCCACTCAGGCTCCTCTTCAGGCACCTCCAATAAATAAGTGTATGGGAAACGTATGGATGAATAGTCCCAACACACAATTAGTGCCATTGTTTTTCAGAGATATGACCTTAGCCACTATGCAGGCATACTCCTTTCATACAACATGACTGAGCCACTCCAGGGTTCCTTAAGTGACTGCCTCTGTATGCGATTGTGAGTGATAACACGATACCACCTTTATTATTATTATTGAGTTGTCTATCCACCTGCAATGCTCTCTGTCAGTCATAATTGCATGTTATTAGCAATCAATTCAATTTAATTTTCTAAGTCAGATTATGAATTACAGCTTCTTTTAAGCTGAGTGATCTCCCAAATATTGCATACTTTTCAGATCACACATCATAGATTCTTGTTCGTATATATGTAATGACTAATAAAACTCATTAGTGTGAATCTATAATATATTAAATGAGGGTTAAGCTACAAGGTATTCTTGATTACCTAATTAATTTATTTGATCCTTTACGTACACACCACCATATATGAGCAACCGCCCCAACTATTCTTGATTGCAAATTAATCCATAATCAAGTTTGTAACTACCCTTGCACAGATATTCTATACAGCTATTTTGTTTATTACCGTATTTAATTATGTAATAAAATTTATATTATATTATTTTTTGTATTCTCGCATTTGTCATTCATTGTCTGAATCTCTAGTATGATTGTTTGATTAAGTTAAGTTATTTCAAATTGAATGAAAGATTTTATTAGTGTTATTAATTAAACTCCCTTTGTTTAACAGTGCCTTGAACAACATTATGGATCTGATTATTAATATATTAAGCAATAGTCTGCACCACTCTTTAAATATTATATTTTGTAATAATCATTAGCTAATTGCCCTGTTCTTATTGTCCATATAATCAGAGACCCTGCAGCACAGGCAAATAGGTTAACATTTAGTACTGTTCCAGACCTGTGTATCTCGCATATGCTAGATTGCTATAGTTTGCTTGGATTCTAGGTCTTGTTGAATGAACACACGATTTTGACCGGTACAATATATATAAAACATTTTATACATAGATCTTTAAATAATATTGTAAGTATTTTTAAATTGAAATACACTAAAAGTAAAGTTATGACTTCTGTTATCACGTTTATAGCAATAGTAAATCAGACCACACTTTTTTTAAATAAAAAAATTAAAGAACTATTTGTTTATACCTTAATTGGTGTAATTGTTTATAAAATCTCTTGAGAAGAGAATATTTTGTGGTTGTAACCAAAAAAGATATTATGTGATTCTATCCCACAATATTCAGCATGAGGTGGCAACCAACCATCATCCTAATTATAAATAAAAATAGCATAAAATTAATAATACAATTTATAGCATCATTTTTTATTAAAAAATGGAATGGTTAATAGCTTGAAGATCCTGTGACATTTGAGCACCAAAAGTGACAGGTTGAGTTTTAATTAAAAAAAACCTGAGTTCACTACTACACTATGCTAAAGTACACAGAACATTTTGCATTAAAACAAATAAAATAGAAAAAAAAATCTTCATCCAAAATAAAAACTAAATCATATCTTATAGTAATATTGGAAATTCATCTTAAAGAAAACGTATTACGTATTAAGTGATAATAATGTGGTATAGCATAGCATTTCGGTTACTGATTTTTTTTTCTAATATGTTATAATAAGACAAATAACATTGAGGTATGTAGATTATAAAATCAGGTAATTAACCTCAAATAGAGATTGATATCTAAAGTAAAAATTGTAACTAAAGTCAAAACTTGATTTCGTTATGCACTAGTCTATGTGACAAAACTTGATTGCCTATGATTAATGATGAATTAAATAAAGTTTTCGCTTAATAGATAAAATTAGAAATTTGTTTAATAGATAAGTCTCAATCTTCAAACAAATTTATTTATATTCCTATTATCTGTTTTTGGATTTATTCTGCAAGCTAAGATCAAAAGATGAAATAGATTTAGTACTTACGTCATTTTCTATTAATTGCATAGCTTTTATTTTATAAGACTTCATTACATTATGACGAAAATTCATTTTATATTATATGTATTTTATAAAAAATGATTTATAGGCTTCTTTTTTTTTTAAAAAAAGAAGAAAATATTTTATTTTATTTGTGGCAATACGTATAGTGAGTTTTGCCTGTTTAACTTCTATTTATTTATTTTTTTCAAAAAATTTACTTAAATATATATATTTTTTTAATTGGGAGATTTGAATATTTTTTTATTTTATTTTCTAAAATATATTTTTTTCTTCTGCTTAAAATTTTTATGATGCAGGTCCTTTTTTTTTAATATTACAATTTACAATTATTTTTAAGTTGAATCTATAATTTTTTAAATAGATAAATAAAAGATTGGCTTTAATTTTGTATAAAGAACGTCAATTCTTTTAAAAAATCATTAAAAAATATTACAGGTAAAAAGACGCATTCATGTCTGTGATTTTAATTTTCATTTTTCTATATGTGCGTGTATGTATATTCATTTTAATCTAATTTTTCCAAGTACACATGTGGGTGATATGTTTTTATAGTTTTTAGGATGATGGTAGTAAGAGCTGATAAATTATGCTAACATATTTATTTTTAAAAGTTGTTCTAGCTTTTAAGAAAATTTACATTCAAGCACACACATAATGCTCAGACATGTTATAAAAATAAAAACTAGATGTCAATAATAGCTGACTATTATTTAAAACATATTATATATATACAAGCATATACACCTACAAAAGACGAAACATGTCTTTCAAATAACAGCAACTTACGAATAATTTAAAACTATTATCAATAAATTAAATAAAAGTATTTTATAAATATTTATTTATCGCTAAGTCGTATTTTTAGCCTGAACACAATAAAATTAATGTCTGGAAAGAATTTACACTGAGAAAATTGTAGTTATATGGGTTTGTGTCAATTTCTTAGTAGCGATGATGAATGGCAATTGTTATGATAATATGACAGGGTTATTAAAAGGATCTCTAGTCAATTTCTTCTTTCTTAATACACTTTTATGAAAATATTAATCATAGAGCATTGTCATCTCACAATGAGTGCGTTTAAAAGAAGTAAAAAAAAAAACCAAGAAATTGATGATGGGATGTGGTAAGATGAAATATTTATTATGGATAAATTTATTCTTTAATAAATAATTAAACTTAAACTAAAAGGTAACTACTTTTTTTTTTAAATTTCTAATTGAATGAAACTATTAAAAAAAAAAAGAAAATCTTTATTAGCGTTGATTGTCTCCCATAAGGATACTGAGAGTAATTCGCAGTATTTTTCATTTCATTGCTAATTAGATGTTCGTCTCGGAAACTTTAATTTATACCTAAGACTATGTCATTTAATGATATACTTTTCAAAATAATTAATTTGAATCTTAACGTTTAGTAGTAGCATCACCCATCTTGCCTATGAAGGGATTTGAAGTTTGAGTACAATTTGAAAATTTTCACGTTTTAGTCAGACTCAACCAACTAATATGATAATCAAAAATATTGGTGATAAATATTTAGTTATTAAACTATTTTTAGGTAAAACAAGGTTGAAAAGTGCTCAAACCTTCATCGCCTAACAACTAATAATCCTAATTAGTAATACTTCTCTGTTCCTCTGGGGAGGGGGGTCACATTATAGAGGGAATGTGAAACGTCTATTGTTGTCTACCTATAAAAAATGTGAATGTAGTCAATATTGAGATCTTTACAATATATTTTTGAGTAGTAATACTATAACTTTTATTATAGTTAGAAGTGGAGCAATACGTAACTAAACTAATGGCAGTGAAGTGTTTTTATATTGCTTTAGTCTCATTGTTTTTCAGGCAGTTAGGATTGATCAGAAATTGCTTATATTAAATTCTTCATACGAGTGACATACTAGATCATCATTAGTGATAGGCTGCTACTATTTATTATTCATTTTAACAACATTTAATCTAGACAGATATGTATCAAGTAGGTGTGGTTCAGTCGGACTTCTAGTAATAGGAATGTTTCATGACTTTTTTCCAGTAATAAAACTTAGATTTTATATACATAAAGAAGTAAAATATCTCAAACAAAATATCTACTTTTCATTTTTATCTCTTATTGCTTTTTAAATTAAACATTAGAAAAATTAAAAATATTCTATAATTTTTAAATTGCGCTCCAAAAATGGTCTTTATGAAAGAAAACTTTGAATAAATTTTGCATAAATAACTGCTAAGCTTCGCCTTCAATGTAAGCCGACACTCCCAAGATAGGCTATGAATATGGAGACCTAAGTGCTCTGAAAGCGCTAAGCCTTATAATTCTTTTCTAATAATATTAAACTTCACTTTTTTGCTTAAAACGCAACTTACCACTCAAAGGTGAAGTAAAAACAAGGATTTTATTTCAATATTCTATAATAATTTTTCTCTTGTCTTGAGATAGAATATAGGTTGGTATATTCTGAAAGTTTCTCTAGATTCTCTAAATTTTCAAAAGTTTACTTGTATTGGAATCTTCTATGTTTGAGACTATATTTGATTGTGTCTTGTCTTTAATTGAAGATTAGTTTTATATATTACATAAAATATTAGTACTGAAAACAAATGCTGTTTTTATTATTATTTGATATCCAGAAGCTATAATTTAAAGTCAAACTATTCATAATCTGAAAGATGATCAATTCATGCTGAATTTTCATTCTATTTTCTACGATAATATTTTGAAATGTTTTTGATACAGATGATTTTGCTACTAATTTCTCCCTGCACCATCTTTTAAGCGCTTTTTTTTAAACATGTTAAAGTGATATTCTATAGAGGAAATTCACACATACATGCACACATATAAAATAATTAGAGGCGAATATTTTAATATAGTGAGAAAAGCAACGTTAATAAAATATATATTATTTAACTTTATTGGGAAGTTTTATATATATTTAAATTATGAATATTGAATTTTTTAATGTATATTCTTTTTTTAAAAAACAAACAAAAACTCCATTCTAATTTAGATAAAAATTATAAAAGTATTTAATGACATGCAGAAGACGAATTACAAATGAATATTCAACCCACAATAATCATAATTTCCTAGTTTAATAATAATCTTGCTTCCGCAAAACAATTGTCTTAATTTATTAATATAAATGTAGATTAATTTAATAATATAAATCAACTCAACAAATTCAACGAAGTATCAGTTTCGCAGATAACTCGAATTTGGCAACAGTTTTGTTTATTTACTTTGAACTGGATAATTTTAATTAAATTTCACATTAATAAGATAAAAATTTTATTAAGTTCAGACCTTTCTCCAATATTAATAATGTCAGCTTTTCTTTTTTTTAAATCAACTATTAAATTTAATGCAATTAATTAGAACTTTTAAAGTAGTGGATAACATCAGTTTATCTTTCTCCGATTGCGTTATTATTCTTTCCATTTTTTTTATTTAGTTAATGTTTTCTTTAATAATTGTTTACTGTTTTTAATATTGTATTATAATTATGTTAAGTCACTTATAACAGATATCAACAGTCTCATATTACAGCTAACGCATCTGTCTGTCATGCCTGCACTACAGATCTATAGTTTGAAACTTAGGAAATATAACTATCGATAAAAAAATTTCAAAAATGGATTATGAGACAACAATTTACAAAAGTTATATTATGAAAGAATTTGCGATTTCAATTAAATGTTTTGATCCATTAGCCTAATCATTCACATTACTACACTCCTCTAAAGATCACATGTTCACCATTCTTTATGCTTGCACAAGCTGTTTACACAGAGGCTAAACTCTCCATAGTACAAGCCAGAATAATCAATGGATGCAGGAGGGTTTGTGCATAAAATCCCTAACTAGTGCCTATGTTTTCCATTCAGGCTCATTAGCTTGTATAGTGGTTTAGATCTGAAGTCAATTCAGCATCCATACTTTTTGGTGTCTTTAGTTCTTAATAACTACAGCTACCATAATTCTATTGGGCAGGTTTGGTATTAAAACACTAAACATCACATGATCACCACTGCTTACACACGCTGTTTATACAGTGGTTAAACTCTCTATACAGTAGCGTCACTCAGTGCAAGCCAGAATAATCAATGGTTGCAGGAAGGTTTGTGCATAAAATCCTTATCTAATGCCAAAATTCCTATCTAGTGACAAAGACACCAAAAAGTATGGATGCTGAACTGAGTTCAGATCTATACAGCTATACAAGCTAATGAGTGTGAATTGGTGTTTTCATTGTGGACTCAAAGCTTTATAGTTAACTAATAAAATAAAAAGTCGCTGCTAGAGTGTTGAGTGCAGTGGTTTCAAATTCAAGGCTCCTCACTGCCACATACAATTATGGTGACTGTGGTTATTAAAGAACCAAAGATGCCAAAAAGTATGGATGCTGAACTGAGTTCAGATCTATCCAACTATACAAGCTAATGAACTTGAATTGAAAACATTATTGTGTTTTCATTTTGGACTCAAAGCTTTATAGTTTACTGGAGGGTTGCATTAGATTCTAAGATACAGTACTTTCAGATCCAAGGTTCCTCACTGATGAAAACCATCTAAAAACTAGTCTGGGGATATTGGATAAATAGGCACTAAACAGGGATTTTATGTACAAATCTTCTTGCATTCATTGATTACTCTGGCTTACACTGAGTGGTGTTACTGTATGGAGAATTTAATCTTGGTGTAAACAGCTTGTGTACACTTAATAAATGGTGATCATGTGATGTGATGACTGGCTATTAAATAACCAAAGACACTAAAAAGTATGGATGTTGAACTGAGTCCAGTTCTATACAACTATACAAGCTAATGAGTGTGAATTGAAAATATTATTGTTTTTTTTTATTTTAGACTCAAAGCTTTATAGTTAGCTAATAAGGTAAAAGATGACTGCTGGAGGGTTGCATTATATCCTAAGATCTAGGTGCAGTGCTCTCAGATTCAAGGCTTCTCAGTGATGAAAGTCACAAGCTAGCAACTAGTCTGGGGATATTGGATTAATAGGTATTAAATAAGGATTTTATACACAAACCTTCTTGCATCCATTGATTTCTCTGGATTACATTGAGTGGCACTACTGTATGGAGAGTTTGGCATCTGTGTACTCCTCTAAAGCTCATAAACTCCATCATCCCAGAGCAATCTCTTTATAACAGGCAAAACTCTCCATATAGTATTGCCACTTTGCAAGCCAGAGTAATCAATGGATGCCAGAAGGCTTGTGCATAAAATCCCCAACTAGTGCCTACTCATCCAATATCCCAGACTATTCTGGCTTATGGTCTTCGTCAGTGAGGAACCTTGGATCTGAGAACACTGCACCTAGATCTTAGGATCTAATGCAACCCTCCAGCAGCCACCTTTTATCTCTATTTAACTACAAAACTATGAGTCTTAAATTGAAAAACACATTAATATTTTCAATCCAAGCTCATTAGCTTATATAGTCATATAGGTCTGAATTCAGTTCAGTATGCATACATTTTGGTGTCTTTGGTTTTTTAATAACCATGACCTTCATCAGTTATAACTTGCTTATAACAGTTATAAACAAGCATAAGAAATGGTGATCATGTGATGTTTATAAACAATCTCTTTACTATACAAAATTATGCTTATCAGGTGACTGGAGATTTAAAGCAGCCGAACATCTATACAGAAACAACCATCAGAATTTTATATTTGCATATAATAAAAAAAAGGCTATTGTTCTTGTGTGGATGTTCAGGTGCGTCAAATTTCCACTTCACCTGAGAATACAAATTTTTATGTGTATTTACAGTGAGAAGATTGGTTTAGACAAATGGGTAAGATTTGATTGGTTGAAGATATTTATAAAGTGCACTAGTCAATTAATCACACACATATATAAATAATTACAACAAAAACGAACAAAAGAAAAAAGAATTTTTTGTCTAGTAATACATTATCTTGAAAAATAATTAATTGAATTCATAATAATAAAAACAGATTTTTTAAAAAAATGTTTTTTTTTGGAGAAACTTTGTGTGCTTAAAGGGGAAATGAATATAAAAGATAGAATTTTATTGCAGAAGACAATGAATGGAAAAATAATATTTAATGAGAAACTTAAAAAAGAAAAAGAAAAGAATTGCACTTAGGGGTGTTTATAAAAATAATGAATTAAAAAAGAAAATGATAAATGATAAAAAATGAAACAATGAATGAATGAATGAAAAAGATATGAATACTATATTTGAAAAACCATGTATAAAAAAAAAGTTTTAAAAAAATATTTTATTTGCAAAACCTGGTCTATGGTAAGTAACTGGTTATATAGGTGTGTGTGTGTGTGCATACTAATCATCTTTTATAAAGTAATTGATTAGCATGGCTTTCTTCAAATGAAAGAGTGAACATTTGATTACAATTTCTATATATACAAAGGGAGAAAAAGATTATCATTTCAGTGCACCCTCTATGACAATTTTTTAATAGTACGGGGAGCCACCAAATCATTGCTTCAACATTATGTTGTGGAAATGGAATTGAGATTGTGGGGAAACTTAGGGTGGGAAATGGAAAGGGAAGGTAAAGTGGCTAACAGGTTTCTTTGGGCATAGTTGCTGAGAGATTCCTGACTCCATATAAGGAGAAGTCACAGTGCATCACATCACAAGCAAATAATTAACAATTTTAGATATTTCGTGGAAGTGTCTATGAAACTGTTCCGAATATTTTGTCCAACACAAATAAATTTCAAAATTTATCGAAATTAAAAAACAAAAACATTTACAATTAACAAAAAAAAAAAAATTTAGAACAATTTTTGGCATTTCTTCAAAAAGTATTATGGATGTTTTATCTGACAAAAAAAAAAAATTACATGGCTAGAGATCCCATTATTACAATTGGCAATATAAAATTGAAATTAATTTTACAATAAAGAAATGATTAAAACGTGCAGCATAATAAATGCTTAAAATACATAAGAATGAATATAAAAAATAGATGACTACAGAATTAAAACTTTTTGAGATCATATTTTTAAAATTAGCAAATATTAAAATAAAAAATGAATAAAAATGTGTCAGCATATTATTATGATTAAAATGCATATTAAAGTAATAGAATCATAAAATATGTAAAATAGTAGAAATATTTATTTTACGCTATTGATTTTTGAACAATAAATACCTATAATATTGTTCAAAAGGAGGGAAAAGAGAAAAGTTTTATCATGACTTAAAAACAGTAAAAAGGAGAGAAAAAATTTGGTAAAAGTTTGTTCAAATCCTTGACCTCATGATGTGGAAGCAGAAAAAAAATAAAAACTTTTGGTCAAATACTTGATCTTTGTGATCTTAAAGCAATTAAAAAAACAAAAAACAAATACACTAAAGTGGAAAAGGTTAATGTTTTGGCCAATGCTTGAACTCATGGGTTGAAAATAAAAGTGGTAAAAAAAACAAAAATTAAAGTATGTTTTGTCAAACAATTATGTAATAAAAATTTGATTTTCTAGTAAATTTATTTAAATATGTGTATGAATCCATCCATTTATCGATCTATCTATCCATATATTTATTTATTCATCAATCCATTCATTCTATATATCTATCCTGTTTACTTCTCTATCCATGTATCAATCTATCTGTGTATTTATCCATCAATTTATCTCTGTATATATCTATCTGTTTTATTGTCTTCCTATCTATTTATTCTATTCATTCATATAATTAATTATCTACCCATCCGGCTGTTCATCTGTTATCTATTTATATATTTATCTTCCTAACAACATACCTATCTATTCATCCGTTTATCTGCATATCTATCTTTCTGTTTATCTGTTTTATTTATTTTTTATTCATTCATTAACCTATCCACCCATTCATTTATCTATTTATCATCCCATCTATCCATTCTATTTATCTATCAATCTGCTTGTCTCCCTATTTTTGTATTTATCTATCTGTCTACATAACTATCTAATTTTTTGTTTATTTGCTTATCAATCCATTCATTGATCCATTTAACCAATAAACAACTTATATATCTACTCATCCATCAATCTACCTATCTTTGTATCAGTCTACTGTTTATCTATTTATTTATTCAGCCGATTATCTATCAATTTAACTTTATTTGAATAAATAGATATATAGATAAAGAAATCCATACATATAGATAGATGGATGGATGAAATTATGGATAGACAGATAAATGGCTGTATGGATAGCTTAATGAATGAATTAATATATAAAAAAGTAGCAACAGAAATAAATATTATAGGTAGATAGACAGATAAGTAATTAATAAATAAAAGGATGGATGGATAGATACTTAATTAAATAGAAGAATGGTTGGATAAATAAATAAATAGATTGATAGACAAAAAGATAAATACAGAAATGAATAGATGCTATAGATAGATGGGTGGGTGAATGAATGGATAGACAGAAAGTCAGATAGATAGTTGAATAGACAATCAAAATAGATAAATAGATAGGGAAGTAAGCAGATAGATAGAATAAATGTTAAATAGATATTTGAATAAATGGATATAGATAGATAGATATTTAGATAAATATTCATACTAAGAAGATATATGTTGTTTACTAATATCTATATATTTTGATATTCGTGTCAAGGCTTGAACCAAATGATGTGAATACAGAACCCTACTATAAATACACTCATAACAATATATTATAGATAATATTTTTATAAATAAATAGTGAAATGTTTGATTTTCATTGTAATTAAATACACTCTAGGTGATATTTTTTCCAATAGCTTTTTTTTCTCTTATAAAACATAATAGTAGTCTCATTACTAAAAAAAAGTACATGTTTTAAGTCATATCAACTTTAAGTATTTTATAAAATTTTATAAAACTTTCAGCATTACACTTAAAAAAATATTTTATTATGTGAAATACTACTCATCAAATTTGAAAAGGATAATTAAAAAAAGAATAAAATGCATGTGCTTTCAGCATAAACCAATGAAATTTTATTGTAAAATTTATTTACAAAGTATTTTTTTTAATGTGATATCATATGGCAGTCAATAAAGAAAAATGGCTGCATGAATATTGTAAAATGTATGAGATTTACAAGGTTTTGAATTTTTGTTACTTCATTTACATTTTTATCTGTTTATTCATACTTTTTGACAGCAATGTATATTGATATAGAATAGTTCCCAGCAATAAACAATACATATTCTACTTTAATAAAAGATTATCATCAAAGCATAAGATGATATATGATGTACAATGTATGTGAAGGGGCCTTGGAACAAAACATAGCAGATGCCATGGTTCCACCATGTATATTTCAATTTCTAATTATTACTTTGCATGTAAATTATAAAACTGAAATACTCTTTTATACATATTGATAGATGAATCTAAATAAGATATGATATACATAAATACATACATGCATTTTATAATACAAAAATATGTCAATTATAAATTTTATTTTATCTTGAACATAGAGATTAACTTATAAGGATTAAATTACTTTACTCAATATAATTTTTTCTATAACTTTCCTATAGAAAATATAAGAACATATTTATTATTTATTTAAAAATTCAGATCACCATTTACATTTAAACTTATCAACTACTTCATTCTCTTATTGCAAGTTTTCAATAGTTAGATGATATAAACTTATTCAAAGTTGTTTATCTATTCTTTTAATATAAATTACTACAGTATAAGTAAAATCCTCTTTCTTTTGGACAAAAAATATGTTTCCTTGCATTTTTTATCACTGGACTCAATATTTAAAACAATATTCCTACTATACTTTTGCAGTGTTTTTTTAGATCTATAATCCACATATTTTTTTGGTTCATGCTTACATATAATAGCATATTCTGTACATCAGGAATGTCAATACTTTTGGCATCTCTGGATCACATTGGAAAAAAAAGAGTTGTCTTGGGTCACACAATGAACACACAAACATTAGCAAAAAAATTCTGTGCATAATTTTTATAATATTCATCATCACAGAGAGACAAAAAAGTCCTCACATAATTCTAATTATGCAGTGGTCAATTTGGAAAGTCTTTTAAAATTGTTGAGCAGATCCCAAATTTGTGATCACTAATATAGAAAAAGTACATCTAAATAATAAAATGTCATTGATGTTTTTAATATGAAAATAAAAGAAGGCAACATAAAACTAGTCAGATATTTGACATTGTATTTGAGAAATAAATGCATTGATATCTGGTTTGATGGAAGTAGTTGTAATGCTCAATGATCTCAATGTGCTCATATGATATTTTGGTTCTAACTTTACACTTAATGTGTTTCATTCTTGAAAATAGTTGCTCACAAATGTAAATGATACCAAAAATGATGATATGAGTAAGGTATAATTAGGAAATGAGATATTTGTCTCTGGGAAAATAGGATCTATTAAAGTTCAATAAAAAGGAACAATAAAAAAAATTTTTAAGTTGAATTGCAGCTCTATGCATTCTATTTGTAACTGGCATTATATTTACTGAGAATGGAATTGCAAATATAGCAAAATCTCCCTTATTTTACTGAATATCTTGAAATATGTTTCAAATTCTCGTATCAAATTGTAATACAAAGCTGTTCACAGCACTGTGTTTAGTCAATGAGTCGAAATACATAAAATTGTTTGCCTTAATTTGAGCTTGCTATAATTTCAGTTTCATTTTGAATACTGTTATAATTTGAAACATTGTCTTGAAATTGATTTTATCTTGAAGGCATATGTTTAACTTATTTAAATGAGCAATTAAATTCACTAAAAATGTTAAATCTGTAATCCAGCTTGCACTATCAAGTTCTAGCACAAATTTTTTTTTTTTGATATCATAAATCATTTGATATGTCATAAATCATAAAAAAATTTCAATGCATAGCCTCAATTTAGCCATCTTACTTTGAAAAAGTAAATAATATTGCTGTAATCAGCATCAATGTTTTCAAGGAATTTCTGGAATTAATTATGACTCAAACCTTCAGCCTGGTGATTTACTTAATTTTATCCATTTTTAAAGCTTCTGCAGATAAGCATTATGCAATGATACTTCACAAAATATGAGCTTAGGCAGCAATTACATCATCTATTAATTTGACATTTCCATTCTTCTATCTCCATTTATCAGATCATTATCAATAAGTCTATCAGACATGTTAACAATGGAAAAGAAAATTGCTTTAACATATCTTTTACTGCTTCATATAAATCTCTTGATTTAGTTGTATCTTTTAATAGCCTAAAAAAACAATTACCTCACTACCATTATAACCATCAACAATACCTTTAATAAAAATGGCAAGTTGAACCATAACTAAAACATGAATGCTATCATCCATCACTAATGCATAAAATTTAAAATTAGCAACATCATTCTGCAAACTTCTTTAAATAGATTTTGGAATTTCTTCAATTTATCTGCCTACTGCCATGTTGTCCATACATTTCTTAATAAACTCACCATAAGTAACTGGGATGGGGTTTTTTTTTTTGCTATTAAATATACCACCATATAATTAGCTTTTCCTTCATACATACTAAATTTTACAGAATGTTTTTGTATATAATGCCACTTCACTTGCACAAATTCCTTATAAATGCAGAGCATCTTGCTATTTGCATTGAGAAAAATTAGGTTCTGTTTGCATTTTATTAATCAATCTATATTTTTTTTAGGGGAAGATGGGATTCTTTTTTCTTTTCAGACATTATAGATGCCATATTAGAATTAAAAAAAAAAAAAAATAATAATAATAATAATAATAATAATAATAATAATAATAATAATAATAATAATAATAATAATAATAATAATAATAATAATAATAATAATAGTAGTAGTAGTAGTAGCAGTAGTAGTAGTAGCAGCAGCAGAAGCAGCAGCAGTAGCAGTAGTAGATAAAATGACTTTTATTTTTATTTTGAAAATTAATTGACACGAAAATAAAAAGCAAGATTGAGTCTTTCTACACACCTCTTCTCTGCTGAGGCAGGGTGAGGCAGAGAAGCTGATTGTGAAAGCCCTATTAGATGGTCCAAGACTATATTTTATAAATGAGTGCTAATCTTAGCCAATGCTTTTTCAGACTGTCAAACTGATCTGATCAACTGATAAATTAAGAAAATTTAATTTATTAGATAAGCATTAGCCTTTATTTATATGGTTCATGTGTAAGGTGCTTCAAGGTATGGAAATTGACTTTACAATCAAATAAGAATGCTTACCTGATTTCTAAATAATGTTAAACCTCTAAATAGTTGAAATGTTATTGAAAATCATTCCCATGACAAATCATTTGATATTCCCAATTTTACTGATTGTGCTTAAAAGATAATACACCAGAAGCCACATACCATCCTAAAACTGAAACTATACATGTGTACAATTTGAAAGAGCATATGTACATTTATTTTAATCACATTGCTATGTATAATCACAAAAAAATCTCATGTTTAAAGTAAGTTTATGATTTTGTGTTGGGCCACATTCATAGTCATCAACATTTTAATTAGCACGACCTTATATATAGATTGACTTATAGAAACATTTTGTATAATTCTAATAAACAATTCAATTGCTCATGCCTTATAATTCATATTTAATTTTTCTATTATCTGAACTTTCCAACAAGTGGTGACTGTCCATGTCTATATCCAAAAACCAATCCCATTCCAGTATTTTGTCATTAAATGTAACTTACTAGCATATTTTTAACTTTTAATTGATCTGACCTTGAACTTTATCAATCCAGATGATTAAGTCATGTGATTGTCTAGTCTAAAAGCGAACTTTTTAATTACAGCTTAATTAATACAATAAACTATTTATTTAATGCTAATAAAAAATATCTATTTATTTTTCAATTAAACATTCTTTTTATTTAAATACGCCTTTTTCATTTTTTCCCTTGTATTATTTAAAAGCTCTTTCTTTAATAACTAGAAACTGATTGAATATACTCATTTTAAAAAATACACTTACTTTTAATAAATCTTTTCAGCTTTCAATATTTCATCTGTATGTACTAAATATCCACACACACATATGTATACTAAATGTAACCATTTTTAATGCAAAGAAAATAAATTAGTTATTGATTAATATTTCAAACTAATTTAAAATTAACACTAATTTCAATCAGTTATTCTTACTATACTTTGATTTTAAATACCCTCACATAAATTGATATTTAATAAATCATAATTATTACTTTAAAACAATTTATTTTAAAAATTAACAACTAAAAATTCTAAAAAAGTTAACTAACCATTTCAGGAAGAATATGAAGAACCTTATCTATTACCTCTATTTGCAACAAAGCAAGCTCTAAATTAACATTTATTTATTTTCAAAATATTACTTTTTCTTTCAAATAAATATTAAACAATCTAAGATAACTTTTTAAATAATTGATAACTAAATAGGCTAACTTAATGGAAGATATAAAATTTTTATTATAATAGTACAAATAACAAAATTTACTCATTATAATCATATAAAAAAATTTTTTTTAATGCTTTAAAATATATATCTAACTCATAGAGTTAAATATATGGTTACAATATATGTATATTCTTTTTTTATATAAACTTTAAAACTACAGTGCATATACTGTCAAGATTACTTATCACGTGTTGCAGGCATGAGACAATCTATTTCAATATATATAAATGGAGATTATATATATCTATTATAACTTAGCTTTTGATTTTCAATAGTTACATATCAATAAGTACTGAAATATTGAATGCATTAAATAATTCATAGACTGAATTATAGTAATTCGTTCTATGAATTATTTAATGTATTCAGTAAATACTAGCATTAAATATGACATTAATAATTAACAGTATTTTTAATTCTAAACCCTTGGGAAATAAAGGGTTAAGTTTTATTTGCAAGGTATTCCTGTGAGTTTTTTTACATTTCATTTCAAACAAATATTTCTGTACAAAAAAAAAAAAGAGAGAGAGAGAGAATTGTGTTAACTAATTGTAAAATTAAATTTTGGAAAAGGAAAAATTAAAACAGTTTTATAAAAGTGATCAATTCTGCAATAGAATTTTTCAATTTATAAAAATGCAGAGTTTCGGAATAAAATATATTACTAAAAAGAATAATATTCTTCTTATTTTCTCTGTTGCCTTTTTTTATATTTCCAATTATGTTTAACCATCATCTGTTCTCTTTCCTGTGTTTTTTAAAAAGCAAGCGTTGATAATGGTTGATGGAGGGCAAGACTAGAATATTTTTTTTGTTGTAAAGACCATCCGAATTGTGTATATATACAATAAAAATTGCAACAATATAAAGAGTGTGTTATTATTCAAATATGTGATGGTTTTCTATGTCTATGAGTTAAATTTTATACAAATAGTTTGCTAAAAGCGTTTATGGTCCATCCTTCACAGAGAAAGAAATGATGCTCTAGCCTGTACACAAAAAGAAATGACTTAGCATGAAGAAGGAAGCTTGAATACATTCATCTTATCCAAATGAGAAGAAAAGAAGATCTACTGAGGCCCAATAACGACTAGCTAAACTATGAGATATTCATATGATTCAATTCTGATCATGGAAAAAAATACTATGAACCATTTTGTTAACTTGTAAAGAATCACATGAATAAAATGGTTTAGTTACAATACCATCACAAATTTCATAAAAGTAAATCAATGGACGAAGAAATCACTTTAAAATTCCATTGACTAATGGAAAATAAGAAAAAAATTATGCTGAGGATTATAGTCGGATGATTAATGTGTCAGTTTTTATAACTATCTTTTTGCTGGCAAAAAACAAAGACTAAAAATAAAAATAATTATTTATATTATCATTGTATTATATAAACATTTATAATTTTTTTTTCTTTTCAGTTGTTGATTATTAACCCACACCAATTTTTTTTAATTTTTATATTAACCCACCTAGTTTAAATATTATATATATGTTTGCTTAAGAGTAAGGTGAATATTTATATTATATACATATTTTATGTATTATCCAATTCCTAATTGAAAGATTGGATATATATATATATATTACAAATATCATTATGCACGTTTGTAACTTAATCTTGATGAGGCATCTAGAATAACAATATATATAGTATATTTATTTATTTAAATTATATATAAAAAGAAAAGATAATGTAATTTACCATTACCCAGTGATGCAGATGCTTTGTCAAGAGCTGCAACAACAATTATTTGAAAGAATGTAGAGATAATTTGCATGTTACTACTGTTAACTGGGTAGTGCAATATTAGTAATGAATTTCATAAATCCCAAAGCTATGATTCTGTGATAGCAGAACTTCTATAAGTTGAAACCTAGGTCACTTGTGATGCTGTTCTGGAGTCATTAGCCACAACTAATAAATGTTCTAGTCATTTTAGGTATTATATTTATGTGATGAACAGGAAATATTACTGTTGTGCAGTTAACATAGTCAGTAATAGGTAAACAGATTATACCACTCAGTATACTCATCATATTATCTTGAAGCCAGTTATATTTGTGCCCAAATGTGGTCTGATCATAGTAGCCTAATAGGAGTCCCTGTTAAAATGTATATATATATCATTAAAACTAAAATATCATCATGTACACATATAATTGCAACTAAAATACCATCATCACAATTTTTTAGATATATATATATAAAGTATTGAAAAATAGAAAATATGCATGTATATTTTTTTAGAATATGTAAGTTCATGCACATGCTTGTAGAAATATTATATATCACATATCCAAGTCATGAATTATTCAAAGCAGCATTTAATTATTAATTTTAATTTTTGTTTTACCTCTGAATGTTTTCAAGTGAATAGTAATAATTCACTTTTTAATATTTTTCTAAAATATCCATGGAATTATCTATGTTATTTGTGAAAAAACTAAAAGCACTAAATGTGTTGTTATTAAAGACAATGAAAATTTAGACTTAATATTTTTCTTTCAAATTTGATTTGAATAAATTATCATAAGTGTTTTGCTATGATAAGAAGTTCTAAATTTAAAGTAATGGAATAAATTGTTATTTGATCTAAATAGTATCTTATTGCCTTATTTTTCCTACCTGTTTTAAGGCAGACAATCTAATTGTCATAATGTAAAATATAAAACCATACATAAATTGCTAAATATACACAAATAAATGGAAAAAATAGATGGATGAATAGATAGATAATTTAATAAATAGAAGATATACACAAGTGTGGTTAATTCCTCTACCTTAAGGCAAGTTGTGTTAATAAGACCAAAGGTTGTTATAAAAAATGAAAATACTTTATTTTCAAGTAGTATGGCATTGTTCACACCTCCCCATTTCAGAATACTTTGTCAAAAATATTTTTTTATATACAGGACTTTCATATAAGAATATATAAACAAATACCTTAAACTCAGATATTCATCACACAAATATGCAAACAATAATATGTCAGATAAGTATAATGTTATTTAAGAATTAGAATTTATTGAAAAGATTCAATTGATACAAAGTAGAACAAAAATTTAAATATAAAAATATAGAGCAGTAAGATAAAAATTCTAAATAATTTATTTTAAATTAATGATTTCATCAATTTCAAAAATATTTGTCTATTTGGTTTTTCTCAGTTTCACTCCTAAATATTGACTTCTAATACCATAATCTCTGTTAATGCTGATTTAATTCCAATTTTTTAAATATAATATTCACATATAATTGTAAAACAACCTTCACCTGTAAAAACTCCTATTAAGTTTTTCTGTTTTCAATTAAAAAGATAAACTGTCAGGTATTCTTTTTTCTTTTCAAAGGAGAAACAATTTTCAACAGCAATTAATAAGTTTACCAAGCCTTATTGTATATCCACATAATAAACAGTTATATTGATGTTAAAATCAGAAGGTTTATTCTATATAGCTAATAAATAATAGTTAATTCTGAGGCTAGTCAATGGATATTAGTTGAAAATTTAATTGTTGTCATGAACAAAATTTTTCCATTCATATATACACACAAAAAAAATACAGTGGTTTGTCTTTATAATAATGCTTTGTAATCTATATGTGTGTGTGTGTATGTGTGAGCGCACAAAACTTTTAGTTCATTTCATGTGTGGTTGTTTGTTATTATAGATGTGATGTTTCAGTTGGCTCTTATCTGCCAGATTGTTTCGAATAAATTTTATGTGATATCATCTGGACAGTATCAAACGGCCAGTAACTGCTATGAAATGTAAGTAACAAAAAATAGATTATAGATTATCACTCAGGTCATTTAGTTATTATTTCATCCAATTCAAAATGTAAAAGTGGAGATATTGATATTTAATTAATTTGGTGATTTTTGCTTCTGCTCAATAAGTTTTAAATTTATCATCATTCATTCTTTTGATTAGGTTTACAATTTTTGTATTGGATAAAATAATCAATAAATTAAGTCAAATTCTTTTTCTCTCAACATAGTTATGCCCCCCCCCCCCCAGTTTGAGCTTTAGAAATTAGTAGATGACAGGCAATAGCACTTAAATCCTTATCCAGTATTACCCTATCCAATATCCAAGACTGGTTTTATATCTGGGAATAGTGTACCTAAATTTTTTAAATCCAATGCACCTTTCTTCTAGTCCATCTTTTACTTCTGTGTTTTATTATCAAGCTATCAGCCCAAGTTGAAAAACATATTAATGCTTTCAATCTAAGCCAATTTTCTTACATAGCTATATAAATCTGAAACCAATTCAGCATCTATATATTATGGTGTCCTTTAACTTTTTAATAACTATAGGTGTCTTTATTCTTTGGCCAGGATTTGTATAAAACTAATAGATTCCAGCATGACAGAAAAAGAATTTGCTACTAAACAGCAGTATGTAAGCTGGACTCATATATTATTATTAAAGAGTAATGGTATCAATAGTTATTAAAAAATTTAAAAACCCATATTATAAATGCTGAATTGGTTACACATCTATATAACCATACAAGCAAGTTGTCTCACATTGAAAACATTAATATGTTTTTCAATTTTGGCTGATAGCTTGGTAGTAAAACAAAGAAGTAATAAATAGCTGCTAGAGGGAAGATCCACAAGATCCAGGTACACTGCTTCCAGATCCAAAGCTCCTCTTTGATGAAAGACAAAAACTAGAAATTAGTCTGATAGGATAGTATTATATACAATTTTTTTAAGTGCTACCATAAGGCATATACTGATTTCTAAAGTTTATGCTAGGTGGCATAATCATGGTGAGGATAAAAGAATTTGCTACTGAACTGCATTATGTAAACTGTAGTCATATGATGTCTTATTGATTTTAATAAATTAAACCTTATAAATCTGTCTATTTATAGCAGCACTATTGCACGATATTATTTACTAGTCAGACAATGCCAGATTAAATCCAACTTTTAAAATATGTTATTTTACCGTTATAAGTGAAATTGCCCCGAAAACTATGTTTACATCTTTCCATCTGAAAAACATTGTTTTAACATATATATATATACAAAATATGGATAAATTATTCTGAATATTAAAAATGTATTTGTGCATATGTTGTATATATAAAAACATTCATATATTTATACTTAATATGCTAAAAATGGACATATATCCAAATGTGGACATTTATATTAATTCGTTTATGCATTCCCACACATTGGCAATTTCTTTTTTTCTCAGTTAATCGTTATGTAGCTATTATTTTGTTATTAAAACTTTTTTGTAATTTCCAATATGTTTTGAAAGTAGTTTTAATTTTTTATTGGTAAAATGTGAATGTAATAAAAAAAGATTGCATAAATATTTGCAATATTGGAGAATACATATGTATGCGCGCGTGTATATAATGTGTGCATATTTTTAAAAATTTTGTGAATATTACTTCTTTTTTTTCACATAATATATAAATTCTCGAACATTTAAAATATTTATCTGTATATCAATCTGTTGCTCTTATTTCTAATTTAATATTAGTCTCTCTCTTTTTTCCAGAATACGTTACTCAAGTTAATTGACGATTCGTGTTCTACACGCAGATTATAATTTGATTTATAATGAAATTGGAAAGTATTTTTTTCACAGAAGTAACGTAGTCAATTAAGGCATTATTTTAATTACAACAGCATATAATACTAGCTGAACTTTGAAATATGAACGCATCAGAAAAGACGTTAAATGAGAATGAATCTAATTTAACTGTTCCTAATGATACTAAACATTCAGTAGTATGGATAAAAGTGAGTATTACGATTATAACTGTTTTAGGAAATAGCATTTTCTTGCTAATCATCGGAACAAACTCAAAACTTCAAACTCATTTTAATATCTTTATTGCTAATCTTGCTTTAGCCGATTTGTGTGTTGGATTGTTCGCCTTGCCTTTGAGATGCATTAAAACGTATTATGGTTATTGGATACTAAGTTTAGATTTATGTTATTTTTTTCTGTGGGTTGATTGGACTACTACATTTCAATCTACAATTGCTTTATGTATAATTTGCTTAGATCGGCTTTGGTCAGTGACTTGGAGTGTTCATTATCGAAATCATAAATCTAAATATTTATCTCTTACTATTTCCGTAATTTCTTGGATCTACGTTCAGTTAATATGGGTACCGTCTTTATTATTAGGAAATATAAGCATGAACCCGCAGCCAAAATGTTCATGGAATAAACAAAAAAATAAATATTATACTATACACTTAGGGATACTTGGTTATTATTTACCTCTAATAATTATGACTCTAGGCTATATTAAAGTATTTTTAGTTTTGCATAAACGTAAAAAAATTGTCCCTCCTACTTTACTGCTAATTGAAGAAACTTCAAAAAATATTTCTTCTGTTTGCGAAGAAAATTCTTTTTCAATTGAACAAATTCGAAATAAATCTAATTCAAAGGACGCCAAAGCTATCGTAAAATCATCACAGTCGGCTTTTTTGAAAGAAAAATCTAATTTAATCCTATTAGGGCACATACTTATAGTTTATTTAATTTCATGGTTACCATACTATTACTTATTTCTTGTGTCTCCCTGGAAGCCTGAATTAATAAGTAAAAAGTTTTGGGAAATTTCTGACTGGTTAGTATACTCAAATTCTATGGTAAATCCCATTTTATATAGCTTATCAAATAAACAAATAAGAAGTGCTATTAAAAATTGTATTCAGTGGAAATAAAAATAACTAATTATCTTTGCATGATGTATAAATTACACTTTAAAATTAATTAATTTTTTAAAAAAATAATGCAAATAAAAGCATACAATGATAACAATTTTTTAAAAAAAAGGGGGGGGGGAGACACAAAAATTCATTTGTTAATTAAGTGTTATAATTTTTTAATATACATAATGAAAAAAGATCAAAAGGTTACACAAAGGCCCTGGATTGCGTATTTTTTTAAATGAAGATAGATTCGTCTTAATAAGTTATAATAATATTGTATTATTAGAAGGTCTAAATATTTTTCTGTTATTTTTAATATATCAGTCAAATAAGATTAGAAATAAACTGAGAAATGATTCTGTTATATAAGAACTTTACAACCACAGTTTAGACAATAGAAGATTGTCCATCATATTCATAGTATTTCAAAAACATTAGTGATGACATTTTAATCTAACATAGGTCCAGATAAAATATTTATAGTTAGTGATTCTGTTCAATATTCTAAAACTGGCTGAAGAATTAAATATTTCTGTATTTTTTTCTGAAAAAACTGAAGAAAAAGTAAGATAATAAAATAAACTAATCAGTTGATTTCAAGAACTATTGTAATTTGCTTGCTAGTTAAGATTTAAATGTTCTGAACAATGATTATATAAAAAAGAAATAAGCACTTGTTAAATAGTTTTAAATCCACTTATAGTTTCTTCCAGAATTGCAAGGACAGTTGAAAATGTTAAAAAATAAAATAAAACAAAAAATGTATTGCAAATCACTGCATTGATTAAACAGTAAGATTTATGGACAATTTTTTTAAACAGATGTCATCATTAAAATATAAAAATATTAATGAATTTGTATTTAAAACATTCAACAATTACAACTGATAGATTCTCATAAAATAATGATAATCTCAGATTATAAAGATTTACAACCAACATTCATAAGAATATGCTAATTTTCTTACAAATATCAATAATGGTTCATATTAGGATAGTATATGACTTACAACAAATGTTTCAAAATTCAACCAATGGAAATTATTATGTAATCTTTACCCCTCAACTAAAAATAACTGATATCCAGTTACAGACAAATTGAATGGATATCAGATGTAGTTAAGAGTCAGATATTTTCATGAAAATTCTTCCATGGGAGGTGAATACATTGACTACTATTGCATTCAAAGCAATATTATTCTTTTTAGTTTTTTAAAGAGTGATATTTAAATGTGTATTTATAATGATTTTTAGGGGGGGGGGGTGGAAAGAAAAGTAATTGATTACTTGATAATCCAATATTCTATTCACAATAGCTTTCAAATCAATAATAATTTTTATTTTATAACATTGGTTAAAAAATATGTATTTACTCCATTTTAACATTAATTAATTGAAAGAAAAAACAAATTATTAGTTGTGCATCTTCATGAGACAAAAACAGTATGATTTTATAAAATACTCCAGCTTTAATAGTTATTAACTAGTTATAAAAACAAAAATTAAATTGTATTTTTAAATGGAAAAAATCACCAATTACATTATATTTATGGAGCTCAACTATATTTTTATTATTAAGATTAGTGTTTTGAAAAAATTCTTTATAATTTTGTTTATTTATTTAATTACATGGTTTATAATAATTTATTTAAATAATGATTTTCTAATGATATTCTCAAAAATTTATTTTTACAATAATATAAAACAATCTGCTAATGATTGATCATCCATTCCCTTTTCTGTTTTTATTATAAGTGATAATATTTTAAAACAGAGCTCCTGTATGGGTAAAAAGTGCCTTTGTGTAAGCTAAATTTCAGTGTTACTAGACCCATCAATAGAGCTAGCCTGTGAGTGGTACGTCAGCACAAGATCTCACATTTACCAAGGTCCAGGGCCCATATGATCTATGTCTTTTGCAAAAATCAAATACTTTATTGCATGCTAAATGAAACTATATTTCCTTTTTTTTTTTTGCCAAAATTCTGTAATTCGTAGGTCCTGCAATAAATGTCATATGCAAATTAATACAATTGTAAAAGCACTGATTATGCAGTAATGCAGATTTTTCAGTTACATTGTATACTTAAATGTTCATAATGTTCTGAATGTAAAATCAGCATAGATAAAAAATGATGCTCTTCTTTAGCCTTTTTGTATACTGAATCAGAATTTGCAAATAAAAAATTAAATTAAATTAGGATGATGTTATTAATGGATTTGTAATAAAGAATGAAAAAAAATAAAATATATTTTTTTTGCTTTATAAGTATTTTATTCTGATTTCTCAAATATTGATTTAAAATCATATTTATAATAAATAAGTAATTATTTATATCTTATAAGTACCAATTTAGACAATTTTAATATGTTTATATTTGAAAGTAGAATAATTTATTCTTTTAAATATCTAAATGTTTTTTATTATGTGAAAAAGACCCCCTTCCCTGCCCATGAAATAAAATTTAGTTAATTAAAACAAAATGAATTCTATGTAATTTTATTTAACAAAAGATAGTTGAATATTAAAAATGTTTAATTATTTACATTGTTACCTTTTTATTTACATATAACTCTTCTGGCTTTGATAGCTGCAATATTATAAATAACAATCAGCTTTAACTAGGTTAGCTCTAATCAGCATATTAATTAATTAAAAAAAACTCATTTTTTTACTTTGTTTCATTCATAATCTCTCATGCATAATTTGTTATGTTTTCTATTAACAAAGTTAGCTTCCCAAATATTTGTTCAATAATAGAATACTTATACTATTTCATGATTTAATTTGTTGCATGCTTGTTATTTCATTATAAAAACTTAATCATGCTATGTAGTCAGGAATTTACAGATTTTAAGGAATTATATTACGTTTACATAAGGGAAGAATTTTTTACACTTACATTATTTATCTGATAAATTTTTAAAAGCCATTATACCACACCTTGCACTTACTTTTTAACTGATGGATTATAATAATTTTAAAAAAATAAAACAGTTGATTTCTTCCATTAGAATAGATAAAGACTTTTGTAAGCACTTTCCCAATAGACCAGTTACAAGTGATATTGTATAAGAGGGGGATCCAAAAATAACTGGAATCATTCTCTGGTTTGCATTATTGTTGAAAAATATGCTTCTGCTACATACTTCTTGCAGGAACCCTTCTGCAATGATCTGCCAAATGACATCACCATGTGAATTGATGGTGCCATGAACCACATTTTTTTTTGTAAAATGTGTTTCATGTATTTGTCAATTTTTATAATGACTGAAAAGTTTGAACAATGCGAAGTTATGTTTTCATTTACAGAAAATTGCAAGAAAAGCAGTTGTAATGTTTGTAACAGATTACAAGCAAGATGATCTCATAAAAACACAAATTTATGAGTGATTTAATGAAATATTAAATTCACCACATTTCTAAAAAATGTGGCAAATGAAGTTCAAAGTCAAAACAACAGTTTTTTTTTTTTATGTAAATGACATTTTTTTTCTGTTTTAGTTTGAAATGGTCAGGCATTTTATCTGCAAGTTCAGAAACATTTATGTGATGTGGAAAAACTTAAATGTCCCATTTTGTGGCAAATAAAAGAGTGCAAACTTCACCTTGACAAAAAGTCATTTCTCAAAGCCTTGAGTATGAAACACTTTTTAATTAAATTTAACATGATCCACTTTATCTATCAGCCATATTCATTCAATCTCACTTTATGTGATTTTTTTAATCTCTTGAATGAAAAAAATGTCTGTTTTTTTTTTTTGCAGACTTAGAAGTGGTGAAAAATATCTTGGATGTTCAAAGACATCACTGTGCAAGTATTTCCAAACTATTTTGAAAAATAAAAAACATATTTAGACGAGTGTATTGCAACAAATGGATAGTAATTTGAAGGAGATTAAATTTATAACATGTAAAAATAAATAAACAATTTTTTATTAAAATTAAACTGAGAGACTGCAAACCTCTCAAGTACTTATGACTATCAACAGCCAATCAGGTCATAAACACTGAGACAGAGAATTTAACAAGAAAAGGGTGGTTCCACCCTCTTCTTTACTTATCTTTCTATATATCCAAGCCAGTCTAAAATACTTAGATCTGAAAGCATGATCTAAGTACTTTAGACTGGCTTGGATATATAGAAAGACAAGTAAAAAAGAGGGTGGAGGGTGGTTCCACCCTCTTTTTTACTTGTCTTTCTATATATACAAACCAGTCTAAAGTACTTAGATCATGCTTTCAGATCTAAATATTTTGGACTAGCTTGGATATATAGAAAGATAAGTAAAGAAGTGGATGGAACCATCCTTTTCTTGTTAAATTCTCTGTCTCAGTGTTTACGACCTGATTGGCTGTTGATAGTCATAAGCGCTTGAGAGGTTTGCAGTCTCTCAGTTTAATTTCAATACCGTCTGCGCTTTATAAAATAAATTTTTTTATTATAAAATTCCTGTTACTTTTGAATAACCCCTCATAGTTGTTACAATCAACAAATACACATTAAATGATAGTACCATTTTAATGAAATGCATCCAATAATATCCTTTTAAAAAATAGTTTTTTTTATTAATTTTTTTTTCTTAGAGTTAGTCTGTCTTGTATTTTGGTAATTTTATGATTGAATTACAAATTTTAGCTAAATAACAAATTCCATGACAATCAAAATGCAATAAAAAGCAGATTAGTAAAATGTGTAAAAAAATTATATAGGTATTTAAAAAATATTAATATTAAAAAGAAAGATAATATTGGTATTATAAAAATCACAAGACTGCACAGAAATTGATCTCCTAAAAACCATGTTCCAAGTTCTGATACTATAACCCTCCACCCACATTAAGCATATGACAGAAAAGTTTATAAAATATTCCTGATAAACCAAATTACTTATAATGCATAATTACTATGAGATGTTTTAAATAAGTTTGTTTTTAAATAAATTATTAATAGTAATGTGTCTTTTTCTATATAAATTAAAATGTTTAAATAAAGGTAATTCGAAAATCTAAACATTTTCATTTACATATAAATTTTATTAATTACCACAGTGAAATGATGCAAATCTGTTAGTTTAGCACAATGGTAGACAATATGTTTAATATATTTCTAAACATTTAAGTAAAAAAAGTAATATTATATTTAAATAAAAAATATTTTAAATCAGAACATGTTCTAACAATAAAAGTCATAAATTTAAGCATTTTCATTTACATATAAATTTTATTAATTATTGCTGCAATTTGGTACCACCATTGATGAAGCACCTTTGTGCCCTACACAACCTACACACAGTAACCCTGTTTTAAAATATTTTAGAACTTATTTAATTGTTTTAATAATTTTTTTGATCATTTAGTTTTTTTTGATGATTAGATATGAGTTTAATCAGTTTATTAAAGAAAATAATATTTCACTGGGTTTATTGTTTGGGAGTTTATAAGAAGTTTGGTGCCAGAAGTGGAATCCAATTCATGATCCTTGAGTTGTAAAATCTGCCAATTTACTACTGCACCAACTCATGTAAGGCAATGTTTTAATTATTTTACTGTATGGGTTTTTAGTAAGTTATTAATAAATTATTTGTATAGTTTGCTATCATTATTTATTTATTTATTTATTATGAATTTGTGTATACTTATGATAAAATACCATAAACATTACTAAGTGCTATGTCTATCTGATTAAAGAGTGTACTTCCCATGAGTACAAATCAATACCAACTGTTAATATTTAAGTAATTATTTCCTTATGATTCTTAATAACATTTGATTATTTACATATATATATATATAATCATTAATATAATAAGGCCCAAAGGCATACACAAATAATAATTAAAATCAATACGACTTTTAAGTGTCCTAGCTGACTGTTCTCACATTCGGAGGTCAGCTCTCCACACTTGAAGTCACTCTGCCATGGGAGACGATATGCTCCAACATATATGTCCGTGTGCACAGCTGAAGCTCCAAGGATTAAGTGTAGTCTTGTTTGTCCGATTAGTACTGAGGCATTCATTGTTTTAAATCCCTGCAATTGATTGGTTAGTGTTCAGGTGATTCTTCATTTTAATGCTCCATACAAGAATTTAAGTGTTATCTTTCTGCCTTTAATTAATCAGTTATATTTATAAATTGTTGTTTATTTTATAAAGGAAATCTAACTCGAATTCCTTTAATTGCTTTATTTCATTAACGACATTCTATTATCATTTTAGAAATTAATCTTTTTCTAATCTTTAAGTTATAAATCTTTTTTTTTTTACTATTTTAAAAGAATCAGTCTTTTAAAATTCTTTTAATTTATTTAACTTTTCCTAGCTATAAGTTTATACATATATATGCGTGTGCTTTTAAGCATACATATACATATCATTACTTCTCCCAAGTTCAGAGATCAGTTTTTAATATATGAACTTAATTAATACGAGATATTAGAAAACGGGATATTTTTAACTTTCTTTTACCATGCTGTTGTGAATTATGTTTCAACTCACTAGGTGCATTCACTGGAGATGTAGTTATTTGAAAATTGCAATAATTATTTTTATTTTTCTTCAGGTCTACTCTAATATCTGGCCACCAGACATGACTAAGCACTAGGGCTTTTGCTCTGCTGATGTCTCGCTGACTAGTATGCAGCCACTCTACTATGTGCTGCCTATTCTTGACTGGAATCAGCATACAATCACCTTTCATAATGCAGCCTTTGCATGCCAACAGTTATTTCTGAATGTTCCATAGTTCTATGTGAAGGAAACTGGATATTGATTTGGCCAGCCTTCACTAATCTGTTTTATAATCCATTGGTAGCTATTGTCTTCGGCTGTCCAATGAGCTACAATTTCTTACTTTTGACTTCAATATGTCTTTGTACTTCATTTATTTTTCTTGTCATCATGGATCTTCTCAGACCTCTTTTGTTGATTAGTGGCTGCTAGAAAGGTTTTTGCTCTTTGAGTATATCTATTTTACCCAAATTCATCTTAACCCCCTTGGAAAGTTTTTTCCTCTTGGGGCAATTAATTTTTTTGGTGATTGTTATTTTTACTCCCGTTTTACTGAACCGGTCTTGTACTAACATGGGGTTGATAGGGGCATATACTATATATAGTGGTAGTACATTAATTTTGCCCTAACTTACATGTATTGATGCTTCTACTATGCCCTTTATTCTAATGGTGTTACCGTTCATATCCAATGCTTTTAGGTCAGTTTTTTTTAATAATGGGTCTTTTTCTACACTTAGAAGTAACAGTATACCAATTGTGGACTAATATCAATGATATTCTGCTGCCACTGTCAACCTCCATGGCAATAGGCTGATCACATATTTTGATTTTAATCATTATTTTATCATTCTTTTTGTTGGCATCTTTTTAATATTAGACAAGTGCTTTTCTTAACCCTTTATTATATGATTACTATCATTAGTATCATTTCGATCTATACTGAACTCATTTTTGCACATTTTCCCCATGTGCTCTCTTTTTTTACAATTATTACAGCATTCTCATTTATGAAAACAATTGCTAGCTTTGTGGCCCCTTTTCCAACAGCAAAAACATATAAACAGGTTTTTACTGTTAGCACTATTTTCATTATTCTTAGACAAGTCTTTGCTTAAGGTTTTACAAAAATCTGTTTGCAATTTGCTATTAGTTGCATATAAGAACATTTATTGCATTTCTTATATATAATCTTAAGCAAGTGTTGTACTAATATGTATATATGTATTATTTTTTGCTGTTTTATGCATTTATGAGATTGTTCAAGCATGAATTCATAAGCTATCTTATGTTATAGCCTCTATATAATTTAAATTCCTATTGGCCAATAAATGCTGGTGTAAACTATCTTTGCACATACCCATAAGAAATTGTTCCAGCAGGGCTTCATCTAGGAAAGTTTCATAGATGCAATTCTTTGTAAAATTACATAGAGTACTATCATAATCTTTTATACTTTCATCCCAATCTTGATTCCTGGGTTGGAATTGCAGTCTAGTGACATGCCTTGAGGGTTGAGAGTTAAAATGGTTTGACAAACACTTTTTAACCTGATTATAGGTACAATCTTCAGAAGTTAGAGATTCAGTGAGCATGTTGCTATCTCAATAACTCATTTCCCAGCAAAGTATAATAATGAAGCAATTTTATACTTATCATCTTTAACTTCATTTACGAATAAGTATTTTTCTACATGTTGAATGTATAGGGGTCAACTACTTGCCTCACTGACATCAAATTCACTGGTCTAGTATTTTACCTAAATTTAACCATTGTTTTAATTAATGGTCTGATTTAAGACTGTGCCAATTGCTATGTCTAGCTGATTTAAGATTGTACTTCCCACGAGTACAAGTTAATACTAACGGTTAATATTTAAATAACTCTTTCCTTACAATCCTTAATAGCATTTTATTATTTACATTATATAAGGTTCGAAGGTATACACAAATAATAATTAAGATCAATACGATCTTTAAATGTTCTAGCTGACTGTTCTCATGTTTGGAGGTCGTGCCATGGGAGATGATCTGCTCCAACATATTTGTCCATGTGCACAGATAAAGCTCCAAGGATCAAATGTAGTCTTGTTCGACCGATTAGTACTGAGACATTCATTGTTTTAACTCTCTGCAATTGATTGGTTAGTCCTCTGTCCATCCATTCAGGTGATTCATCATTTTAATACTCCATACAAGAATTTAAGTGTTATCTTTTTGCCTTTAATTAATTAGTTATTTTTATAGATTGTTGTTTATCTTATAAAGAAAATCTAACTCGAATTCCTTTAATTGTTTTATTTTATTAACACATTCTACTCTCATTAATTAGAGTATTATCATTTTAGAAAATAATCTTTTTATAATCTTCAAGTTATAAATCTTTTATTTTCTATTTTAAAAGAATCAGACTTTTAAAATTCTTTAATTTATTTAATATAACTTTCTCTCTCTATAAGTTTATATCTATATATGTATGTGCATTTAAGCATACACATACATATCACTAAGATACTTCTTTCTTTTCTTTTTTTTTCGTCGATGGAAAACAATATTTAATCATTTTATATAACTAGCAAGCTATTCTATTTATTGAACCAATCGCTAAAGGAATACTTTCTTCATTTTTTAAATCATATGGTTAGATATCTGTAAGTCCAAATAAGAGCATGCATTAAATTTATTGTATTTACTTAAATTTTTTGCGGTAAATGCTTTTATTCGTTTTTGAACATATTTTCAGTGAAATAACTAGCAATTTAAAAAAAAAAAAAGTTAACGTGCTATATTTAACTGCTGAGGTTAATTGCAGCATTGTTACAATAGAAATTATATTACCTGAGTCTGTAAATTACAATTTGACTTCAAATTATGTTTAACTAATTAATAATAAAAATAATATATTATATAATAAATGAAGCGTCTGTTTTTAATCCATTAATGCTTCTTTTAATTCTATTCATAATCTACAATATGTTTTCACTAGTTAATTACTAATTATTATATTAAAATATCAACTGTTAGATTTTTAAAAACTATTTCCATATTATAAAATTACTAGAATTTACATTTTTTTAAAAATGCAGTTTTAAATTAGGTTCTAGAAAATAATTAAATAAATATACATATATTTGTAACAAATAGTGCCAAAGAAAACAATCTCACAGAAAACTCTTAGCCTCTGATATTATTTTTAGACATTTATCAATGTGCATCAACTGAATACAATTATAGTTACTAAGACTTTCATTAATATAATAAATTATGACTGCAAGCTAAGAAATGACTATTAATAAAATAAAAAACAAATGGGGAAGAAAAACATTTCATCGAATTTACGATTTGTTATTATTTTATGATGTGATTTTCATAAAACCTTGTCAATAGATTTCATTCAAAAATTATATTAAACTACTTTCATATATATACAACGAATGGGAAAATTATGTATTTGAACCTAAGAAATATTTAATTGTGTTATAATTTCATTTATTAATTAAGTTTAATTATAAAAAGTTCTAAACTCAAAAATTGATGTCAATCAATACAGAAGTCCCACTGCAACTGCAGGTTCCTTCTATGGCTTCAAGAACTCATGGTTGGTGGGAGTGGATTTCATAAATTTAAATTTCACTCAAGTCCAACTGCTATGAAGTGCCATAAACATCTCATTTACTTATCTCGTACACTTAATTAGTCATTCTATTGTCTTTAACATATCTAAATTATTCTATTTTTGTATTAATTATATTTTTGTTAATGTTATAATGTGCACAATTTTTAAATTAAATTGTACTATTAGAAATAATATACTTGTTAAAACTTTATATTTTATACTATTTGGTATTATTCATAATTTCAAGTATCCATGTGAAGGCATGAAACCAAATGGCCATGGGTACAGTCGAATGCTTTATAAATTTTTGAAGCAATTTAATGAAATAATTATACTACTTCATATGGTGTGTGTTTGATTTATGTTAGAAAGTCTGTGAACACATTTATAAAAATACAAAGGTAGATTTGTTATTGGTTACAAAGAGAGGAATAGAAATTCAAAATGAAAAATTATATATATCACACATAAAAATAAGCTCAAAATAGAACTGAAATATGCTGATTGTTTATTCACTGAAAGCAATTGTGATATTTGAATAAGGAATTATATTATTTCTGATTTCAAAATTCATGTATTTAAACCTCTAATTTCCTTGTAGACTAGAGCAGTGTTTCCCAACCGTACGCGTACCACTGGTGGTACGCGAGTTGCTGGTTGGTGGTACACGAAAAATAATCAATAATGGCGGTCATAAAAAAAATTAAATCATAAAAATATCATAGAAACGTTTTTTCCTATAATTCATAAAAATTATTTTAATTAATAATATTATACGGTAAAGTTATTAATATGTACAGTCGATAACGATCTTTAATGTTAATGATAAAATTGAAAGTATGATTAAGAAATTAGATTTTTGGAAACTGTATCAAAAACAATCAACAATCAACCGGAAGTATTCGAAAATCTACTTATTTTTTTGTTTGAAAATAAAGTTAGTCTGTCTCAAGATATACGAGAAAATATAATAGCACATTTAACAGAATTAAAATTGTCTTTCATGGAATATTTTCCAAAACCCGAAAACACAAATGATAATTGTATTTCAAATTCCGTCTATGCAGAAAATTTAGAAAAAGCTACATCATTATCAATAAAGGATAAAGAAAATTTAATAGAATTATCATGTAACAGAACTTTACAAGTAGAATTCAAATGACACAATCTAATTAATTTTCGGTTAAACATTAAAGAATATGAACAACTTTCTGAGAAAGCTCTTAAATTATTATTACCGTTTACTAGTACGAAATTAGTAGGAAGAGCTTTTACTTCATATATTTTTAAAAAAAATAAGTATCGAAACAGATTGAACGCAGTTATAGACTTAAGGGTATATATACCTCGCATGTTTTAAACCAAATTTCAAAAAATTATGTTGTTCAAAACAAGCACAAGGATTTCATTAAATTTATTTTATAAAAATATTTGATTATGATAAAAAAATATATTAATTGTTTTTTTATAATTTTGTGTTTTTATTAAAACCATTTATTAGTAAACGAAATATGACAAAATAATAGATAAATAATGAGTCGGATCAAGGCAAATCAATCTAAATTATTTAATTTGAAAGAATGTATCAGAAAAGGATCATAACCAGAAATTAGACTCTCTTTAATTTTTGATCATCTATTGTGGATTACTAGATGTAAGCTAGTATTTAATCATCAAAATTTTAATCCTATTAACTTCATGCAGAACAATATAAAGAAAACAAGAACAAGAGATAGCCTGGTAACCCCTGAGGTTATTTTTACCAGGACTTGGGACATGCTGGATTTATCCTCTCCATGGCCCAACCAATAGCAAGATGCTCCGAAAAAGAGAAAACAGACTCAAATTTGGGAAAACCAAATGAAGGAATGAGAAATGAACAAAATATGTACCAAATAATTTTTAATGTAATAATGTAATCTTTAATAAATATTTTGAGAAAAAAAAAAGTGAAACTTTGAACAAACACATACATATAAATATGTTACATTGAGTTTATAATTTCAGTGAGTTTATAATCAGGCGTGACGGTTAATCGTGTTTCAATGTAATTTGTCCCATTATGTGATGTGAATACATACATGGTCACCTTATAATATTTATAATGCAAATAATATAACACACTCGCAATAACAAATTTCACGAAATACAATCATTTTTACGAAGTGGTACAATTTAACGTGATGTACTACCAAGTGGTACGCGAGCCAAAAAAGGTTGGGAAACGCTGGACTAGAGGTTTGTGCTACCTGAGACACATCAGTCTGATATCTTTGTCATTAGTTTGATACCTTACAAGAATGTAGAACTGAAATCAGAAATGTTGTGAAGTAATTTGATTAGAGTTAAAATATACTTTTAATAAGTAATGCACAGAAAATTAATGTAAAAAAGACATTTCTAAAATTCAATAAAACATTATAAAGTTCAAATAAATATTATTATGTGTAGATTTCTTGTGGCAAAAAGTTGTTCTTACATAATAATAAGAATAAATTATTCATCTTTTTGTAGTTTAGTGTATCTAATTTTGAAACTTCACTAGTTTATGAGATGGGATGACTCATTTTTTAACAATTTTTTATTCTTTTTTGTTAGAAGTATTAGAGTATACGTGTTTTGTGTTCATTACTCCACTTATAATATTTCATATTGTTTGAGTGTCATCTAACTAGAAAAAACCCTCAATTCTAAGTTGTAATTTTTTTATTTTTTTGCAGTGCCATTTTTGAATATTAAGACCGATGTGAGACACATAATGAAACATTATTTTGTCAAATTACATCTAACAATTAACAATAGTAAGTTTATTGGTTATATCTAACAATGATATAATATTTTTAAGAGGTGATTAACTCTCCAAGGACTGTCTATATTAAGCTTAATGAAACATTTCACTAAGACTATTATCCCACTGCAAAGCAGACAAAATGGAACCATTTGATGTCTTGCAGTTGGACTATGAGCAAGATATTTAATTATATTCAATATAGATTACACTTGAAAAGTCCATTAACTTCTAATTAATATTACTTACTGACCCTATTAAATTTTCAAATTATTTAGTTATAATATTACTAGTATTGGTTTGTTGATTATGCTTTTACAAAGTCTTATGCAAAGCAGATTAAATAATTATCACCTAGAAATTATATCACAATATATATCAACATATAGGAAACATTTTTTCCCCTGTAAAATGTTCCTATAAAAATTAGTAAGAGAAAAATAAAAGTTGGTTCGTACTTTACATTCTTTGTTAATAGTCATTATATTTCAATAATTCTGTTATGAGACTTCAAGGTTAAAGAAGAGGCATCAATCAACTATGTGGAGAAAAAAACTTTTCATTTTAAATATACAAATGGTATATTGTTTTACCACATATATCTTGATTGTAGTAAGATACTATGTTGATAAAGCTTCACAGACAAGTTTGAGACTATTTTTTTTTGTCATAAGTTGGGCAATGCAAAACATTTTTACTGTACAATACCTACAAGATTTTCCTTTTAAAATAAAATATAAGAATAATTTGGAATATAAATGTCCATGTAATTAAGGTGCTATCTAAAGAGATATAGCATTTTTGCTTTATTGGTGAAGTGAATACTTTATGAAAATATAATCAGAAAGGAACTTCTCTTACATTTTTTGAAGGCATTTGCACAAAATATTGTGAAAAATTGTTGATATTTACTGGGCTTAATCCATTGAATTTCTTAGACAAATTAGGATCTTGAGGAACAAAAATCAGGTGTATAAATATTGCAAATGTTGTAATGGGTAAAATTATATTATAATGTGTAATGTCAAGATTTTGAGAATAGTATTAAATATCTTAAAATTTCTGATTCTATAGCTAGACTTAAGCATTAGGTAGACTGTCATTGGCATTTCCAAAAAAATAGTAATATAAAGAACATATTGCTAGACTCTGAAAATAGTAAATTCTTATGGTGCAGACTTTTCAAAAGATTTGAATATGCAGACCAGGTATTAAATCAATTTTCCTAAAAAGTCACTGAATATACCTTGTAAATAAGATCTCAGATAGCTAAGCTTACAGTTATTCTAAAGATTTTATGATATTCACACAAAATGTTTTATGGGAATTGATCTGGTTTTAATTTAATGTATATGCCACATTTGAATTATGAGTTAGCAAGAGTGATATGAGTAATATTTGCAAATTCTTGTGGCATCTTTTAGATCACTCAGCCATTATATCTTTAAATGTAGGCTCTGCATGGTTTGTTGCAGCAGTAGTATATCTGATTTGGGATTGGGAGATTCCAGGATTGATTCTAGTGCTCAAACTACTTATGAACCCCTGAGCAATAAAGCTATTAGCCTTTTTTTAGTGTAAAAAATTTCTTATGGTAAATCAAGATAACATGTACCATCATTTTACCTTCAGATCAAAATGGATTGATATATTTGCTCTTATCATTGCACAATATTTTTCAGTAATATTTTATAATTTTGCTTATAGCTCCTTTATATATATATATATATATATATATATATATATATATATATATATATATATAGGTATATATATATATATATATATATATATATATATTAAAATATATATATATATATATGGATGATGGTAAATAATAATTTCTATTAATTATAAGATTATTTGTAAATTAAGATCAAGTATATAATTAAATGCTCCCTGTTAGATGATTATAAAATTTGATTAGATGGTATCTCATAATATATTTATGTTTTTTATAGGTGGAAAATATTGTTGGAAGATGCTAATGATATAGCTTTACTTTTAAAACTCTAGTGTACTTTCTATGAAATTAATTCTGTTCTAACACCAATGGTTTATGAAGATAGTCTTATATTAAGTTTGTAACTCTGAAAATTATACTATAAAGTTGTGTTATATCTCTTGACTACTTTTTTATCTACAAATAAATTTATCAGTATTTAAGGATGGAAAAATTAGTTGCATTGATAAATGGATATTATATTGCTGTTCAATATCTACATAAACTGTCTATAGTTTTCATTTTGTAAATTGAAAGATAAAGATGATCAGACATGCTTAGTCATAAAAGTAATTAAATCTGTTAGTTTAAAAGTTTAGTATAATCACTAACGTGTTGCTATTTACTATTGAGTGTTCTTTTAATTTTGTAATAAAGCAGTGAATCTGTAATCCAGATTCATGCTTCATGGGCCATCAATCTAACTAACCACCAAATGGGGCTCAAATCCATTTCTGCACATGCCTGGACAATATGGAGAGTCTGCACACACATCTATGTAACTCTCCCCAATCCCAAATAACCATTTAGATAAGTAATAGTGATATTTAGAATTATAAATTTAATTATAGTTAAAATCCCCTGAATAATATGTAGAGTTGTGTATGTACGTTCTCATATATGTAGCGGATACATATATGTTATGTAAATATTAATATTATTTGTTTTAATATTTTATAGTATATATTTATCTTATTTAATGTAAGATAATGGCAGAGAATGATACAACATTTTAGAAGGTTCTCGAAGGCACTTAAAGTAATGGAAAGTTTAGTGAACAATAGTGAAGAAATCCATTAGTCAAAACTAGCAAAATCACTATATTGAATTAAATTTAGTTTTAAATATTTTCATTGAAATTATAGTCATGCTGAATGTATTTCTAAACTAGAAATGAATTCGAACAATACCTTCAAGAACCTATCAATATTTTGCATCTTCTATTGCTCAAAAGCAAGAGTATATTTCATGCTGATAGAGATCATACGTTGGTATCTGCATTGCCTTGGGCAATTTTCTACAAGCATTCCTGGAAAAACTGTAACCAAGTATAAATAGGACTCTTTTTCCACCAACAAAAACAGACAGTTAATTTTGAATTTGGTTGCTAAGCTGAATCCATGATGCTCAAATTTTTAACATTATGACAGCTGAGTAGATGGATTAAATTCACCTTTTCCTGATCTTTCCAAGATTATCTCCATGCCATAATGCTGTACTCTAATTACAAACCCATAGATTACCTTAAATGCTATTAAAAGTGATTTCAGATCAGAATGCTACCTCCATTTTAGTGAAATAAGGACCACCCATGCTCCAATATACATTGCCTCCAAAGAACATGGATCTCTCAAGCCATCATGCCATCGTGTCGGAAGGTAAACCTCAATACCACCTTAAAGACTCATTTAATTTGCTATAATTATCTATTAAGTCCTATTTAGCTTTATAAATGTATTTCTATCTGTGTTAATATGCTGGTAAATCTAAGGCCAATTATATTACTTGTAATTAATCTCTCTAATGACTCTCTATAACCCTATTAAATCTATATGTAATCTCTCACATCTACATCTTGCTTCAAGTTTATTCTATATTTCAGTGTGTAGAATTTTATTATTGTTGTTATTTTAAGTTTAACTTTGCGAGCATATATATTGTAACAGGATGGGATATGAGAAAGGAAAAAACCTAGGGTGATAGAAAATCATCATCAACCCCAAGTCAATACAAAACCAATAATTTACAAAGTATATATAATTAATATAGTATTTTATAAGAGCATGAGATTAGAGAATCTCTCAGAACATTGAGAGATCAGCCAGATAACTCAGAAGAGCAACTAAAAGCATAATTATAAATTCAACCATATATCAACCAGCATTATCATTTAAAAAATAAGTACAAGTAAATACTCGAGAGAAATAACCATCCATCATCATCATTGTTGGGAATAATATCAACTACACCAGAATAATAAATCGGAATAAAATCAACAGTCCATCTTGTGGCTGGATTTGAACAATAAAAAATAGATATCAACAGTCAACCTTGTGACTGGATCAAAAATGGGTCTTCTGTAGACCAGGCTAACTATTGAGCCTTTGCCACCTTGGGCAATTATTTAAACATTAATTTGGATGCACCACTTAAGTGCTAATCCATTAGAATACATAAGAATCAGAAATTGAAACAATAATGCTGGGACATTTAAAACATGCTGATCATCATCAATGCTCTTGCCACTTAGTACCATTAATAAATTGGCCAACTATAAACTTAAATTTTTAACAAGACTGAACTAAAATAAAATATAGTGCATGGGCTTTAAAGAGTATCCTCTTTTGTGCCAACCAGGATAATGATTGATCATCTCTGGATGCCCCAAAAGCACTAATATACACACTCCCATTTATATATTCATCCCGTGCACGAATCTAGCTCAGAGAACAAAGCCCTATTACTGTATGTGACCAAGAGATGATGGAAACAATTTTTAACAATTAAATACAAGTTTATTAATAACAAAAAAAAATTAAGCCTTCTGATTTTGATTACTATACAATAAAAAAAATTATCACATTTATGTTTTACAAAATTACAATACACAATCCAGGTTATTACTATGGTTTACATATATATGTGCACAGATGCGCGATTTACAATATACAATTAATATTCAATAACAAAAAATGATTAAAATTTGCATATGTCTTATTTGACAAGCATTGACATATATGTGTACATATAAATATGCAGTACAATTGAGTTATATTACAATCGTATATATATATATATAAAATACTATAACTATTTAAAAATTTACATATGTGTGTGTGCATGTATTCACACACTGACAAAATGTTACATATTTTAACTTGTTACAATAATAGTTATATTTTCCTAATTGATTTCATTTGGAAAACATACATAAATTTCTCACATATATGTGTGTATAAACAAAATATATAATTTAAAATTTAGTTTCAGTTTATAAGTTGTTGTTTTTTTTTTATCAAACTAAATAAAGTCAACTTTTGTTAGACAGATACTTGTTGATTAATTATCAAGGTCTCTAAATATAAAATGTCTCTTTTTTTTTAATAAATGAAAAATAAAATCGTTTTATATATCTGTCATTTCAGACCAAGAAATCATTTAAAACTTCATTATTATATATAATTGCTGTTAGATTTCAACTCAAGCAAATGTTACTTGTTTGTTTTAATTTTAAGTTATTAATTCATAATTTTAAGTCATTTTAAGGAATATTAAAATAAAATAACTCATTGTATATACATGTGATGTGTTTATCTGTGGTTCCCTGCCTGTATTGATAAACAGCAGTATAAGTACACCAATTTATTCAAGCTTTCTCTTGGTAAACTTGGTTTTTTAGTCCATCAGAAAAATGTAATTCAGGTTTGTTGTCATCATCAGGTAAAAGTATATAATTCAGGTAATTTGTTGGCATACCATGAGATTCCTTTTGTAGTCCAAGCAATTGTCAAGCTGTCTTCTAGAACATATTTAAGCAGCTAGTTGATCCATTTGAAGTGACCCTGGTTCATGAATCAAAACTCTGCAGTAAACTATAAGGCAGCTACTGGATTGTACTCCCTTAGATCTTCATAGGAGCTCTGTATAACTCTGCTAGCTATTTTGTCCTCTTTTTTTCAGGCTATTAATTCAGAAGTGACCCAGCTTCAAGTAAATCAAAACTTCTGTGAAGAAAAATATTAACAGCTCTGGATCTACTGTCCTGCCTTCAGCTATATCAGTTCATGGTAGCTATTCTTCCAACTTTCTGCTACAGTCAACAAACTGCAGCTATCTATTTTGGTCAGCTAATTGCTGCCACTTACTCAAAAAATTTTAGTAGCCAAACTGTTCTGTTCAGCTCTTACAACAAACTACAATCCAAACTAACTGATATTTTTTATCAGTCTTTTATAACCTTGGGTAGGTCATGTGACAAAAACACAGTGGCTGTTTTCAATCTGTCTAATCCATTTGAAAACAAGCTGGAAATTTCTATCAAAGTATGATATTCATGTTTTTACTTTAATCTTTGGAATTTGACCAAAGGTGTGATAATCCTTTAGAATTTTTAATATACAAAGATTTTTAACTAGGTAGTAGAAATGCAAGTAAGCATTAATTAAAAAAGATATTTTATACAAGTTTTAATTAAAAGATTTTACAAATAAATTATGCTTGTTTTTTTTATTATTTCAAAATCAGAATTACAAATATTATTTATCAGACTGTTTTAAAAGTTTAATCCATAACAAAAGTATAATTTAAACCTAGAGTTATTTAACCCTTTACTTATTATTATTTTATTTTAGGAAATATAGAAAAATATCTACAAAAATGTATGTCTGTGTTTATTTCTAGTTTTCCTTTCAACTTTATATATATATGCACACACACTATATTAGTGTATGATATGTAATCCAACTGGTTTCAATATATATTAGTATTATAAATTCCAATCATTTAAGAGATGTTTATTTAATTTAAATCATTTATTATAACACATCTCACTCATTAGGTTAGGTAATAATTAAATAATGCTATATGCTTAAAGGCAGATCATTATTATACTGCCATATATCTTTATTAAATGTTAATCTACTGTCAGTTAAGAATGCTATTAATCAATTTTATTTATAATATTTGGATTATTGTAATGACTGTCACTCCTTCTATTCTAATTTAAATAACCATTCCCTGTAGCGCCTTTTAGTATGACAGTTATTAAATATTGTTTTACATATTTCAAATGCATATGGGACCTGCTTAGAGAAGGTATAAAATATTTGTTTATTGTTTTGACATTCGCTCAATTATTTTGATAATAGTTATTTTATAGTGGTTTAGTATGTCAGTCATGCCATTACACTTGATTTTAAATTATACTTAGACTATAATTATTTAAACATTGTTAATGGCTTATTTATTTGTTCTCTGTGTTGCCAGCATAGGTCAGCCTTGGTATTTTCATTTTTGCTCTGCCATGTTCAGGATTATTGGGAATTCCGAATCCCCTCCTTCAAGTCTCCATGTTATAGTATGGCATTGGTCATGCCCTAGAACATTTGGAAAGAGTAGTGAATGGTCTGTATGGGATGGCCCTGGGACATCTGGCCCACATCTTCCTCCTCTCCAGGTATCACTCTGCCAGAAGAGCAGGCATACCCTTATATTTTAATAAATGAAAAAGTGACTCACTATCCGAAATGGACCGAATTCTTATTTCTGCCACTCATGCTGGTACTGCTCTTTATATATTTAGATTCATGCCTAAGCAACATCTATAAGTTGTAATGCTGTGATTACATTAAATCATTTATTATTTATTAAATTTCTTATATTTAGAATGTCATGAGTAAGCTTGCATTTAAGCTATTTTTCTTTGGGTGAGCGATTCCTAGATGCATATAAAATTCACTCTTTTATTTATAAGTATAAACTTTACCACTTGTTACAAAACTTATCTTGAATACACAACATTCATGTATTCAAATCTTTATTGTAAACAACATTGCAATCCTACCATTTAATAAAGTTAACAAATGCCTTAGAGTGAATTGCTTGTATTATGATTATATTATGTACTTTTCTCGTATGATTAAAGTGGCATTGATCATGACTTGATCATGTATATTTTACATTAGCTGTGCTTACAGACAACAAAGTTTCCTATCATGAAAGTCATTAATTAATTTATCTTGATTCTAAATAACGTTTTATCATTAAATCATTTGTGCAAAACTTATTTAATTTAATGTTGACATATATGAAAACTGCACTAATATAAATTGTACATGTATGTCTGTGTATCCATTATGTATTCCATTATCATCATTATGATGTCCCATAATGATATATAATATTCTCATAAACAATACGTTAACTGAATTAGCATGAAATTTGTAAATAAACACATATGTATAATAATATCTTTATTTTATAATCATTAAACATTTATATATATCACATTATCCAAGTTGTTCAAATCATTATTAATTTTAATTTAGTTATAATATTTTATACTGAAAGCTTGTTGCACTGGGTTACCTGAGATCACCATCATACTTATAGTTTTATTATCAATAGTCTTAAGATATCATGCTTCTTCACTGTCTCTCCAGGACTGGAATGAAATAAATTCAGGTGTATCACCAGAGATGTTGTTCATAGTGTTATAGGTTTGGGGGATGGGCAAATACGTTAGAATCCATGATTGTTCTGGACCTGTGTATCTTGAGCATGACTGGATTTGGGGTACTTTTGCACAGATTATAGGTCTTGTTGGATGGACATACAATTTCAACCGGTACAGTAAGATGCTAATTGTTTACAGATTCTCTTAATGGTATAATCTACTTCCCAAGATTGGCAATCAGTTTAGCCTAAATAAAGGTAAACATCAGTTTTATGATATTAGATAATATTAAAATATAAAATATATTATTTAATAAATTTTGGGATCTGGAAAAAATTATCTTTTAATTTAATCATAATCTAAAAGAAAAAAAAATGATTTGAAAAAAACAATAAAGATTTCATGCCTATGAAGATGAACATATCTGTGAATATATGAAGATGTATTATTAAGTAAAAGTTCATTTGGAAAGAAAAGGAACTTAAGAAATCTTAAAATTCTTCAGAAAATATATTTAGCTTATACTTAATCTTTCACAATTACCAAATAGGTGGAATTAGCTACCAGACAGAATTTTGTTGCCTGGCATAGGGTTAAAAATAGCAGATACATTTTCCAAAGAATCTAAATTAAGGAATGAACGTATGATAGTTTAATACTAAATTAAGAAATGTCCCAACTTAAAGAATTATAGAAAATAGATTAAATTATTTAATAAATACAACTCTGATGCATAGTTGCACTCTTTCATGAATATGTATATTGATATTATATATGTGTATCAAAATGACTGTGTCATATGCTTGAGATATTAGTATATATGTGTATTAATAAATATTAGAATTTTAAGCTATAACTTGTACATTTATTTGAATTATGAGATTCTTATAACTTCTGGGTTATTATTTATAAAAGCTTACTGATATCCAAGGTGGTATATCTTTAAAAGAAAAGTAATAATAAGATTTTTAGGGCAGATAGGAAAATTATAAAAGTGTATAAATGATGTTTCTTTCTAAGATAACCTAAGCTCCATTCTCCTGATAGACATTGTCTCCCAGACCTTGAGACTGAGCTAGTCTGGATAAGGTGACTGATAAGGTACACTGGAATCTTTTCTTTTGTTTTTGAGGGGTATAATTCTTATTAATTAGTAAGATTGGTGCTTGAGATCAAACATGTCCGATGCTCATAAATATACCTACTTGAAGCATGGGTTAGGATCATGGGTAGACTGTTAAATTATGTTGAAAATTTCAATTGATTATTCTTTCAGAATTTAATTTACAGTATTTCATGAAATAAAATGTCTTTCTAAATGTAATGCTAAAAGTTTTATAAAATAAACTTGATACAGATTTAAAATTTCAAAACAACTAGAAACTGTTATTACATTTATATATGAGAAAAAAGTAATTGAAGAATATCACCCTGAACATATTTGTGATGAAAATCAGAATTTTGCTATTTAAAGAAGATATGGTATAGCAAGTTTTATTAAATTTTGTTGAGAGAATGTGAATGGTAAGCACACACAGGAAACATGTATATATTGTAACCTCTACAATCTACACCAATATCACTTTATAAACATATAAATGCTCAGGTGCCAATTCTATACAACATAGAATACAATTTATAATTTAGGTTGCATCTCTAATTATGGATAAGACTCATTATAATATCTACAGCTTAGCTCACTTGGGGGTTATAAAGTCTCGTGGTCATCTAGAATGCAAATGGGGTGAGAGAAGCATTTATAAACAATAATTATATAATATTTATTTAGTTATACTATAAGCACTTATTTATGTTATCAAAAGAGAGCAATTCATAGATTAAATCAAGAATCATGATATTTTCAATTCTCCCATCATCCAAGTACATGCTAGACCAATCCCACTCATCTAATACGTTTGGGGATCACTGTAACACTAATTAATCTACAGACATTTGATTTAGATTGCACAGCCATACCAATGTTTATTTAAATGATGAAATAATCTCAGGGCTCTATTATATGAATAATAAGTCAATCCTATTATAAGATGATTATTAAGTAATGAGGACTATTGTGAAACTGACAATTATTATAATGAAATAAAGGATGGACAATGATAGAGGTCGGGTGCATTTTTATCTCACATCACCATCTATTTTAAACAAGGTAAAATCTATATCTTGGCATTATACAATGTTTGGATCAATTAATTCAGTATTATTTAAATAAATTGCATATACTATTAAACTGATAAATAATAGTTTTAAACAAGGTAAAATCTATATCTTGGCACTATACAATGTTTTGGATCAATAAATTCAGTGTTATCTAGATAGATTGCATATAGTATTAAACTGATAAGTACTACCATTAGATTATGTTGAACATATATATATATGTGTGTGTAAAAATAGTCAATCGAACATATATAGTAAAATAATTCAGAGGGAATCTTACTTCAATAAACACTTATTACAAGACATATTCTTTTACAAACACATTGATGATGGTTTAACATTAATTTCACATTAACTACAAACTTGATAAAATAACATTTAAATTACATAAATCCTATACACTTAATATTTAGAGGCTCTTTTTCTTATCTGTTATTTCAATAATATTTATAACTCTATCTCTTAAATTTTTAGCAATACAAAATAATTATATATTCACATACCAATGTTTATCTCATCTATTCCCATTCTGCGCTCTCAATGAACTAAGAAAATGGTATCAAATAATCCACTAATGCCATTGAAATTATTTCCGTATGCCTATAAATTTATACTTATATGAAATTAAGTAATAATTTCATTAAAATGAGCATTAAATAAAGTAAAATTTTATAATCCGATATTACATTCATACCGGGAGGGTGAATTACCAGTAATAATAATAAATGAAATAATGATAATGTGGGCGATATGATTTGACAAGCTACTTAGAACTTACAATTCCAGCGATGGTCTCCCTCCATATCTCTAAGTTTATCATATCTCTGAATGTGTGCGCATTTATAAATTTACAATCATAACGCATTTATTGATTACATTTCTATCGGTTTACTTGCGGAATGAATAAATTTCGCAATACGGATGGTACAATGAGCCAATCTTTAAATTATTAATCCAACTTCAAGTATATTACAGAAATCACTAAAACATTTATCTGAAATAACTAACATATACTGCATAACGATAAATACGTGGAATGAAGAGGGAGAGCAAAATGCTAACAAATAAATTTGAGCATGTGAGGGTTAACAGGACTTCAAAAATCAATTTAATTCATCAACTTAGAAACTACCAACTTTTCTAACACAAATGGCATGGAATCCATCCAATTAATCATAAATAAATGGGACCTCTACCACTTTACTTTAGGAATATAATCATCACATCATATACTATGAAAAAGGAAATATACTACCACCCACGGCTCAATAGATAAATAAGTAAAATAAGCATTACATCCTTTCAATCATCTCTCCACTCAAAGGGTATCTAAGGCATTTCATATAGGACAAATCCATAAACAACTCTTAAATTTTCACAATCTTTAGCCCATAGCACCAACCGCAACCGATAGGTAACAAATAAGCATACATTTAACTCTTATAGAATAGCTTCTGATAGCGAACACACACGCGAATATATGATCATGTATGAAATCTTTTTGAAATCACGTCAGACAATAAAATGTTATATTAGCATTAATTAAATTATAAATGAATCTAATACCTATGAAAAATTATGAACATCAAATTTCAAATTAGCAAATACTATCAAGTAAGCCTAACCATCCGGTAATACTGGCATAAATATTTTCATATATCTATTTGTTACTACGAACTAATGAATAATGATAAAGCATGCAAATTTGCACCAATAATATGAGCATGGGAATATATATTTTTACATACTACAACAAAAAAAATATTACCAGTTTGATATAACTTACACCAAAATCTCCCAGACGTTCTAGAGGAGATAGGCATATAAATACATAATAATAATAAACCAAATCAATATCAAATTAAACATGAAAAAAAGTAAATAAATAAATACATCTACATAACTATCATATGCAATGGAAGAAATGCATATCAAACTTTCTGTCATTAAAATAAAAGTTCCCTTTTTATTTCTTTTTAGTTCATACTTGAAATTTTAAAAGTAGAAATATACATGTAGCTCACGATGATAATAATAAATAAACAAACATTAAAACATATAAACATTAATCCTGCAGAATAAACATGAATTTGGCAAGACAGCAATAATCTCCAATGTTCTTAGGGCTTCCTAATGAAAATTACAAGCAGTTTTTGCACATATTTGAATCAAGTTGTTTGTCATAAAATCTCCAATGCTCAGCAAGATCATCCAAATAAAATTATTCACGCTATTTCAACTTTGTTCGATCTTAATTTTCTAGCATTTAATAAAATTTAATAATGATCAAGATCAGGGTTATTTGGTCATCCATGCTTATACATATTTCTGATAAATAATTATCAAATATCATTAAGTCATGCATTCTATCACTCATATATAGGTGTGAATGGTAAGGTAATTTTGTATACATAGCTTTTCTAATAATGTAAAGAATTAGAATGAATAATTTCTCTGTTTCAGCCTTATTTCACACAATAAAAATAGAAAACTTCTTAAATGAGAGTCAATAAAATATTCCATTATACAGTTCAGCATAACTTTTCCAATTATTATCATTATTGTTAATTTACATAATTTCAGTATTACACTATTTGTTATAAATAAGTTATAGCAAAATTGTAATAGCAATTTAATATCCATGCATTATTAACAAATGCAAATTCAAATTGTTAGTCGATAAAAGTTGGAACTGGTGTACCTTTAAATGTTTAGTCTTCCATATTGGACAATTCTATCCTGTATCCTTCACAATTACACGTTGGCATTTATGCTTGAGTAGTATGAGGTTTCCTTAGTAAAAGGGAAATAGTAAAGAATTTAGTGAAAATATTAGGTTCACTTGTTTTATTATATTTCTCTCTTTTTTTTTAGACAAATATTTCACCTTCTCTAAAACTTTTTCTGAAGTCTTTTGTCTACTTAGCCATGCCTCCTTTTTTTTAGTTATAAATGAGACCAACAATATGCAAGAATTTATTACTTGTAAAAAAAAAATGTTAGGAATAGAATATTGAAAAAATAAATATTAAATTACAAATATTAACTAAGAAAAAATAAATAACTTTTACAGTTTCAAATGAAAGATTTTATGCAATAAATAAAAAAAAATCATATTAACTGATAGTGTGTGTGTGCACGTCTGTCTTTCTATTAATCCAGAGGTCTATTAATGACTGAGATATTAACAATATCTATGGCAAAATAAATAATGTTATTGCAAGATGGATATTCTGAGTAATAATTAGAAATATGAATGAGGTGTGAAGTGTGAGATGATGTGAATGGGCATGCACCCACATATACAAGTTCGATCTTGGAATGGCAATAAACAATAGATTAGAAAATTAATGAATAAGCAGTCATGGTCTTACAGACAAATAATACTTATTCTCACTAGTCTAGCTTTCATACCAACAATTCCTGATACAATCCACCCCCCTTTAATGATTGGTACGCTCCAACTAACATCCTAAGAACTTTTCAACTGAATTATACATTGTTATATCACAATTCATTTTTTTTAATATCAGGTACCCCTGATCACTATTGGCACAATGTCAACTTCCTACATTCCTTCCTGGTGCCAATTGGGAAGGTCACAATATGTATATACCCCTTCAATTTATCATGTTAACAATTACATTACTATTATTTAATTTTGTTTATATTAAAATATTAATGTATGTATGCATTCTATATATATACCTGTGTTATATATAGGCACATGTTGAAAAGTTCTGTACACTTATAGTTCAATAATTATGTTGCAATCAAAGCTTATTAACAAAATGTGAGCTATTATATGCAATATATGATGTAATGAAGGAGAAATCAGGATATAATGATTTAATGGCTCCATTGCACACATTCACTGATTAAAAGAGATTAATGTTAATTTTATTGTTATATTAGTAATACAAACAAGTGGAATATAATTGGGTTGCAAGTTTGTTTTATTAAACAAATAAAAAGGTTATGAACTGTTTGAAAAATATATTTTTTATTCATTCATTTTATTGAGTTCAACACATAAAAACAACTTAACTAGTCATGGACTATAAGTCTTAATAGGAAATTTATAGTAGAGGCATCAATACTGGAAACAATTAACCATTATTTATTATCTACTGGTTCTAATGGAATTTTTACTTGTTACTATTGTTCATAACATCACATCTGGCCAATTCCAATCCTTTTGTATCATCATGTGATTGCAACTACTGTCATACATCTCATCTTAAACTTGAATAAAGCTGCTTACTAAAAAAACCAATTCAAAGATTAAGAAAATTATAGTTGATGTCATTCTAAGATAATAAACTATCAAGATATTCAAAAATATTTATACAAAAAGTATCAGTAGATTCAGCATTCTCAGTTGTCTGAATTATTGGATATTCTAATTCATATTTAATTGTAATCCTCCCCCCAATAAAACAAACAAATAAATTACTCATTAGTAGCCATTCTCAAATAAATGATTATTAAAAATAGAAAGACCAAAAAAAGTTGTGGTCAGAATTTTTAATTCTTATAATTAATAATAATAATAATAATAACAACAGCAACATCATCAACATCAATAACAAACATAACAATAACAGTAACAATAGCAATAACAATAACAATAGTAACAATAATAATCCACTGTTTGTAAAAATTCCTCCTGTCCTGGGTAAATTAATAAATCAATTTTTACATATGTAAACCTACAACTATGGATTGCTCACATAACTAAAGCAATCCAGAGTTATATAAAACTCTTGTAACTAATCCACAACATGTAAAAATTCTCATAATCTTGTGTAAATCAATAAATCAACTTTTATATACATAAATCGACATCTATGGATTGCCTACATAACCACAACAATCCAAGCTATGTAAAACCCTTGTTACTAATCCACAGCATGTAAAAATTTCTGTAATCTCATGTAAATCAACTTTTATATATGTGCACCTACAACTACAATTGCCTATGTATAACACAGTAATCCAAGCTATGTAAAATCTTTGTAACTAATCCACAACATGGAAAATTTTATGTGTAAATGAATAAAGCAACTTTTATATATGTAAGTCTACAACTGCAGATTGCCCATGCAAACACAGCAATCAAGCTATGTAAAACTCTTGAAACTTTCTGAGATAAATAAAGTTTATATTGAAAACATCATCATCATAATAGCAACAATAACAATAATAATGAAGAAGAAGAATGATAATAATAGTAAAGCAATAAATGTAGCTACAATTCCCATGTTTTATATATGATGTAAAATGACTTCACAGATGAAATCAGTGAGTTCTGTGTATAGGCCATAAATTCAATATATCCTACTAGCCAAATTAAATATTTCATACTTCTGAAACTATTATATATTATAGTAAATCCATCTGATAGCTTACAGTATTATTTCCTTGTTTCAGTAGTGACAATTATTTTCATATTTCTTATACCAATTTTAATAAATGATGTTTCTTTAGTTCTACCATTATATTCTCATTCTAGATATAAAGATTTAAACAAAAAACTTAATTTGTTTTTTCCTTCTTTATTTTTATGTTTTTCCATTCTCCATACAATTTATTCGGATATTATCTTCATTATCTTGCACTTCAAAAATAAATGTACAATATTTTCTTTCCCATTCCATATAAATCTTAAAGTATTTATTCTTATTTCATTTTTGCCATCTTTTCATGGTATCCAAAGCTTATATACTAACAATAAATTTCCTCTAGTGTTGTCTTATACTCTTTTAAATATTATTCATTCTTATACTTTTTTATTATTATTCGTATTTATTTTTCATTTTTTTCTAACCAATTTATTTACCGACTTTTTCTGCCACTGATAATTATGTACTTTTATTGAGATAGAAGTTGATTGTAGTTTTCTCTTTTAAATTAAATGAAAATTTGAAAACAGTTGATAAATTAGATAAAAATGACTTTTGCCTTATTTAATACTAATAAACCACAATAAAATAGTATAATTGCAAAGACATCATAATTTATATAACATTTACTAACTCTATTTTCAAGACAGTATAATCAGCATTTTAACTTTATAATAATTACGTTTGACAAAAAGTAACTATATATATTATTTATACCAGAATTATATTTATTTTTCTAAAGAAAGACAGAAGCGTATTTTTTATACTAGAAATAGGAAAATAAAAATAGAATTTATATATGCACAAACATGCCTATAAAAATTATCATTAACCAAGATCAATGTAAGTTTAATAATAAAAAACGTAGGGGGGGGGGGCACTAGCAAATAACATTTGATATTTCACCAGAAGCATTTTAATTTAAATATTATGGAATAAAATCATTTAAATTTTATTTTTGAAAAATAATATAAATTTTTACTATATATAGCGTTGTATTTTTTGTAGAATATCAAGTAAAATCTTTTTTAATTAAAAGATTATCAATTATTAATAAAGCGAATGTAACTAACTATTCATTTTTTATATTGCTTTTTTTAAAAAGCATAATTAAATTTTCTTTATATTATTTTATGTTTAATACTTAAATACAAATTCAATTGTTACTAATTTTCTTTTTTTCTGAGACAACATATCTGGTAAAATGAAAATACAGAAAAAATAGTTTTTTTAATAATATTTAGCTTTATTACCGGCTAACATTCTTTCAATATATTTTTACTATATCATATTCATGGCATAAAGTGGTGTGATTAAATGATGCTTTATATCAATGTTTAATTAACTGTTCATGTATTCAATTTTAATTTAAAATGTAAATATCCTTACACTTGTTTCTTTTTTGTTAATAGAAAAAAGGTTATCAGTTATTGCACACGTGACTTTAATCTTTCATTTTCTGTGTATACCATCTCTGCTTTTGTTAGCTTGAATTTATGGCCAGTTTTCTGCTATGATCTGTAAATATTGAAATGTGTTTTTTGTTTCTGAGGGTTCTATTGCATAAATATCTGAGTTGAGCAAGTCTTGTTGACCAATTGGCCTTTGATTCTCCATAATATGCAGCATTACAAGCTGATTGGCTACACTTAATTCTATAGACCATTGGATATGTCGATTCATTTGATATAGTGTCTTTAGAGTTATTGATTAATTGGTTAAGTGATAGAGCAGTTCAAAAGCTTATATTAAATTTATTTTTACATATATATTTTAATTTAAGAGTAATTTTTGGAATATAAGATAGGCTTTTCCAGTTTTTAGATTCCACTTGTTGAGTGGTTGAAGATTTCTTTTTTTATAGAATCTCTTTATGATATAAAAATAATGTGCATTTTTAAATTTTAAATGTCTTAAATTAATATATATATATATATATATGGTGTAATCTTATTCTCTATTGATTCTTTGTAATATATATATTGTATTATATATTGTAATATATATATATTGTTTTTTGAAGAATTATATATATATATATTACAAAGAAGCAGAAGCAATAGAGAATAAGATTACATCATCACCAAACAGTTGGCTTAATAAGAGTTCTCAAATATTATTCCAGACAATGCACTGGGTGGTGTACAGCATTTATAGATTCTGAAGCACAAAATCCATAGATCATGACTCTGATACTTTCATAGCTTAAACTTTTTATGCAATGCTGGGCATTAAAACATTCAATTATTTATTTATTCAAGACTATGTTCTTTATATCTCTATCATACTTTATATATCAAAAACCATGCCACTATTCTTAACAAAATTGAAAATAATAATTTCATATAAGAATTACATAAAAATACTCCCAAACATTTCAGCTTTATTCTGTAATCTTTGTTTTAAAAAAATGCAAAACACAAAATTTAATCAAATATACAGATTTTATACATATATTCATTCAAAAGAATATTGATATCAAGAACATCACTATTAAACACAACATTAAAAATCTAATGCTAATTACTCTAAAAATTTATCCTCATTATCATTTTCAACTACTATCGATCCATTGCAGGATGAAGGCTTCTCCATGTTTAATCCAGTTTTTCTAATTACTAGTCTCTCTTTTTCGCACTATACCAGTAAATTTCCTTACTGTATTCAACCATCTCTTTTAGATATTTTACAATCTATTGGAATCCTGTTTAAGATTTCAACTGCCTAGGTAATATCTCTTCTAGCAATATGTCCAGTTCAACTTCACTTTAGTTTCTTAATTCTTTCAATGATATCAATAGTTGTTTGTTCTCTCATCCATATATTTCATTTTTGATCTCTTCTTGTTTTTCCTAACATAATCTCTCCATACTTCATTGAGTGTTCTGAAGTCTCTGTATTATTCTGTTAAGTGTCCAGGTCTCAGATTCATAAGTTAAGAACAAGGTAAAACACATTTATTAAAAAGCTTTCTTTTCAAACATATACTTATATTTCCTTTTATCATTAAGTTATTTCTACCAGAACCATTCCATCCAAGTTTAATTTTATGATTAACTTCATCCATTATGTTTCCAACTGTATTAATAATCTGATTTAGACATTCAAAATTATTAACTTCTAATTCTCATGATCAATTTTAATTTTTTTCCTTTAATCCTACTTTCTTACTGTCATCTGATAACTCTTGCAACATTTTCTGAAGCTATGAAGAATTATTTGCAAAAGCAATTAATCTAGATGACTTAAGAAATCTCCATTTATTTTAACTTCCGTAGCTTTTCATTTTATCACAGAATACTTCTGCAAAACTGCTGTAAAAAGTTTTTGAAGAAATGGAATTATCCTGTTTATCTTCCGAATATTATGTAATCTAATCATTGTTATTGTATTTTGATAATATTCTTCAGAATATATCTTGAGTTTATATCTTGATGGTATAATGCTTTAATCACTCTAGAGATGATTCTATAAATCCAAAGCATAATGGCAACTTGTGCTAAAAACACTTTCAAATCCAGTTTGTTCTTTTGGTTGGTTAAAATCCAAAGTTTATTGCAGATATTTCTGCTTGATAAAATTTTTGCATAGAACTAATAAAAAAACTTATAGGCCTGTAATTTCTTTATTATCACTTTATTACTACTACTACAGCATTCTTCCAACCATCTCATACATTTTTTATCATTTAGATATTTAGTATATAACTTTGCCAATAATTTTTCTATTTAGTCACCCACTTCTTTTAAAATATTGATTATAATTCCATCACTTCATGGAGCTTTTCCCTTCATCTAAAGTGCTGGGAATTCAAATGTAATTGTAGATGATACTGTGTTTTCTTGTTTTTTATTACAATATATTTTTTTATAAAATTCTTCCAAACATTTCATGATGTCATGCATTGACTGGGAAGTGAACCAGGGCCAGCTGCTTGAAAGGTAGCTACGCTAACCACTAAGCCACCAATTTTTAGTATAATAGTTCCATCTTTTTTTCTTATTGCAAAAATAATTTTCCTACTTTACCAAAATATTGTTTTACTCTTTTGATATTTTTATTCTCTTCTATAGCTTTTCTTGCTAATTCACAATTATATTCCTTAAATTATTTTTCATACCACTTTGCAAAACTCTAGATATTCAATTCTTCTTAAAAGATCATTTTTATATATTTTGATATTTCTTCTTTCCTTTGTACATTGTTATCTCAATAGTAAATGTATTGTAAATTGCTTTTTTTTGTACCACTTATTTTTGCTGCAATTCTTAATATGTTCCAGTTGATTTAATTCAATTCTATAGCATATTTAAACTGTTAATATTTGAAAACAATTTTCAAGTTCTAATTTAAATTCACTGGTATGTTTCTAAAGATTAGAAATATCAACTGTAAATATTGTTTTTCTTAATAATTTTTGCCTCTTATTTTGCATCAACTTGAATGTTACATCTCACTAACTGTTGATCATTTCCTGTGATGAATTTATAAAGAACATTACAAGTTTGAAATATATTTTCATGTTAGCCAAAATATAATCTGATCAGCCGCACCTTCATTTGAATGCTTACATACTTCCATTTAGAATTTTTCTTGATGAAAGAATTCATAATATAAAGTTATTTTTTCTGCAAACTCCATAAATCTGTCATCTCTCATTTCTATCACCATAATGAAATTTACTCATAGGCACTTTCAGCTTTCAATAATTTAGCAATTCTATTTTTAACCAGACAATTTTAAAAGATTGTTTTGTTGAATCAAAAGCATTTTGTACATCCATATAAAAATTCTTTACTTTTTCATCACAATGAGAACTTGTTGGAGCATAAATCTGAATTATTTGCATTTAGTATATTCCATTAAGTTGAATAACATTCTGTTTAATATACCATCAATCTTGACAATGTTGTTATTCCATTATTTTTGAATTTTTAAATCGTTTTTTCACTTTTTTTTTCTAATTTCATTAAATATCCCATTTAATATTAGATAATTCTTCCAATTTAAGCAATATTCCTTCATTTGAAAGTGATCTAAAATTATGATTACTATAGCAGCCTGGATTCATAATCAATGTATTTTTACGACTCTCTGCTTTGGCTGATGACTGCTTTCTTGGCTGGTGACTTTGCCACTTCAGGAAATAAGGGTCATAATTTAGTTTTGTCTCTGTAATTATAAATATCTATTTAAAAAAAAAAGTTATTCACATGTAACAGATATTTCACTTAAAACTTATCAGGCAACTGGGAAGAAAGACCATGATGTTTCTTGATTATAAATTCAGAGGTAAAAATTCAATATATTCACCACTTTAGATACTTCATGTTGGTGAACAACCCATCCTTGTTCATATTGTGTATGAATAATCTTATAGTAATAATGGCTGTAATGACAAGAATGTATGAATAGCCATTAAAAATCTGTTCTTCATAATTCTTTAAAGCCTCAAAGAATATTTAATTAACATTACACAATTTACAAGAAAACAATTAATTGCAAGGAATTTCTTATATAAATAAAGTTGAACTTTTTGTGATAATCTTTTCAATATAGGTTAAATATCTATTTAATTAAAGAAGTTCTAGTTTTATAAGAATGATATTGCTTTGATTTTTGATCTATATGCCATATTGTGTATAAAACATTAAGATTATTAATAAATTGTTGTACTTTATTTTTTAAATGTTCATAATTTTTCATTTTCATAAAACCATTTAACAATTTCGTTGCTTTATTCATTTTTAGTTTCCTCAAATCATTCAATTATTCTCCTACTTCTAAATATGCAATTCTTTCCTTTTTTTAATTAAATCAATATATATTTTTTTCACTTAATAATTTTACAATTTCGATTCAATTCCATTACCTAATTTTCTACTTGCTTGGATAATCTCATCGTGCTTGTATCTTCAAATATTTTATTTAACATGTCTTGTATCAAATCCCCCACTACTTAAAGTGTCTTTCTTCTTCTTTAAAAAATAACATTGCCAATTTAATTCTCAATTTTTTGCCAATTAACAATTCCATTCAAGATTGACCTGAGACTATCAATGATATGGAGTGTTATGATGTAATAAAGCAATGTATAATTACTTCTTGAATTTTAGTGATAATGACTTTCTTAAGTGCCTTTTTATTGTCATTAACCAACCATCCAATTCTGGATGGTATAGCAGTGTATATACATGCTTAATTCCTTCTTCTCTGAAGTATTCCTTTGTGTTATATGCTATAAATTCTATGCCATTGTTTGAACCAATTACTTCCAGTAAACTGGAATTAAAAAAATTTCATTTAATTTCTCTATTGTTTCTTCATCATTTATATGGTATGTTCAGTACTTTACCATTAATGGAATATGTTTAGTCCATGTGGAATCTTTATTATTGGCTGGTTGCTTTTGACCAAGCTGTATATTCCTTAGCTGGCATATTTATTGTAGATTGATAGACTGTACATTATGTATTTTTAATTTTCGTGTTTGGCCACCAGTTGTATCCATATGCAAATACATTAGCACAGACAATATCTAAATGTTCTCATGTAGAAATTAAAAAACATTTTGTCTAACTTCAGATTATATTGCAATTCTATCTCCCATTAATACATATCATTTATTGACTGACAAATTCTTTAATTTGTCCAAAAAGCTGAGGTAAGGATATCTCTTCCCACTTTATATATATAAATTGATAAACATATGCTAATAGCATGTTTCTGCAACTCAACATATATGGGCTCAAATAGTCACTTGTTAATATCCTTTTGTGGTTAGTCACTATTTGAAAAGACCAACCAAAATCATATTGGTAAAACTTTTAAGACTAATCGTAATAGCTATTGTCTCCTTGTCAATCTGGTGGTAACTTCTTTTATGCTTTTGAAAAATTTCTTAATATGTATTGGATGCTTGCCATAGTGATATAGATACCAAATAACTGCTACCATTCACCATACTGAAGTATCAGACTTTTAACTACATCTCTAAATTATTGTCAAAATGAACTTGCAATTTTCTGATGAAAGTAACATTTTACTTTTTTTCTTCATTTATTTGGAGTTTTCTGACTTTTACCTACTTTAAAAAAGAAATATCTAAAGCTCTTTAACATTTTGAGCCTTGTCACATTTTTTTTACTGCTCTAACTTCTTTGCCCAAATTATATGTGATAGAAATGCCATTTTTTTAATGATCCATAGACATTTTTATGCATTTACTTCATTCCAAATTTTTTTAGTTTGCTGTATACTTTAATAGTCTTTGATATAACATTATCATCACTATGGGATTCCTCCAATTCTTATAACTAAGCATTAATTTTTGCTTGGAAAATGTTATGTGTGCAGTAATACCAAATGATAAATAATCCAACAGATTTCAACGTCAAGATTTTCACTGATCTATCTATAATGGATATCTGATGAAAGATGAAATTAAGATTCAGTTTGATGAAATGAGATGCTTTTTGAAGGCTGATTAATACCATTCTTAAATCTAACTCTGAATAGTTACTTTTAAGTATTTTTTTTTATCATAACTCTGTAATCATCACATACTCAGATCTGACCATTAGGTTTGGCTATTATCACTACAGATATGGCACAATACAGTTTCAATTGGTAAAAGAATGCTCTTAGCAATTCCTGAATTTTCCTTTCAACTTTATCATTTAACATGAAAAACAACTTTGCATGGTTTGCAAACTACCAGATGTGTTTTTAAACAGTTGTTTCTAAGGGACAGTTAGAATTGTTGTTTTTTTATTAAACAGATCAGGATATTTATTAATTTCCTGTTCCAACAATTTTTTTCCACAATGCTTATGCAAATTTTGATACCTTGAAACAAGTACGTGTCAAGTATTGGACTAATTTCCCCGCTTATTATATATAACAGTAAGCAAATTATTTTTCAACATTTTGCTAATACTTTTATTTGCCAACTAATTTCAGCCAAGTGTCATTCCTAACTGGAGCTTTAATATTCCATTTTCATTATCGATTTGCGCTCCAGTCTTGCTCGGATATTATCCATATTTTTGAGCACTATCTGTTTCCAGTTAACAGTTTTCACACATATTTGCAATTTCATCATAAATTGCATCACTCCCATAAAATCCATGTTTTTCAAGACCTATTTATTAAATATTTTGCTTCTCATGTTTTCCAGCAAATAGGATTTAAATTATTTCTCTCTCTTGTTTGTTTACTGACATATCAAGCTTTGTTTCCACATTTAAAGCATTTTTTCCCTTTTGCCGTATTTTTCACTGTATATACATTGTTTACACACAGCAATAACAAATAGCTTTTGCCACACTTATATGTAAAAACTTTTGACTATCATTCAGTTTATTTGGAAATGATTGCACCTCATATGTTAAATCACACTCTTTTAAAACTTGTCTAAATCTGTCATCAATTTTTTTATTTCCAAGCAATTCGGTTTCAACTTTTATACTCATTTTAAAATCTCCCAGTACCAAAAAGAGGATTTGTTGCAGTAGCAAAAAAAAAGGAACTTAAAACTAATATTATGCTGTTATTTTTTAATGTGGGAGTACATAGACAAAGGCGCTGTACTTCATCTATGAATAGTATTTTGAAAGAATTGAATTATCGAACCTGATCATCAACCCTGCGGCTGCAAATGTTACAGATACTTTAAATTGCTGAATAACTGGATCTATTGAGATAGTTAGACAAATTAATTCAGGATCCTGCATAAATCTTTATTTCAATCAAGTCAATTTAGTGTGATTTTACAATGTCCAACCACATGGTGAGTTGAACATTTTTGTTAACTGAATTAAACCTATAATGTTGAGTAATCCTACATTAATATATTAAACTGAAAATTCTTTCTATTGTAAATCTAGAGTGTATTATATGTGTGAAAAATATATGTAAGCATAATTAAAATGCTATTTAGTAGGGTGTAAATTTGTGGTTGGTTTTCTCATTTCATCTGAGTTATTAGAAAAATTAGAGACTTCATTATTTGAGTTATTTTTTAATTTTTTTCCCCAATGTTTATTTGCTTTATCTTGTTCACTGGTGTCTAATACTGGGATGGTTTTTTCTTTCTGCATTTTCTTTGAGATGATTGACCTGGTTTCCTTTTGGTTACATTATCTGAGTTATGTGTTAGTTGTGATATATATGATATAATTATATCCAAAATGCCAGTTGAATTACTATATGTGGTACTAAATGTTTTTTCCTGTTCATCTATTTCAACATTGCCTTTCAGAATTTCTTCTGCTGCTGTTTATATATTTTTCATCTCTTTACCGGAATTTGCTGCATTTGACTTCTCCTCTTCAATAATGTTGTTCGGAATTATTTCCACCTCTGTTCCCGATTGGGGTTCTCTTAAGCACTGATGTAAAAGACTATTGATTTTTTTTGCAGTATTTACGTGGTATTATCGCACTTATTGCTATGTATGTGTCCATACTGTTTGCAAAAAAAAAAAGTGGTTTTATTCAATGAATAAATAAAAGCAATATAGCATCCTGACCTGTAATTTGAATGGGAATGGAGTTGAAGTCATAGGTGTTTCCTTAAATTGGTATTGGGATGAAAATGACCTCAAAAGGTTCCATGAGCTTTTTTGAAAGCACTTATGAAGTAATTAAGATGAGCATTTTTTAAAAAAACTCTAGGAATTATATTGATTGTTATTAGAGTGTAATCCCAAAGTGTTGTGATTTTTCATCTGAAGTGGTTTTTCTGTTCCGTTTCGAAAAATTCAAGCACAACATACCTGTTGTTTAGATAGTCGGTGATATACAGAATGCCTTTCCACGGCTTATTTACATTTAAAGCCTTATACAGCAATCCTATGTGAAACTTAGGAAAATTAAAATCAGTAATAGCCATTATTAATGAATGGTTAGTAAAAAAAAATATATATATAAAGGAATTGAATAATTGTTTAGGGATCGTTTTAAATTAAACTTCTCATTTATGGTTTGCAAGACCTCTTCATTCTACATTAAGAGAGTCTTCATTTTTTTTTTTACTGGCAGTGGTAAAAAGATCCAAATTTGAAATGTCATTCACTGTTAGGCTTAAACTTTTATTTCTGATTTGGGTTGCATTTTGAAAATTCAACAAGTTTTGCCTAACTTCTACTCATCATTGTTTATTAATAGGCATAAATAAAAAAATTATAAAATGTATTTGAATAATTTTTTATCTATCATTTACAAAATTCTTGTTCAGAATTCAAATTCTAAAAATATTTGTATATTGTGATGGTAGATAAGACCACTTCACATATTTATTTTAAAATTCATAACAATTAAACTTTATAATGACAAGTAAATATTACAACCTGGGAGGAGAAGGAGTATTCTAGACAAAGGATCAGTAAAATAACTGTTGGGGTTGTTTTATTGATTTACTCTTAAATGAAGAAGTGTAGTAAATAAGAAAGAAAAACTTAAGAGAAATTAGGAGGAAGTAAAAAAGAGAGGCTATTTTGCCAATTTTCAACACTATTGTCTCAGAGTTTAATTTAAGAAACAAGTACCTGATAATAATGGAATAACATTTAAAATTATAAATAGTAAAAGTGACCATAAATATTTGGATTCAAAACAGAACATTTTTGAATCCAAAATGGCACACTTTAAAATGCATTTTTATAATACAAAAACGGGCACAACAGTTAGTTGTTTATTAATAAATTTTATATAAAATAGACTAAAAATATAAATGACAACTACAGAAAAAAAACACTCATAATGTAATAAGTACCTAACAAATAAAAATTTATTGATATTTTTCTATTGATGATAATAGTAAAATTCCAGACAATCCATCTCAATGTTAATTTTTGTTGCTATCATTGATCTTAAGATTGCAATCAATATTATTGCATTTCATATCACTATCATAAACTGTTTTTTTTTTAATAAAAAGAAGTTTAGACTGTAACTTTTCATTAAATATGCACTGTCTCTTCGGCATGACTTAATTATATTTATATTAATAAATTATTTACTTATTTGATAGTTTATTAAGATGTAAATAATTACTACACCTGGGTTCTCATTTTATGTGGATTTATTTAATGCGATTTTGAAGTTATGCAGTTCATGTTTCTTCTTAATATCTTTGTATGCGGTTTTCTTTTATGCGATAAAAATTATTAAATCAGAAGTCAAGGTCCGATAATGCGCTATAAACATTATAAATTTCGTACACTTACACATCATATTTAAAGTAATAGCGCATTATTGGAGTTTGACTTCTCTAATAATTTCAATATTTTCAGCGCTTTATAATAGTACTGTAAGAGATTTTATGCAATAAAGAAGTTCATAATTCACTTAAAATCAGGATTTCCCCATTTTATATACACACATTAAATTTTATAAGATTATAATGTAAATCTGTTCAAACATTATAGATGCCTATATTATGCAAGCTGTTGTTTTTGCATTTTAAATCACATTCTATTTTTGCTTTTTAAAGAGTACGTAATCAATTAATCATTTAATGTCCACAAGTTTATTTTTAAAAGGTGGGTTATAACAATGGGCATAATTAAATTTGACAATTAAAGTCTGATTTTTAATTATAATTAACAATTTAAAAATTACTTAACGTGATCTGAAATTAATGTGACATGAAACAATGAAATTTGATTTTTAAATAGAATTGAAAATTAAAGACAAAAATAAGAATTTAATTTTTAATTGTTAGTTTTAATTAAATTTTGTCCAACAGTGGTGAGTCATTGTCTTTTTATTATCGTAAGTCTAAGTTCTTATTTTTATTTTAAACTTTTGGTTTACTCTAATGGAAGAGAAAAAACATCCAAGAAAATGAACTTCTTTGGAAACAAAAACTTCAATTTTAGATCGCTTAGCAACAGGGGAAGGATCAATAGCGATTGGAAAACATTTAGCTTGGGTGAGTTCATGATAAGAGCTATTAAAAAAATGAAGTTGGCACTAGTTATATTTCCTCTTGTGACGAATCTGATGTCTAACAAGTTTACAAACAAACTTACTTATCGTCAAAAGCGATAATGATTAAAATACTGTACATGCATGAAAAAATGAAAAATACTGTAAATTATGCATAAAATATATTGTTTTGAATAAAATTAAATACTGTAGTTAATAAATAAGTAAAAAAAGTTTGTCTTGTACCAATTTTTTTCGAATTTGAAAATTTTTATTAGTCATATTTTATTTCCTTATTTTATTTTGTGCGAATTTTAAAGTAATTTTACATTGTTGCTTTGCTTTTATGTGATTTTTGAAAATCACAGTAACCTATTCCCCATTTTTCAAGGTAAGTTAAGTCTATTTTTGTGCGTGTTTTCTGAGGAACCTATCTACCGCATAAAACAAGGCCCAGGTGTATATTATTCTATTGTGCTAGGTCTTGTATGCGTTAAATGATTGGCAAGATTTTACATTTTGCAAGCCAGTTCATATAGACATGTCACATCATCTGCTACAAACATTTTGAACATTTATTGCTTGTTAAAAAATGAAACAAATGCCTGTTCTGATGTAATTCAATGGTTCAATGATATACACTTTTAAAATGGGATTGTCCCATTCAAACAGGAAGTTTGGTCACCTTATGAATAATATATCGTAATAAAATTTGTTTGCAATGCTTAATTGAAAAAAAAAAATTAAAAATACGAAAAATAAATAAAATGGAATTTGAAATAATTTTGGTAAGAAATTGATAAAAATGTCACTACCATAATGAAAAAATAATTTTATAATAAAAATTGAAAGCTTTGAATAATGTTTAAAAAAATTATATCATAATTAATTAAAGTAAAATATAGCTAAATGAATAACATCCCATTAAAAGATAAAGAATTTTATAAAGGAATATATATATATTTATAATTTCTATATGAAGTGTTAATTGAAAAATGTGGGAGTTTAGACAAAAGTGCATCTCACTACATCACTAGAGAAAAGATTTGAAAAACAGGGATTTAAAGATAAGTAACACGTCATCAAGAAATACTAATTAGTCACACTGAAGTGATGCTAGTTATATCCATGATTGTTATTAGAGAATAGCAACATCCAAGTCCAAAATGCAGCAAATATCATATGGTGAAGCAAAAGATATTCCTCTACTAGCATAATGAAGTATTTATGATGACTAGCAAAATCTATCTGGATGAGCAGCCAGAAATGCGAGTACACTGATGTTGATTGATTTGAGAATATTATCTTTCAACTTGTCAATGCAGTAAAGTTTAAATATCTCCATACTTTTTAATTTCGATGCTGTTTTCCAGTGATGTTAGTCAACCTGTACAAAAGAACTGATCTTTAAATCTCCAAATGTATTAATTATTAACCAAAATTTGTGCAAAATAATTTAATTTGAAAGAATAATAATATATAAAAAACGAAGTCTCCAAGAGAAAAATTTTCCGAAATGATTGTACATGCCTGCAAAAAATCCATGGACAAATTCATAAATAAATACACAATAGTAGTTACTCAGACTATGTGAGACTATTTATATGTTATATAAGTTTTAAGTGTTTATTTACAATAATTTTGATTCAATTAAACTTTTGTTTAAAGTATGGATTCAAATATGTTATACATTATTAATATTTATTACATTTCATTTAATATTTGAGGAAATACTATTTTGTGTTTTAATATTTATATTGTTTTTAAATGCTATTGTTGAAGTTGGAAAATCAATTTGTTTTTTGTTAAATTTTGATCTTTTTCAAGTTATAATGAAATTTAAAAATCGAGGTTTCAATAGAATTATTTGAAATCTGGTATATAACTAATTCAAGCCTAATCCATATAAAACACTCATCTTTTCAGTAGATCACATAGTTTGTTAGATATGGAATAGAAGTTGGAAAAATATTAAGTAATTTCACATATCTTAATTATAAATTCTTACAACTTTCATTTGTTTTAAATAATATTCATGAGATGGTAACATTTTTTCCCTTCAATTTAATATTTTTTTAACATTTTAAAATTGATATTTAACAGACTTAAGTTCAATATAACTTGTTGAAATTTTGTATATTTGTTTAAAATGTCTGAAAGTAAGAGTAAACATTAATTTTTTAAATAGTTAATTAGTCTCTTAGATAGAAAAAGTGGTGGAATTTTTTAAATAACACTTGCTATAGATTTTATTTGCTATGATTTAAATAATAAGTAATCCCCCCCCCCTCCACTCTTCCTCTCTAAGAAATTTCACTCATATAATGCATTGTAATGGAATGGGTCTTGGCCTTACATAACAGTATACTTGATAGGTCATCAGAATGGATGAGAAAGCGTATCTAGGATTTCTGAATTTCTACTCATAACTACCTCGATCTCAATCCTAAGAGATGACATGTTAGCATATGATCCTGCATCAAATATCTCCATGTATACTCATTTCTCTTCTCCAGCCCTATTTTCCATTTATCCTAGAATTCAAGCTTAGGGAGCATACACATATCCTACTTCAGGAAATATTCATATTACTATCTTTATTGTACAAATGGGCAACAAATTGATAAATGAATAAAGAAACTGCAAATGACCAACTTTAATTTAAAATTATATATTTAATAAATTTATTCACAATTATTACAATTTATTTGAGACTATAACAAAAGCAATTAATTCGTTTAGATATCTATGACTATTCTTTGATCAATACAGTCGAATTTTATTAATCCAATCCCTCTTTTTGCCTCAAAGAGTAATCATTCAATATCAATACTAACAACAACAAAAAAAACTTATTATTTATATATACACTTGCTTGCTAATTTAGAGTTTAGTAAAATCATAATTCATTGTCTCCAGCATAATTATTAATTCATATTAAACAATGTGGTGGTAGTCTCGGATCCCCACTTTCTATTGTGATTTATTTTTATGACAGAAAAAAACATTCATGCTAAAACTTTTAAGTCATATATACTATAAAAAAAACAAGTAAATAACAAAATGATTCGTATCAACAAACAAACAACAAATAATAGTGTAATTGTACAAATGTTGGTATTTAATGTTGGAAAATATAGTCTGACCTCCAACTCTGGTGATGATCAAAATTCATCATGCCTGCCCCTATATTTTATTTTAAAATTAAGCGAATAATTTTTTCCCCTTCCAGTATATATTAAGAATTTATAAGCCCCTTAACCTATGGTATAGGAAAGAAATAAAAAAAGATACATAAAATTAATCACGATGTCAACCTAAAATGGAAGATGTCCTAACAGGATTATGAGTGTTATTTCTGCAGCTCATGATCCAATTGGTTGGGTTCGAGTGTTTTGGAATGTGCATGATGGTGAACTTAACTTCTCTCTTCCATATAACATGCCTTTAGTTAACTTTTCATCTTCACATCCAAGTAGTTAAGATGGTAGTGCCTTCAGCATAAACAGATAGATACTGTTTAGAATCAAATTCGATTTTGCCGGTTAAAGCTACACGAGTGACACATCTCTTCCCATGAGATATTGGCTATTGGAATCTCGAGTTGGTATAACTCTCTGATTAAAGATTGAAAATATTATTGAAGAATCGAATACATTTAAAGCTATTTCTGTGATTTATAATTTAAAATTCCTTAGTTTGCTGACTTTAAATCTGTTTGCTTTTATTTGAGCTCTTATGCATCTTCAATGATATTCTTAAGATTTTACTTTTTTTCCTTCAAACAAGTTCGATTACAGCTTACAAAGTATATATGTTGATTAGTCAACAAGAGTTTTTGATTTAATTTTTGCAAAGGGTCATTTGCAAATATATATTGCCATCACCAAAATGAGATTGTTCTTTTCAAGAGTTGATTTGACTCTTTTAAATAGCAACTTCAAATTCATGCATTGAGTTAATTATTTACATCATATGTTACGATTTACATATATGTGTGATAGATTAATAAAATTTTATTTATTATTTCCTTCTTTTGTTTTTATATTATCACTTGTGTCTAAATCTGATCATCTTTTTTCATTTATTGTTATAATGTGTATATTAAACAATAGTTCAGTTTTATAATAAAAGTATAAATATTTAAGTTTTATATGTTTAGTTTATGGATTTTATCATGTTTGTTTAATATTCAATTATATAAACAATTAAATGTCTCATCTAAAATGCTTGTAAACATTTTCATTTTTTGGGAGTACGCTTTATTTGGGTAATTTTCTCTTTATACATATAATTTATTTTACATTATATGTAGGAGAATGTTGTTATTGTGCATATTGGTGTTCAAATAAATAAGGGTGTTTAATGGTTCTTGATGGGATGTAAGATCACAACTTGCAGCATATATATCACTAAATATTTCTCCAGTAAGTTAATATATATATATATATAAGAAACAGTAAGTATATTATGATGTACACGTTGCCATCTAGTTTTCTTGTAGTATATAAAGAAAACAATTAAAGGTCATCCTGTTTAATAAATATGTATATTTATTGTTTTAAAAGAATCTTTTGTTTAAATTATTATTGAATAATAACAATGCCTTATTAGAATTAGAAGAAAAAGTCACAGATTCACAAGCCAGTTTTTAAAGAAAGGAAAAGACTGCATTTTATGTTGCCATAGCTACAGAAACAATTTTAGCAAGAACACGGACTTTATTTGCTTAAAAAATTGTTTATTTTACCATACTTTTATAAATTAATACACTATACAGGCGTAAACCTGCATATATATGTAATGTATGTGGGATTCAAACTCAGACTTTCATACGACCCTCAACTCTCCATGATATCTCATATTGTTGACCTACCTGATCACACACGTGTTGAAAAGATAAATAATCACCAATGTACACATTTTGTGCTAAATCAACTCATCAGTTGGTCCAGATTACCAACTCCACACATATATACAATCAGTGCTCAGCTTTATATTAAGATAGCCAATCTTCATACTTTAATGGACAGGCTTCAAACTACTCCAACCCACAACTCTTCAGCCTTCCATTTCATTGAAAATCTAATATTGGCTTTGAGCATTCCATCATCAGATTTTCAATGAAATGGAAGGCTGAAGGGTTGGAGTAGTTTGAAGCCTGTCCATTAAACTATGAAGACTGACTATCTTAATATAAAGCTGAGCACTGATTGTATATATGTGTAATGGTAATCTGGACCAACTGATGAGTACTGGTTTAACACAAAATACATATATTGGTGATTATTTATCTTTTCAACATATGTGATCAGGTGAGTCAGCAATATGAGATGGCATGGAGGTTGAGGGTCATGTGAAAGTCTGATTTTGAATCCCACATACTTTTATAAATATATTCAGGATATTATAGCAAAGAAATATGTACTGGGAGTAAGACAACTTAGAGAGGAGGCATGAGTCACCCACCATTTGGTATCTTTATGATTAAAATGAAATGAATATCACAAATGCTATGCTGAGTTAAGATCATTGAATTTACCATGAATTGTAATATCACAAAAATAGTAATTGGATATCACCTAATGATTCAAATTGCTTATGGATCCCTGTTTGTTTTTACTAGCAAAAAGATACCAAAGGAAACATCATCGAACAATAGAATGTCAGCTGAAGTCATATATACGCAAACTGTGATGACACTAATGAAAAATATTCTTTTGAATTAAGTCATAAATTTTATTTTTAAAAAAGGAACAATATTAACTCTTATTACTTTATTGAATTTATCTTTAACCCTTTTATGACTATATGCTTTGATTTAAAATGTATATTACATCTACTAATTGCAATCTTAAAGGGGGAGGGTGAATTATAAAAATATGATAGGATATTAGATTGCAGTTGGTAAATTAAAATTATCATTTTATCCACCTTAATGAGTTAATGCTTATTTCAATAAATATATATTATTATTAACCTAAGTCCTTTGATATGTGTATTGCATCAATCATTATAAACTTATTTTATTACACAATTTGTTTTACAATTAAGATAATTCATTATACATTGCATACTCTACTTTATCATTAAGCGAGTCATTTACTTAATTTATTCTTTGCATTCTCTGGACCTTTGATGCCTTACAAATTCATAAGTTCATTGTAAATATAAATTTAAACTGCCAGAGCCATTTGAGAATCAACATATTTGTATATTTTGTTATATATTTTAGTCACCTAAGTGCATGTATGTAATATATTTTAGAGTGCCCAAATATTTAATGCACACATGGAGAAAAACACTGGGTTCACCAATTTTAATTATTACATGTAGTTGTTATATTCACAATTACCTAAATCTTCAAGCTATTCAATAAGTGACATTTATTTGTTTTATATTTTAGCAGTTTTTATTAGCTTTCTTTTACATTTGGCTCATCCAACAAGGAAATATTGCTATGCATGAGGCAATGAAGCCTTTATTAGTATTGTTCATATGTTTTAAAATATTTTCCTTCACAATATATAATAGGAATTATTAATAAGCATTGAAAAATATAACATTGTGTAAATATTTTTGTTAATAAAAATGTAAACAAGTTTTCTGTCTGGAAGGTTATGATTTAAAAATAACAAATGGATTTTTAAAACAAATAACTTTCAATCAAAGTAAATGTTAAACACTTTTCACTTAAATGAATAGTTCATATTTTTAATCACTTATATACATATATTATTATGTAAACATATTAAATATATATATACATTAGAGGTATACATTTTAACTTACAGCAGAACTAGCTAGTGATATATATCAACTATAGGTGTCCAGTCAATTTAAAGTATAATATAGTTTTACATTTTCATTTACTGTGCCAATACTAATAATAACCTAAATATATGAGGTAATCTTTTATATATATTAAATGCTTTTATTGACAGTGCACTAAAAGAATCAAATAATTGTTTCTTCAACCACAATTGTTTTTAGATTTAACTTGAAATAAAAACCTGGGGAGGAGGTACAGAAATTAATTAAGTCAATGCTATTTTTTATAACAAGGGATTAACTTGATTAATGACTACCTCCTCCATGCTTTTATTTAGAGTTAAATCTACTGTGGTTGAAGAAATAATTATTTTATTTCTTTTTAGTGGTCAATACAAGCATTTAATATAAAAAAAATTTTTTATCTCTATTAATATGAAATTTCTAATTAGCAAATTTAATTGAAGATAAAAGAGGAAAACTTTTCTGTTGGCTGATTTCCCCCTAAACATTTTCTACTTAAGTTTAACTTTTACACAGAATTCAAGGTTACACCAAGAATTAATTTTATAGGTGAATATGAAATAACTAATCAACATAATATTTTTAATGACAAGGTTAATGTAGTGACATTAAAAATGTTTGCAAAGTTGTTCATTTGTGTTTATATATAGTTTAAAAATAATGTATTGATTATATCTAGATGATTAGAAAACTGCCTCTTCAAAAGATAAATAATCCATGTGACTGTATCAAATATTATCTCATGCATTAAAGATTTATTCCCAATCAAAGCTCATTATCATATTTATAATTTTTCAAGTACCAATGTATAGTAGAATATCTAAAGCAGTTTGCCACAAATGTTTCCAATTGGCAATTGTATGAAGATTGATAAAAGTTAACCAAGTGATTTTATTTCTGCAAAGATGGTATAAACAAATTTAAAACAAATACATCATTGGCTTCAGATGGTATTTCAACATTTGTTGTAAATAGTTACTGTATATTATTTTGACATTAATTAAAAAAAACCCAACTAACCTGTAATATATATGATGTCCTAATTGGTTTAGTGAAATGGTAGTGTGGCAAATTCTGGAACTCAAGTTGCATGGACTGCAGCTCCACTTCTTTCAATTCCAGTGTTCAAATTTCTTACAAATTTCCAAGTAATAAAAAACATTATTTTTATTTATTTATGTATGCATTCTTATAACTTTTCTATTAAGAAGAAATGCAGTTTTTTTTATATAAAAAAAAATCTGGAACACCAAATTTTTCATTAAAAACTTATTCACTTAAAAGATATTAACTTAAAAACAATTGCCAAATAAAATTTAAAAAAGATCTATTTAAATCTGAAGAACATAATGTCTTACATTTTAAAAAAATCCATTCAAGTTGTCCTATTAAACTTATCAAATACTGCACACTAAAAGTGAATTTTAAATTGCCCCTTGACTTGGTCAATTCAAGTATTTTTGTAAAAATTCTAACAGATATTCTCTCAACACAACTTTTTAGTTATAGGTATAATCAATTATTTAATTAATAAAATTCCTATTAAAAACTATTCCAGAGATCTCACAATGTCTTTCTAGCTGGAATAGTTACTAATCATTAATAAAATGTGTCTCTAAATGACCAGCTAAAAATAATTTAAGAACAAAAATTATTACTAAAACAGTAAAGGAATAAAACTAAAAAAAATTTGATTACGCAGGAATTCGATTGCTCATAATTAATCCGATTATCAATAATCAACAATCGAATTCCAAAAAGAAATAATTAAATAAAACCAAGAGATAAGATCAAGAAAACATGCCCACTAGGGATAGAAAACGAATAAGAAATTACTCCAGAAAACAAAGGGAAAAAAATGCTTTTTTTATCTGGGGGGGGGGGGTTGGCAATTTTGTTGTCTCGCATAGAAAATCAGACACAGGAAATAGCAAAGGAAGACAGCTTCTTTTTGCAGACCCAGAATCTTAAAAATAATTCTTGTACACCAAGGCGAGAAGACTGAAGAATTAGCCAGAGTGAGAAATTGAACCTTGGGAGATACTCATGAACATTGCGAGTAAGCAAGATTTAGTGACTATATTATATATATGTTAAATATATTAATAATCTGTTTACAATTATATGTATTGCCGGAATAATTGTTTATGTACATTAAACTTTCTCATAAAATTGAAACCATTGAATTATTGGTATTGAAACAGAGTAGAATTCTTGAAAAAATTGCCACTCGTATCTGTCAAGATAAAGCCAATATCAAGACAAAACAAACTGGTGCAGTCGTACAGTTGATCCAAACCCGACGAGGATCTTTGTCAACAACTAAAAATGTCTTTTGGACAAACAGCCATAAGCGAATTTGATGTGAACGCTGCAGAATGGCCACTATATATAAAACATAAAACTTTTTTACCCTGAACGATATACAAGAAAACAAAAGGAAAACGGCAGCACTCTTATGCTTTGGGGGGGAGTTATAGAAACTGTCAATAAATAAGCTTTTTGACTCCACTGATAAACTAGAATACAAAGAATTAGTCAAGAAACTGAGAGAATTTTAGCCCCTGGCCATTCCATCACATAGCCTGTTAAAACTAAGGAATAGGAAACAGTCTAAAGGGGAATCGATAAAAGACTATAATTTAGCCCTTAGAGAATTGGCTAGGGATTGTGGATAATATATCGAAGAAATTCTCCTAGATCAATTACTCTGGGAAATGTACAGTGACAAATTGAGAGAACAATTAACAGATACAGACTTAAAGTATCAGCACAATCCAGAAAAGAATGGTTTATGAATTAATAAGTGAACAAGCTCAAGCTTTTAAAAATACAAATGAAGAGATAAATACCCAGATTTATAAAATGAACAGTAATTGGAATAACCCACACAAACCAGATTTTGAAAAGGGAAATAAAATGGCATGTTATTGCTGTGGAAAAACTAACCATAGGGCAAGAAAGTGCAGGTGGAGAGAAGAAAAGTGTTTTAAATGTGGAGATAAGGGACACATTGCACGCGTATATAGAAAACCTAAGAGACACAAATCAAGGAAAAGAGAGTGGAGTCAAAAGAGATGGGGAGGTAAACCAAATAATAATTTGACTATTACAAATATAAGCATGGAGGGACAACAATTTATGATCGAATTGGAAATTTGTGGAGTTAAAATGAAAATATAGTGGCTCGGGGATATCTATAATATCAGACCTATCAGCAACGGACCCTTGATTAATACTGGAAAAGTGTAAAATTCCAGGATGTAAGCGAAAATGCATTAAACCTATTGGGAAAAATACAAACTCTGGTTAAATACTGTAATAAACTATATAAATTACCGTTATACGTAGAACAAGGGAGATTCAACTCTATAATAGGCAGAAACTGGTTCCAAGCAATTGGAATTCAAGTTAACGTAATAAAAAATCTCCCTTGGAAGAGAAATTAAAAATAAATATCCACACCTATTTCCCAATGAATTAGGCATGATAGACACAAACCCCGTAGAGGTGGAACTAGTTGACAATGCACACCCCACAATTTATAAACCATGGAAGATACCATACACTCAAAGAACAAAAGTAGAAGAGAAAATCCATTCATTGGTCAATAAAGGCATTTTGACACCTGTAGAAATAGCAAACTGGGCAACACCCATAGTCGTAGTTACAAAACCCAATGGAAACAAATGCATCATGGTGATTATAGAGTAACTGTAATAAGTTTCTAAATAAAGGAGCATACCCGGTACCGAATCTAAGAGGTATTAACAAGCCTACAAAAAGCATCACATTTTGCAAAACTGGATTTAAATTCAGCGTTTCACCAAATTCCAGTGTTGGAGAAAACGGCTGAAATATGAACAATTACAACATCTTTCGGATTGTTTAAGTGCAATAGATTGTCATTTGGCATATCAACAGCCCCAAATATATTCCAGGTGAAAATTGATAATGACTGCAGAGATTTGAGAGTGTCATACCATATTTTGATGACATATTAATAACAGCAGACTCTGAGGAGAGCTCGTGTCAAAAAGTGACTAGGATATGCAGAAAATTAAACAACTTTGGAATAAAAGTGAACACTGAGAAAAGTGTATGAATTCCAAAATAATTAGTATTTCTAGGACATGTAATCTCTGGAAAAGAAAAACAGCCTTCACCTGAAAAAGTAAATGCTGTACAAAAGACAAAAACACCAAGGAATGTCAAAGATTTGCAGGCCTTTTTAGGCCTCATTAATTACTTCAAACCAGTTCTACAGAATAAAGCTAAGATAGCAAAATCCTTGTTTGAGTTACTTAAAAAGAATCAAAATTGGCAGTGGTTAAAAATACATGACGATGCTTTTGGCCACACAAAAAATCTACTGGTATCAGATAAATTGTTAATATACTTTGACAATAATCAAGAAGTAACTTTAACCACAAGCCTCAGAATGGTGAGTGGGGGCAGTCCTCTGCCATCCATGCAATAACGGAGAATGACCTATTGCATACGCATCTAGAACTCTTTCCTAGGCTGAAAAAAACTAGTCAAATAGACAAAGAAGCACTGGCAATAATATTTGGATTAAAGAAATTTCACCAATATATATATGGCTGATCCTTTCAAATCATAACGGATCATAAAGCATTACTAGGTATACTAAAAAGTGATAGGCTAGCCCCTGATCACCTGAACCCGAGAATGCTATGATGGAGGAATATACAGCATACGACTACCAACTAGTACACAAGGAAAGAGAAATTCAGCATGTAGATGCATTGTCCAAAAACCCAGACAGACGGGAACCCCGAATGCATAAAATAGAGATCAACTATATAGATTCTATGGAGTCTGAAATCCTCAACAGTGAAAAAATGGACAAGAGACGATAATAGATACAGGCTGCTAAAAGAACTGGATTAGGAAAAGCTGGCTAACAAAGAAACCACAAGTCGTGGCACTGGCCTTTTGGACCAATAGGAATAATGTCTGTTAGTAAAGGTTGCATATTCAGAGTAGTCATATCATCGAAAGGAAGGAATAGTCCTAAACTTGCTACATAAGGAACACCCAAGAATAGTACAAGCAAAAGCTCTAGCTCGCAGCTACATCTGATGGCCAAGAATAACACTCAATATAGAAAATTATATTAAGAAATGCTCAGCATGTCAAGCACACATTAACATGAAACCAAAAGAATATATATTCTGGCCCAAGGCAGAGACTCCACATGGACCATGCCGGTCCTATTAATAACAAGATATTGCTAGTGCTAGTTGATACATATTCAAAATGAGCCAAATAGCACAGTGTCAAAAATATGAGTGCACAAGAAACAATAAAACTATTAAGTGATATTTTGATGTCAAGGATTATAAGAAGTAATGGTTACTGACAACACCACAGGATTTACAGCTCAAAATATGGAGGAATACCTGAATGACAATGGAATCAGACACATGTGTGCACTCCCATATCACCCAGAGTCAAACGGCATCGTGGAGATGGCTGTACAATCAAAATGGCAATTTAAAAATCTCTGAATTGCATTCAAAAAATATTACACGAAGCAATGCTGTATCAACTCGCAATGTCATCTACAACAACAAACCATCGGGGGAGTTGTTGGTGGATAAGAAATCGCATCAAAATTAGACATGTTACGACCAAAACATGAGCATCTCCATCATATGAGTGAACAGAGAACATTTCAAATTGGTGAAAAAATATGATTATGTGACACATTGCAAAAGAAGTAGATCGAAGGTACAATTACGGAAAAGAAATCCAGACAAATATTAACCATTAAAGATGGGAAGGATAAACGATACAAACAACACATAAACCATGTTCTTTGTTGAATAGTTAAAGAGATGCTATTTCCAACTACAATAATACCACACATGGAAGAAACAGAAAACCAAACCCAAGGCAGAGAGAGAGAGAGTGAACAAACAGATCCAGATGCCAAAAAAAAAGAGGAAAAAGTACAACTGCAAAATCTTAGCAAAATGGAAACAAAAAATGACGAACAAACCCAGGGAGAGGCAAAAATCGCCTAGACCCCAACGGAGTAAAAGTAAACCAAAAAGATTACAAGATTACATGTAAAACAAATGATTTCTGGAGTAAGGGGAGGATTGGAATAGTTACTAATCACTAATAAAATCACAAATTAAATGTGTGTCTCTGACCGGCTAAAAATAATTTAAGAACAAAAATAATTACTAAAACAGTAAAGGAATAAAACAAAAAAATATCTGATTACGCAGGAATTCGATTGCCCATAATTAATCTGATTGTCAATAATTAATCAACAATCAAATTCCAAAAAGAAATAATTAAATAAAACCCAAGAGATAAGATCAAGAAAACATGCCCACCAGGGATAGAAAATGAATAAGAAATTACTCCAGAAAACAGGAAAAAAAAGAACGCTTTTTCTTTACTGGGGGTGGCAGTTTTGTTGCCTTGCATAAAAAATCAGACACTGGAAGCAGCAGAGGAAAACAGAGCTTCTTTTTGCAGACCCAGGATTTTAAAAATAATTCTTGTATGCCAAGGCGAAAAGATGGAAGGAGTATTAGTCAAAGCGAGAAAATTAACCTTGGGAGATACTCATGAACATTGTTAGTAAGCAAGAGACAGTGACTGTATTATATATGTTAAATATATTAATAATCTGTTTACAATTATATGTATATGTATTGCCGGAATAATTGTTTATGTACATTAAACTTTCTTGTAAAATTAAAACAATTGGATTATTGATATTGAAATGGAGTAGAATAATTGAGAAAATTGCCGCTCGTATCTGTCAAGTGTGGCATGATATTCACTAACCACGAAGACCCTGATACAAATAAAATAGTTTAGGAAATAGTGTGAATAGCATCCTGAACTTCAGAATAGATATAGTAGGAATAAGTTAGGATAAGATGTGACTGTCAGGTATAAATACGATCGTCAAATAATTTTAATATTTAAAAAAGAAAAGGAATGATTTAATAATTTAAAAATACGCTCACAAAAAAAAAAAAAATTAACGCATTATTATTGCCAATTAGTATTAACTCTAATTAAAGTCTTTTTTTTTATCATTTTTTAAAAATAAGTTCGGTGATATGTAACGGGATATATATATACGTTACATTTAAATATTTAACTTTTTTGTAAATATCTAATTCTGAATTAAAAGCACAAACGTTCAAAATGCACAAATAACGAATTATTAATTTATTAATGTTTGATTTAAATATTAAAATAAGATAAACTTTAAAAAAATTATAGAATCGAAGCAAAGATTCTAATCTTTAAATAAAATATAATAAAAAAAACCTTTTAATTTTAAAAATAATGAAGAGTTTTTAATCTTAAAAATGAAAAATTACAAACAGATCCTTAGGGCAAAATGGCCATTGAAAAGATGATTATGAAAGAGGAATAGAAACAAAAGACTTGCTTTTCCCGCCCAAAGATATAGACAGGCCTCAGTGGAAAACCCAAAATCTACTTACTTGGCGACAAACTCAATGAACCAATGAAATATAGATATGAAATATGTGAGATGGATCCATGCATTCCAGAGATAAGACGCCGCAGGACTATAAAAAGAAAAATCCAAAAGAAATAAAAAAAGGGAGAATTAGAAAATTAAAGTTTTAAATTCATTCATCTGTGCTGAAAGTAAAAATAAAAATTTAAAAAGCTATTATTGCTGTCACCAAGAATGTAATCAGCTTCATCGTGCTTTCTTCGGTTCGGCCGGTCGAAGGTAGCTTTCATCTTCACGGATCCCAGGATCAAACTACTGGTGCCATATGCAGAAATACTCAAGCTTCATAAATAGTCATTGTCCGCAAGAACAAGGCCCTTGTGTAACTCAGATCTTCATTGCGAAGGAACGAGCACGGACAAAGGAGAGTATAGATTTATAAATGATAAAATGAAATATAAACTCTCTTAAACTTTAAAATCTTTGAACTTTATTTGCCTTTAAAATGAACTATAGACTTTCTTTCCTGAGCAAGCCTGAACTTTATTTTTTTATAAACTGTGCAATTTTAAACTCCAATCTAAAGTTAAAACGTAATCTCTTAAAATATGTATTGTTTTTTTTATTCATGTTTAATAAGATCTATTTGTAATAGGGTAAGGGTTTGCGATTGCAAACTTAAATTTAAAGATGAAAATACTTATCGTTATTTGTGCATTACTGAATTTAAAAGAAAGGAAAAGTAGATTAAACAGTATTTGTAGTAAAAATAAGTTAAATATAATGTGTCATTGTAAAATGATTTTAAAATCTTAAAATAAAGATTTTTTATTAAATTATTAAAATTAATGTAAGTTGAATATAGATAGCCGTTTAGCCTCATTTAAATATATGTTAGTTTTAACCTTTTAACCGCTAATTATATTATTGGTTGTATGAGGTAAAAATCAAAGCTTTTAATTGGCCAACTCACAAACTGAAGACAAAGCCTATTGTTAAAACATATTTGCCTATAATATTAAATTCAACTCAGATATGTTTATAAAAAGTATATTACTAATTTTTCAGGTTATGAAAGTGAACAAAAGTTCTTTCAAAAATAAATTGCTATTTATTTATTATAAAATATTCAATTTCGGCAAATTTAAAAGTGAACGTATAAACAAAGAAATGCTGACGTAAATGCTTATGGAAAAGTAAAGATTTCTTTTTGCTAAATCTTCAATATTTTTCGAAAATAATTTTGTTTTTTTAGTATATAATTTCTCAAATTATACTTTTTTAATACTTAAATCACATTCGAAATGAAAATCTCAGCGTTTTTCTTTATTTTCTTTGATCAGGTGGTTTCTTTGTTCTTTCCAGCCAATCAGAATGTCTTTTTCGGCTGAGAGCCGGCTGACAGCCAATCACCGACAAGCTTCTTTCTTTGTTTAGCTTTAAATGCGGTTTTATTGATTTTTTACTTGTAAAATAATTCAGAAGAGGGCACCATCTTACAGAACTTTTAAAAACTTGATCAATAACTGTCAAACGAATATCCTAGCATTAAAAATAACGGAATTAGAGTGACGTCAACTGTCGACGAGAGGTCTCGTAAGAGGCGGGAAAAGGGTTTTTGATTTCAGATTTGTTTCGTAGTTGTGTCAATGCTGGTGGAGAGATATATGGACGTTTACATCAATGTAATGTGAAGTGTGTTCGCTCATTAGGGCAACGTGCCCAACTGAATGCATGACCCCAAAAAGGCAGTCATATCATTGCAATGGACGCAGATGTATTTCCTGCACCACTGACCCATTATAGCTCTATGGATTGTGACGATAAGGTGGCAAGATAGACTGCTCTCCCATCCATATGTAGCGTTTTTCTCTTTATATTACATGCATGATTCCTTAGCCAGACAGAAGTACATTCCTGTACTGGACGAAGATCATGTTTCTTTAAATATCATGCTGTCAGATGCATTCCTGTCAGCATGATTTGATGCTAACATGTTCACATTGCATTGGTTACAGATGTATATCTTGAAGCGAGCATTGGCATGGCTGCGAGCCTTTGGCCTGGAATCAAACGCTTTGAAGATCGTTTAAATGTGTCATCTGGGTGGCATACCTATGTTCAACACACTAATATTAAAAATTAAACACAAATAAAATAATAATAATGAAACATAAAACATAATTTTTTTTATATAATAATTTTTTTTTTTTTAAGTTTGTGTGTTATTACTTATATATACGTAAATAAAATCTTTTGTGTTATTAATACTGCTAGCAATTGTTTTTATTATTGTTTATTAAAAGAAATATATTTAATAAATGTTTTAAACCTCTACTACTCTCTGAGCTAGTGACTAGGGCTGGTTTTGCTATTAATATAAATCCTGTAATTGAAAAAATAGAATAAGATACAAAAAGGCTTATATATCTCATTCCACATTTACAGTGGATGATCCCAACTGTTGCATACGCAAGTAAATCATGTTTAAAAACTCACACTAAAGACTATTCTTGATGATTTTCAAGCTATGATTGCTTTTTCATATAACAATTCAAATCTGGAATGATCTCGGTTTATAAAATTCTGTCAAAAATTTTACACATTTTCATAAACTGTCTTAGTTAATGTTTTTATATATTGAGAACCAAAAGAATTATTTTAAGAATTAATTATTGATCCCCCCCCCCCCCAGAGGAAGATAATTCTTTGTCAGATATTAGTCATTTGACAAAATTGATACTAATAATTTAAGATATAATCATTTTCATTTATTTAAAATAATCAAGTTTAAAAATATCACACTTCTTATTAGCTTCAACAATCATTAGTGATTATCAATAAAACTTTATAGCAAGACAAATATTTATGGTGAATTTCTGAACATTTTGAACTTTAATAAGGTTTAGTATGTCCCAATCTCTATATTTTATATATTAAAACAAAACTTTTATATTTTCATACAAAATAATAAAATTAAATGTTAATCTAAATTCCTTGGCATTCCAAAACCAAGATCTTAGTAAAAACAATAATAATCTAAGGGATGGTCTTAAATTATCATCTTCAGTAAAGCTATTTTTTTAAAAAATGAAAACAATAAAATATCTCCTTATATACACAAACTTGACCCTCCCTTTTAAATATTATAAAGTTCCTTCAAAACTTAATAAAATTTAAATTAAATTTATTTAAACATATTGCATGAATCTATCTTGTCAAGTTTTTCTCACTCAATTAATCCATATTTGTGATTTTTTGCAATGGTCCATTTTTTTTGTCAGGAATGTGTATATTTTAATGATCTTAAACAAATATTTGAGAAATCCAAGATATAAACTTGAAGTATCTCCTGACCACCTTCAAACAAATAGTACTAGGATTATTATTGTATATATCATGTGCATTATATAGTAAATTAGAATTAGATTAAATAGGAGGGAAATATGTATATGATTAAATCAATCAGATCTTTAAAAATATGAAATAGCTACAAATATCTTTTTCCAAATATGCTAATTATAAAGGCCTAAACATTTTGTTTTAAAAATTTCTTTATATGTAGTAATTATAAAAATATATTATTATTCAATCCATTTGTAACTTGTTCTTATATAAACACATATATCTCCCTTGCAAATAAATTTTTAATATATGTGCCCTCTGATTGCTGTGTATAAGTTGGAGTTTGAATTAGTGCTAGATAAAACTTAAAATTTTTTTAAAAGTTCTAATCAGGCTTAAAATTTGCCCATAGACAACTAATATATTATCTAACATTCACCAATAAATTATCTAACATTCACCAATAAATGAATATGCAAATATCCTTAGCTACTGCAAAATAAGAATTGTTCAAATTCTTAATATGTGCCATCTAATAAACCTAGTGTCTTCTCCTTCAACTTTTTATTATGAGGAGTAATTGGAAATTTTTTTTGTCCTGTAGTAAACTATTTAAATGTTTTACTTTATTTACCTACTTTATTTAGAAAAGGTTATTGAAATATTTAAAGTTGGTCATCATAAATTTTTAAAAAATCATCATATCATTAATAAATTTAATTTTCTTTTTCATATACTAAAATTCAAAAGTATTTTTATGCCTTCTGAAATTGAAAGTACTAAGAAACTAATTAACTTAATTTATTAACGCTAATAAAAGTTAATGTGTTCATGGTAATAATAATTTAAAAATATGTTTATGTAATTGCAAATTAATAAGAAATAAAGATTTTGTTAAAAAAAAAAAATAACTGTAACAAACATAAAAAAGAAAAATTGATTTTTAAGAGATTTTAAATATTTTACTATGTTAAATTGCAATCGATTTTAAAAATTTAGAAAATTAGTGCAGGATAAATACAGTTGATTTGCTTCAGCTCTTTACTAAAACATTATATACATAAAAGCAAATAAGAACTAATAATGTAAATGATATATTTTCATTTGGGTTTGTAAATGATGTGAGAGAAATGATGAATATTTAAAAAATAATATACAAAGACTATCTAAATGTTTACAATATTTTATTATCACAAATAACATAAAATACTTCCAAAAGATAAATCAATATATTTCTGAAGATTTTTTTCTTTATTTTCAAAAACTTAATTATAATAATCAAAGGCAAAAAAAGTTTTCACATACATGTTAATATGTATGAAGATATATTAGATATATCTAAATATACAAACACGCATATATGTAGATATACATATTCTTTTGAAATGAAACAAAATTTCAACATCAAAAACACTAAGATGAGTTAAAGATGACAATATGCATTAAATTCTATTAAGTTTTACTACATTTGCATTTACCCTTTTCCATGAAAATACAATCTGTAAGTATATGTATATATGTGTGTCTATATGTATCTTTAGAAAAAGGCATTGCATATATAAAACAACATTAAAATTGAAGTATTAGGAAGAAAAAACAGTTCATACTGTTTCCATTTTACTTTTACAAATTTTGAAAGTAACTCAACGAGGGAAAAAATCATTTTTTCCCAATTGTTTAGAAAATAAAATGAGACAGCAAATTTTTATTCTTTAAAAATTTCAAACATATATAAAAAAAATAATTTTTCTTTTTAATCCGTGACAAAATTGCAAATGAGCAATTTACATAATACTGTTTCAAGCAATTAAATTTTTTGTTTTAAAAATTAAACATCTCTATTAATATATGCAACTTGATAAGAGATAAAATACAACATAACTTTGTAATATTTTTAATGATACTTCACAAGATTAAAAAAAATCATTAATATAACAATTAACCCAAAGCCTAGGTTAATAATAATAATAAAAAATAAATCACACTCATTGTATTAAATCTTTGTCCAGAATAAGCATATACCTAAAAAAAAAAAACAATTTATAAATATTATTAAGGAAAGTCATTTTATTAATAATATAATGTAGTAGACCAGAGGTGGGGAACCTTTTTTCTGTCAAGGGTCATACAAAATAATAAGCTTAAAAATCAACCTGCTATATTTGATCAAAAATTTAATTAATTTATCCCTAATTATTAGGACTTTTGCAAATGGAAGGTTAATTTCAACTTTCTCTTTTTAAATGAAGGCCATATATATATTTTTTTGTGAATTCAAATAAATTAACATCATTATTATTAATGAATGTTTCATATTTAATGACAATTTTTAAATTCATTTTGTAATTTTTGACATATTTATATTCTTAATTCCCCTTCAGAAAATAATTTTGAATTTTCTGCTTTTCTTTTTGAAAAAAATAAAAATAATGTAACTTGCTTTCACAGAATTTCCTGACTTGTTTGCACTTTTTGTAAAACATGTCAGTCACTTGATGAAGCTCTTTTTCAACGTTTCTATTTTAATATTTCTTTCTTCCCCAACATTCTTGTAATCAAAATGTTTTGATAAATAGTGCCTTTTACTATTGTGTTCTTTATTAATTGAAATACTTTCCAGACATATCAGGCACATTGATTTACTATTTCCTTCTATAAAAAATATATGCAATGGTCCATTTCTTTTGAAATGCATGATTTTATGTATCAGTTTTTCTTATTTTACTCAGTGTAGGCATCTTAATAAAATAATAATAAAATGGAATAAAATTTGAGTTTTATTTTTGCTAGCATACATTTGTCTGTGAAAATCACTATAAAAACAAACAAAGTGCTCTCAGATTAAATCTGTAGTCAGATAGACCACACAATATAGATCATTTTTTGGAATATTGCACCTCTGACTGTACAAACTAAAACTATTATAAAGGTTAGAGAAAAAAAAAATGTTTTATTTTACTTAACTCTTAATTCATTATTTGCTCTGTGAACATTTAAACAAAAGTTTTATACAGGGCCATATATTTTTAAAAATGCCCAAGGACCAGATTGAAAGATTATGAGGACCTTCTTTGGCCCAAGAGTCTGAGGTTCCACACCCCTGTAATAGACAATAATTTACACACACACAATTAAACAATAACATTTGATCAAATATATATTTAAATAAATGCTAGTTATAACTTATTTAATGAGAAATAAATAATTCTGAAACAAACAGCCAAACTTAATGAGTTTATATTACATTTACTTATAATCAATAATTATATATACAATGCAACAATAATGCATAAAGAAATAGGAAATAAATCTGAATTAAACAGCAATTTGAATTACACAATAATTAGTTAAATTAAAAACAAAAGAAAAATTATTGCTGCTACTATTATAATTTTCATGTTTTATTATAAGTATTATTATTTATATAATTTACTAAGAATATTCGCTTTAGTTGTACTTATAGATTATTTTATTTTTTAAATCTCTATTAACTAATTTCAATAAATACCTGATGTGATTTTTTTCCCAAAAAAAAAAACCAACAAACAAATTAAAAACTGAAAAAATATTAGATTGTCTTAATTTTCTATTCAATAAAATTTTTTTGATGAGAACTCTTTTGTATTTTGCTTCTGAAATATTGATTATAAAGTAAAAGGCTTTATTAGAAGCTAACTTAAAAAGCAATCTCTTCTAATTGATATCAATAGTGCATTCATTGATCAGATAGATAAATAATCACTACCAATAAAAAATAATACATGCTTTATTTAAATCTATCTATGAAATGCTAAGTTCAAAAACATTACTATGATAATTTTCAAGTCAAATTCTCAAAAAATCATTTAAATAAACTTACAAAAAAAACATCCACTTTTTTGCATAAATTATTAGAAAGTCTTGTATTGACTTGAAGAATATAATGATATAAGAAAGTGGGTATTATTTGCAAGTTTATTTAAATAATTATTTGAAAATCTGACTTGTGAATAATCATAATATTGTTTTCAAACTTAGTTATTCCATGAATAGGTTTATGTTATCAGTATTACTTATTTGATAAGCCATAATTTATTTGTAAGTTCTTAAAATTATTAGAATTTTCTTTAAATGAAGCAAATAGCCACAATTCAAAATTTATTGATCTTCCACTAAAGCTCTCAATATAACACAAAATACATTGTTAGATGGTACCGTAAAATTATGATATATATTTGATTAATTTAGCAAGAAAGACTACCATTAATCGGAAATTTTGATTCAGAGTTGAATTTAATTCAGAAAAATTTTGGAAAAGTATAAATTCATTCAAATACAAACTTATATTATAGTACATCAGTAAAATAAATAAAAAATAAAAATTAACAAATTAATTAAGCAAGATGAAGTTTCTTGGTTAAAGATGATATTGTCCCTTTGACCCCCAGTACGTCTTTTCTAGAAATTTCTATTTTGATCTGAGTTTACGCATAAACGGTAAACGTCACACATACGGGCCTTTATGTCATTCTTTGCACCATTTTGTTATCTACATGAAAATGTAAGAATTTTTTCTGTACGACAATTTTTAGATTTTTTATGAATATTTTTAGCGAAGGATACCTAAAATTTTTTTTATTTTTATCAGTTTATATATCGTAAAAAAGTTATTCCACAATGGTTGGATCAATTATTGAAGATTTTATTCTGATTTTCCGTTGAAGTTGTCCGCGATTCTGGGCCCTCTTCTCAAGTTACGTTTCTGGATAACATTCAAGGGTATGTAATTACTTTTTTATATATATATATTTTATAAATTATAATATTTTCTATGTACTGAAACAAATAAATATGCTATAGAATAATAAATTATATTTTCAAATAAATATGCTGTAGAACGGGGAAAAATTGGGGACTGGGGTAATCTGTCACCGCTTGAGCTGATGCATTTTTCGGCATGATTATAAATATGAATAGTGTATCACGCGTGACCAAGTTTGAATTTATGGACAAATTATTGCATCAGCCCGGACTTGCTAAAGTTATGACCCGCAATTGATTTGTGTCAATTTTAGGCAAGTAATATAGGATATTGTATAGATTTTCTGGCTTCCTCAATCCATCCACTTATTGTTACAGTGCCATGTATTTGAACTCGGCCTTTCTTCATATCTTTTATGCAAAATAATAAATATATTTATATACAAGTTCAAGCTACACAACTGGAATTTCATGTAATATAGTATATTTTATACACACTTTCTGGCTTCATCAATCTATCCATTCACTTTTATGCAAAATAATAAATATATTTATATACAAGTTTATGTCACACAACTGGAATTTCATGTAATATAGAATATTTTATACACAGTTTCTGGCTTCATCAATCCATCCACTCTGCTATAGTGCCATGTATTTAAACTCAGCCTTTCTTCCACACATGTAATCGTTGTTAATAATAATAAAAAATTATCTTTATTGATATATTTTTATTCATTTTATTTTTTATGAGTTTATTTATTTATTTTTAAATACACTGTTCTGTTACTTTTTTCTCCACTAAAAACCATTCATATTGTTATAGGTACTTTTGAACAAATGGACACATCTGGCTGTAGAATAAAAAAGGACCACCGCAAGGCCGCTGTTTTAATAATTTTCTCAGTGAAAAATTACCTCAGGTAAGACTTCCAATACATCATTTTTTTGGAAATTTTGTGACGGATGTGATGAAGCTGTTTATGAAATTGTCATTTTATTATTTGAATTTCAAAATTTAGGATTTGTGGATCAGTGTAAAAATAAACATTCTTAAAACTATTAAAAATATTCTTTTTCTTTATAAAATGATTATTTTAACAGCTTCATTACATTCTTTCATATATGACCTTTTTTTTAATGCATGTTTTTTTTATATTTATTACATTCAAACACAAAATATCTAAGTTATTAGAGTTAAGGTAAATTTTTCTAAAAATTAACAATGGCCACCTGGTTTTGAAAGGGTTAATATTCCCTCAACATTATTGCTTCTATGACAGTCTGTAGTGATATTTTGTTAGTTTTTTTTTAAAAAACAGCAAAAATGTGAAGAGGCCAGTACTTTCCAATAATCAGTAAGATCAAAGTAATTTAGTTTACATACTATGTGTTTGATGACTCAAATTTATTATTCTCCAGTTTTAAGACTATTTGCAAAATTACTTTGGAAGATTTTTGGACTAGCAAAAAAACAACAAGTGATTTCTTGTATAGTTTATTAAAGAGTCATGATTATATTCTTATTGTATACTTGTATGTTTTATTTTTAAAAACAGAAATTAACAAATTCTAGCACAAGATTAATAAAGAAAACTATGCCAGTATGATCACACATTCTAAAGCCTTTACTAACTACTGTGATAGAATACTTTAAGATATTCTAAAAATTATAAAGGCAATTTTAAATTTTAAAGCAAAATTCTATACATTTATTAAAGTTTCACATTTATCCATTCTCATCTTAAATTCAAATTTCAATCAATAAACATTTCTTAATGAGTGACTTATTACTTGGCTGCTTTCCTTCACACCATTCAATGATAAAAAACTCCATTGTTCTCATTGTGAATTCACTTTATTATCATTTTTTTATTATTTGCAAAGTTCAAATATAATTTCTTTAGAATGTTTTTCATTTGTAAATTTATATTTCTAACAAATCAAAGCCAATTTCTTGAACTCTAATATAGAATACTAGTTTACTACAAAAATCAAATGTTGAATGATTAATAAAAGTGTCATCAGTGAGAACAATGCAAACGTTACTCTGGTGAAGAATTAAATGTAATAGTATTCATATAATTTAAATGTAATTTACTAGCAAATATTCCTCAAAAATAAACACTAAAATAAATAAATTTTAATTCATTACTTATATTTACATGGTTATGAAAAAAAAGTTGCACCATTTTTGTAAATATAAAAGTTATGATAAAAACAGAAATCTTTAAAACTTAATTTATTAGTAAATACCCATATAGTTTTTAAAAAATAATTAAGTAAAAAATAAATCTACTTAAATTTATCTGAAATGCTGTATTACTAAATGATAAAAAAATTCATAATAAAAGTTTAACCTTTGTATGCTATTTTTAAAAACTAGTGAGATGGTCAAAATGAGCAGTTTTCTGTTTACATTTTGAAGATAACTGTTCAGCATAGAATTTTGAATATTTTCATTTTATATAACTTTGAGAATAATGAATAAACTAATATGACTTTTAACTAATTCATTATTACGGATGAAGGAAGCGTTCTAGAATTTTTGAATTTGCAATATCCGGCTTGTTTAGAATTGTGGAAAACTACATGGTCTACATATGCACATTTCATACTTTCATTTCCATCTTTCTATTGTCTGAAAAGCTACATTTTATTTTCTATGATAAAAATTAAAAATTTTATAATTTTTTTGATGAAGTAAATTGAATTTTTGTCTTTCATTTTTTTGCTAGTTGATGGAAGAATATTCGTCGTTAAAATTACATCAGAAAAAATACAACTTTTGACCAATGTATTTAGAAGACAAAGTTATAAGCGCTCGATGGTAATTATTTTTTTATATTTTTTGATTTGAATTTATATTTGATAAAAAAATATACGAAAAAATTAATATTGAAACCAATATAATAACTTGTGATTGTGTAAATTTATATCGCGAATTATCTGCATTTTTTGATATGATGTGGGTTTGGGTCCAGTAATTGAATTAGGTGATATGAGATAAAGATAAACATATTTTGCAAATATTATGACCCGGTTTAGATTTTTCTACAATGACTTGTCTGCATTTTAATAATAAAAACATGCACATGCTAAAAGTAAAGATTTTGACAGTATATATAAACTTAGGCCGATTATATACTACCACAATGTAAATTTCAAAGCTGCATATCAAATGCAAAGAGAGGTGGCAGTTGATGAACCTATTACTAAATTTATAGTTATAGTAGCATGAAGCAATGAGCCCTCAAAACCTATAAAGATAAATAATACTACATCACATTAACTCTAAACTACTAACTTATGTACCTCAAGCTTCACTCTATAATGAATTTAGTATTTCATTTACTTTTTATTTTATTATTTTATTTTGTATATAGTGACTAGCTTAGTAATATTTTTTAATTAATTACAAACTGTATTGAAGTTATGGTACTGGTCTATTAGCAACCGTACATCGCTTGATGGTACTGTTCCTCTTCAAAAATATATTAATATAAAGTTTCCAGGCCTGCCTTTTTTTTTGACTATTGAAAATTTATGTTATTGTAAGTATTCTAAATTAAAAAAAGGTTTTTTTTTTTTGGGAATTTTGTTAAAATGTTTAATTTACTAGTACAAGAATAACATTATTCTTATAATACTAAATTAAATGTTTAATCAGATGTAAAAAAAACCCAACAAAAAAAATTGTCTTTTTATTTCCAAATTTATGCTATTCTTCTAATAGAAAATTAAACATTTTCACCAAAATTTAAAAAAAAAAACAACCTGAAACACTTCATTAGAAAAGGAATCACCCCCCCCCCCAAAAAAAAAATTTCTTTTTATTTCCAAATTTATGTTATTCTTTTAATAGTAAATTAAAACGTTGAAACAAAACTAAAAAACAACTCCAAACACTTCATGGAAAAAGTCATGAACCCCAAAACAAAAGTTTTCTTTGGATTTCCAAATTGACATTATTCTTCTATAGGAAATTCAATGTTTAAACAAGAATTCCCAAAACACAAAACAACAACAAAACAACCCAAAACACTTCATTAAAAAAGAAATCAAACTCAAAAATCTAACAGTTTTCTTTGGATTGGCTAATTTACATTATTCTTCGAATACTAAATTCAATGTTTAAACCAATTTCGAAAACCCAAAACACTTCATAAAAACAGTAATCAGCCGCCTTTGTTTTTTACATCGCCGATGAAAAGTGAAAAACAAAAGCCAAACACTCTTCTTTTTTATTTCCAAATTGACATTATTCTTGTAATAATAAATTAAATGGTTAAACAAAATTGCAAAAAAAAAAAAAAAACCCAAACCCAAATCAAAAAATTCATTAGCCGATCGATGTTTTTGTATTTTATCAGCCAACTTGGTTTTTAAATCTGTAATACAAGTGCCAAAAAAGCATCTTTGGATTGATTGGGTTTCAAAAACAACTCACAACAATAAGCATCAATAACAACAGTTTTATTTCCAAACACAACCCCCCCCCCAAAAAAAAAAATCGCACTTGTAAGTGGAACCAAATACAAAAGAATAACACTGCATAGGAACAAAAATGTCTTTTAAAACTACTGGCTGTGTACATCCATCTCGTTGAGAATGTGAAATTTGTCGTGAATCCACCACATCGCGCTCTGAAAAAAGTTTCACAATTTATAGCAATTTCCAAGATGCATAGGGAAGCACGCTGACAGGATAATAATTATCACTATACAATACTACTCCAGTTGGTGGGCAAGACAATGATTTTGAAGAGATTTCAACACTTGTGTGACATTGAGCAACAGACACCCTCATATCAAACGGTAGCAAACTATTATTACTGAACATTCACATAAAGCATGGCCACACATAGCTAGGCATGATTTCTGTGCTTTTGCATGGAGAATGCCATCACATGTCCTAAAATGGCTATTATGAAGGTAGTGTTGTAGTAGCCATAGTTTCAGCCGCATAAATGGCATATTTCAATGTTTTTGCACAGAAACTGCCATCAAATGATGTACGGCTGCTAATAGACTAGTACCAAAGTACTTTATTATAATATTCAAATTATACTAATTATTGATCAATATTAACTACTTGTTATTAGGGATGACATATTTATTGCAAACCCCTGTACGTTTTGAAGGGCTACTAGAAAAAATGAAAGGTATACTAATTTTTTTTTAAAATTTTATGATAAATCCAACTAACCTATTAACAAAAATATAATTTTAAGCTGCATGCATGACAATTTTAAATTTATAAAATAATATGGAAATTATTAGAAATATTAATTTTTATTGTTTTTTATTACTTTGAATATCAATGACTATATTTTTTCAGCTTAATTAAATTTTTTGGCGTTCTGTGTAATATATATTGTTCATTTCTGAATAATACAAAGTTATAATAAAATTTGTGGCTTAACATAATTTTTTTAATATTCAATATGGCTGCTTCGCCAGGCAAAAAGTTAAACAAAATAAAAACTGTCAACTTTTTTTGGGGGGGAAATGAACTTTTAATATAAACTTGCAAATGTTCTGATTTATCTATTAAGAGCTGTGAATAAATACATATCACATTATATTACATTAAATGGCTCATATAATACTATGCAAAAATTAAAATTGTAAATACATTCTGATTTTTTTTTTGAAAATTAAGATTTTCAAACATCTTATGATTAACTTTAATTTTTGAAAATTTTGATTAAACTAATACTTTAGCAATGCAACATAAGAAGTTGCTGATAAACAAAATTTAAATTTCTTTTATTATTAAAAACAGACTTTTATTATAGAATCAGTATTTTTTGTTTTGTTTTTGGAAATTAATATATATTAGATAATTGCCATTTTCACATAATTTAAGGGTAAGTTTAATTTTTTTTTAAATAAAAATATATTATGGGTATTAAATGCTGGCCATATATTTTTCTTTTAATCTTGGCTGAAAATAATAATTAAGCTCTTTGATATTAAGAGCCATTGCATTACAAAATGTATCACTTTATAATTGAAAAGAAACTTTAGCATAGAATCACAATTTCTATGTTTTTGGACTATGCAGAGTTGGTAAATTTGTATAGCTTAAAAATTGATTTAATTTTTTTATAATATTAAAAGTGACATCAGTTTTCCTTTTTTTGATGTAAACTAAATCAACAGAGACTTGTTAAAAATAGCCACTATATTTCATCTTTTTTTTATTATTAAAAATAAACTTTATCATAAATTCACAATTTCATTATTTCTGGAATATGTAGTTAGAAAAATTTTATAATTTAAAAAATTTGTTTAATTTCTTCATAAAAATGTATTGTGATTAGAAAATTAATCATATGGTTTTCCTTTTATTAATGTTTAGTAAAGGAATAATAATTTGATATTAGAAAGTTAAATATATTTCTTTCAATTTTTACATTATTTATTTCAATTTTTAAACTAATAAAAATAAATTTTTTACAGAGAATTGAAAGTTTCTTGTCATGTACAGCTGAATTGCATGTATTAATTAACATATCATTCAAAATTTAACCTGATTTTTTAACAATTAATCTTTCAATAATGTGCTGTGGAAAGTGTAGTCTGTGTATATTTTTGTATTTGGCAAATGCCTCTCAATCCATTAATACTCATTATAATGTATCTGTTTGTATTTTTATGAGTCTACTTTTGTGAATAATATATAATGTAATAACCCAATGTTCATATTATTGGTTGGAATTGATCTGCAGTCTGCAATATCGATTTATGCCAACTTGAACTAGCTTGTGCTCAGGAGTGGTAGCAAATAAGCCAAAGATGCAGTAAGTAATCCAAACTTTATACAAGCACTCTTTTCTTCCCTTTTCTCTAATAACTATTCATCTAATTCATTTCCCCAATATAGTCAAAATTGAGACAATTACCCTTTCCCACACCTGTATATCTAACTTGGTTAAACTCGATTATTCATTGGACATATGCCGACATATACACAATATATTTCTTAACCTAATGATAATGTAAATAAGTAAGGCAGAACATGAGATTGAAACTAAGCAAAAAAAAAAAAAAAAGATTTTAATTTGAGAAATGATTATTATTCACCATTAGAATAACGAAACATAAATCATATATAAGACAAAACATTATGATTCTTATTAATTAAAGATAAAAGAAATATACATATACACAAAACAAAAAAAATTATATAAATATTGCCATATGGCTGGATTTAGTTATAGTTTATGAATTAAGATTTATACAGCTTTATATTTACTGGAATTTATGAAAGAAATAAGATACAGATACCTTACGATCTCGGAATCTGGCATCTGCAAGGCTTAGCGTCCATCTTTTCTCGTGTATTCCAGTTATTGAGTCCATCTTTGGATGACATTTTCTCTGCTTTCTTTCTCACGATTTCCAAGGATGGCAAACATAATACACTATCCAGTTATCAGATTAATGATTGATGATGGTATGACTTGGGCCAGCGGATGTCAAAATGGGCCTTCTTGGCACAGATAGTAGAGAAAGCTGGGGCATAAATATGAACTCCGGCATGATTAGAACTCTATCACCCCATGTGATCCATGAAGTTTTTCTTCCAAAGTTCTAATTTCAGTTTAAAATTCTTTATACAGCAATGAGAGGGCCGTGATGACAGTTTGTTTCATGTCCTTCTCTTTTTTTTCACTGTGAGTTTATTAATTTTTTTTTGTTCTTGCAATGTCGTTTACCGATTGATAAAAACGTATTGCCTTCTCATTTTTTTTTAAAAAAGAAAACACAACAAAAGAACTACTTAGCCATACCAATTTTTCTTTATTTTTCTTATCTTTAACTTTGAAATTCACTTTCCCTTCTTTAATTAGAGATCAGACAAAAGAAAGCAAAAGTATTTGATTTATACAGTACATTCCACATTCCCTTGCTTCTTTCCTTTTCTTCTTTAATTAAAACTAATTTAACAATGTCCAAATGTTTAAAATAACAACAATTTGTTTAGATAGAACAAGACAGTAAGACAAAAATTAGTACCATCTGTTTCTAAAAATAAAAAAAAACATTTGGCTAATTAATTCCCGAGATCGCCACAATGACAAAAAAAAAAATCAAAACCTTTTTACGTGATTTTAAAAATGATAAAACTCATCTATATATATGTGTGCCATTAATGAGATTAGCCACTAACTATCACCACTCTTTCATACTCCAGCAAATATGTGTACTTGTCTATGTGCTTTCTCCCAATAAATAAATAAATTAAAACCAAGAAAAATAATACCACATGAATGAAGAAAAAAGAACAACCTTTCCTAGCCTACTTCCTTTCTTTTGTGACAGGTTTGAACTGAGTTCCTGCTAAATATCCCCCATTCAAGAGTTCAAAATGAGGTTTATCTCATTTTGAGGGCTACAAATAAATGTCCTCAACCTATCTTTCCCTCTTCCTTCCCCTTTTCTCCCTTCCCATTTTTTCTTTTCAACAAAAAGTTGTTACTTCCTATGAGGGGGGTACCTCTATGGTTATTGCATGGATTTTAATGACCTACCATTATATGTACCCTTGATTCCTTGTCCCATATCTACCTAGAATGCATTCCCACCCTGAATCCGCTCAATGGTGAAAGGGCCTTAATATAGATTGCAAAATTTTTTGCATATGAACTGCCCCGGATCACTCACGTGGGCAGTTTTTACAAATACTCTAACCCCTACTTTGAAATATTGATGAGTCTTTTGACTTTTGACTCCTACGCTTGCTTGCTCTAACCATTTTCTAGCGAGCTAGTGCACTATCAGCCTCATGGTCTATTGGTTTGTCTTCCATTCCTGGAAAAACCACCTTTACCAACCGAGAAATGGGTTATCCTAAATGCAATTGCACTGACACAAAACCCATTGATTCATTGAAGGATGGTGATTATTGGGGAAGAAGGCCCTAAACAACCATCTCAGCTCCTACATGTCTTATATTGTGTTTATGGGTCCATCTTTCCCATTCCCTGGAAGTGACTGGGATACCATGGTCAGACAAGAGAATTTTAGGCTTCTCGGCCAAAGGGAAATGGCTATTTTCTAAAACTCTGATTGTCTCTTTGACATTCACCTGGGCCACTGGGTATGCAGTGACAAATTTAAAAAAAGATTGTATACTACCATCAAATATCATTTTCAGTTAAATGGAGGAAGTGGTTCATAATGATCCATTGACATCATATCCCAAAGTTTGTCTGGGATCACAGAAGCCATGGGTGTAGCATAATTTTTATTCATGGGTTTAGTCCTGTAGTGTACCATATTTTGTTCAGGATATTAATAGTGCTACCATGCAAGCCTGGCCAATAAAATCACTTTCTAACTAGGTGCTTGGTTTTTGGTGTACCAGTGTCTGTACAGTTTGTGGATATGATTTATTACTACCTCCCTGAGATGGCTTGGGAAAAATGACCTCCATTCTTCGGGATCATCTCATACCTTATACTGCAGTATTTCATTTTTATTTGATATTCTCTCTCTTCTTTCCTGCTCAACCTATGTTGACTCACTCCTTCCTCTCTAACAAGGTTATTAGTAGTATTAGTTTCTCACCCCTTCTTTGGTGGTGAGCCAGCTGATTCAGATCCTTCTCTACGCTTTCATCCATGGTCAAATTGATGCCCGCAATGGACAAGTTATCACATTTTAAGTGTTGATGTCAAACCCAGCAGGATTATGGCTCAAAATATCTGCCAAGATATTCTTTGCAGTAGTGCACTGTGTAATCGTATTCCTCGAGGAGCAAACTCCAGCATGCTAACCAGCTATTGGTTAGATAGTTGTGGTTGATAAACTCCAAGCTCTTGTGATCAGTGACTAAGACTATTTTCGACTCACGGAAGTGGCCTGAGTTTCGGAAATGCCCAGATAATGGCTAAAGTCTTTTCCATGGGAATATAGTTCATTTCAGGATCTTTGAGCAACTGGCTTATAAAATATAACACCGCTATACAGCCACTATAGAGGAATCTTTCACCTTTCTCTTTTTCTCTCGGAGAACTGTCTGCCTGCAACTGCCATGTTCCGTCCGGCTGACCATATAAGATGTTTTACTTCTGATTGCTGATTGCTAATGATGCCGCTATGCTGTTTTTCTTAGGTAACCTTTAATGTAGAGCTGCCTTCATAAGTCAATATTTTTGTAATTTGTAATCTATAGTTCAACTTTCGTATCTTAATTTATATATCAATTTATAAGCTTCTGCTAATTTTACTTTAAACTCTCTCTCCGTAATCTTTTATTAGTATTATGGGCGCCAAGCCCAGGAAAAAAAAATCCACTGTACCAGTCAAAATAATATGCTCACTTAACAAGATTCAAATCCTAACCAAAAGTACCTTGAATCCGATCAAGCTCGAGATATACAGGTCTGGAGCAATCTTGAATTCTAACCTATTTGCCTATTCTTTGAATCTCTGACCCAATGAACAACAATCTTGATGATATAGTATAATTATTTTAATCCGGGCCCAGAAACAAAGCATAGAGCATAAGATCAGACTGATGATGATGATTGAGATCGGAGTAGCCCAGGAATTACATTTATGATAGTTATTTATTAATGCTAAGCTATTAGCTAAAGAAAATAGTTCTAAATATTAACTAAAAAATAATAATTCAAAAACAACAAACCAGGATTTACATGAAATATATATATTTAATAAAATATTAAACAAATGCATATATATGTTACAAAAATGGTTTCACGCTTGGGGTAACATTATACATTTACAAACTTGGGACTTGTTTTTATAAAATCCTCTTTATTAATTGTTTCAGGAATATAATTTTATAGAATGTATAAGTTGTGCGGGGTTAATATGCCAATTTACAAATAAAATGCTGTGGATGTACAAAACAATCTACAAGATCGGAAGAGATTCGGATTACAGAAAGATATCTTATAAGTTAGCATTAATCATTTTGACAAGTAGATTCGGATTACAGAAAGATATCTTATAAGTTAGCATTAATCATTTTGATAAGTAAATATAAATATATGGTCTCAATCATTCATTTACAATCTTAAAATTATTACATATGTTTGATAGGCATTGTTTGGACATGGCGTCTTTGGAATAAGTACACAAGAAACAAACAATGTGTTACATTTACGAGAATAAGTTATGCAATCATTTATATAAATTAGATTTACATCTATGGGAATCGATAACGTTTTTTAAAAGAAAGCAGTTTAACTCAATGAACTGAATGTATTTTTACGAAATGAATCATTATCTTTAACACATCATTGCGACTTAGTAAGGTTAGGCGGATGGTGATTAAATTAAAGAGCAGAGTAATGGTACTAGCATACAATAAATAAATCTGACCTTCATGGGAGTTTTGGATATTCTATTATTTTTAAAAGAATATTTGAGACGAACTTAGATTTGATATGTCCGCGCATTCTGGCGGAGCGATATCGAAGAAGAGGCTGGGTTTGAGAGCCCAGATCTGGATGTACTGTCATCCGCAGCACATAATCTCATAAACCTCATGTTTCACAGGCTTCCGACATCCCTAATGACAAACAGTCGAGAAATGGAAAAGATAAAATATCAGAATAAAGGAAATTGTATGCCAGCAACGTTATTGGACATGAATATAATTTTTATAATATAATTTTCATGTAATATTATTTTAGAGCTTGGAAATGGTCTAACTTCTTGCACAATAATCTGTTTTCAATTCCGAGTCATTTAACAAATCATAATGAATAATAACTTTTATTTATAATATTAAGCTAATAAAATTTATATTTAAATTAGATTCCCATATACGTATTATGGATTACATTAACCCTTAGGCACAGCAGAAAAGGATAGACTAATTATTTTAATCAAGGTTCACGATCTTTTAAAATGAAATTTTAAATACAATTTCAAAGCAGTAAACTTAACAGAATTCATCCATAATAAAAAGTTTTAGTTACCTTTCAGTGAGTTGAGATTTTCGTCAGTCAGTTTCGTTTCGAAGCGTTTCAAGACCTTAACTTTTAAGAAGCCAGCATACAGATGGAAACATAATGGATGAAAATAATCATAGAATTAAACTTGGTCGGAGTGCTTTTGGTAGAAATAACTTGATACTAAAAGGAAATATGCCTTTGTGTTTGAAAAGAAAGGTTTTTAATAAATATGTTTTGCCAGTTCTTACTTATGGATCTGAGACTTGGACACTTAATAGAAAAGCAATACAGAGACTTCAGACCACTCAAAGAAGTATGGAGAGATGCATGTTGGGAGTAACAAGAAGACATCGAAAACACAATGTATGGGTAAAAGAACAAACAGGTGTTACCGACTTCATTGAAAAAATTAAAAGACTGAAGTGGAGTTGGGCTGGACATATTGCTAGAAGAGATGATAATAGATGGACAATTGAAATCTTAAACTGGATTCCAAAAGAGTGAAAAAGACCCAGAAAGAGACCACATGTGAGATGGATAGATGAAATGAGAAAGAATGCAGGGGTAATGTGGAAAAGAGAAGATAAAGATAGGAAAAGATGGACTGAACTTGGAGAGACCTTCATCCTGCAGTGGATTGATAATGGTTGATGATGACTAACAATGGAAAGGGTTGATTTTACATAATAACCATTATGTACTTGTAAAAATTGTAAATAATTTATTATCAATGTATAAACAGTTTTCATGCTTTTTTTTTTATTGTTAATGAAGTATTTAACCTAATGTTCATATGTGTTTGTTGTTTATTAGTATTATTGTAAATAAACGATCATTTTGATTTAAATTTTGTAGTATTAATTTCATTGTGTCTGAGAATCATTTCCATCACAAGGTCATATCAATAAAGCATATTATCCCCATAAAATTATACATACCAAATTATGATTACATGCCTCATTTGAGAAGCTATACTTAAGAGTTTATAATTAATACATTAACTATCAATTGCTTTAAATTATAAATATATTAAAAAAAGCTTATGGTACTTCATATTTTTATTAGAGGCAAAAGAATTTTGAAGAGCCATATGAAAAATACTATTAAATATTACAAAAGAGAGAGCATATAATAGAAGTCATTAGTAAGTTTGAAAGTAACATTCTAATTTTGTAATCTAAATTGAAATATATGTTATATCATAATTTAAAAGTACACCTGGGTCTCGTTTTACGCGATAGATAGGTTCCTCAGAAAACATGCGCAAACGAAATCGCGCAAAAATGGACGTAACTTACATTGAAAAGGGGGGTGTGTGCGGTCTGTGATTTTTCAAAATTCGCGTAAAAGCAAAGCACCAACGTAAAATTACTTAAAAATTCGTGCAAAAAAAAAAATAAGGAAATAAAATATGACTAATAAAAAATTTCAAATTTGAAAAAAATTGATACAAGACAAACTTTTTTTAACTATAATATTTAATTTTATTCAAAATAATATATTTTTATGCATAATTTACAGTACAGTAATTTACATTTTTTTAATACACGTTTTAATTATTATGATTTTCTGGTGCCAACGTAATTAGTAATTAATCTTTGAGACCATGATTTTATTAATTGTTTACGAAGCTCGCGATATCCAGACATACAACCATTTAGCTCTCGTTGGAATTTAAGAGCACATTAATGATTAGTGTCATTAATAAGAAAATAATAATTGATTACGTTCTTTTTTAAAAAGCAAAAACAGAATGTGATTTAAAATGGAAAATTAACACGCACAATGTTTGATTACGTTCTTTTTTAAAAAGCAAAAACAGAATGTGATTTAAAATGGAAAATTAACACGCACAATGTTTGAACAAATTTACATTATAATCTTGTAAAATTTAATATGTGTATACATAAAATGTGGTATTCATAATTTTAATTTCATTATTGCATAAAATCTTACTATTATAAAGCACTGAAAATATTGAAATTACTAAGATGAAAGTCGAATTCCAATAATGTGCTATTACTTTCAATATAACGTAAGTGCGCGAAATTTATTATTTAAAGTAATAGCGCATTATCAGAATCGACTTCCGGTGAGACATGAATCGTGTTAAATAAGTCCGTGTAAAAAGGGACCCAGGTGTATTATATAATTTCAGAGTACACGTTACTAACCAAATATATTTTAAGGTTTGTAATTCTGAAGAAGTTAATTACAGTGGGTGAATGTTAGTTAACTAATTAAGAGATGTATTTCATTGAAGTAGATTTGGTAAATAATAATATTGTAATGAAGCTTTGATTATAAAAAAATAAAAATTCTAGAGTAATTGTTGTTAACATAAGTAGGAGAATAAATCTTAGGAAAAATAAATTAAATTATTTAAGGGAAGGTAATGAATAGATAATGAGTGTTAATTTCCAGATCTTATTATTATAGTTAGATTAAGTTTCTAATAGGAGGTTAATCAAGGTTTTATAATAGTATATTTTTATTAAATAGTTGGATCCCAGTAAAATCCCTCTTGCAATTCAATTATCAGTGTAATTGTTATATTGAATTTTAAAATCGAATAACCATAGGATAGCATCAATTTTTTTAAGTTAATGTAATTATTTGGTTAATGTTTTTATTTTTAGGATTCTTAAATTGTAGAAGAGTAGTCATTTCATTATTTAAATGAAATATTATATTAGTTATTGCTTGTTGTGGGAGTTTTCCTAATGATTATAATAGGATAGTAGCAGGATAATTATCATCATAGCATTGCCAATGTGGAATGTATTTTATATACTTCTCAATGTTAAAATCACTCTTTTGTAATCATCCCTAAAGTCTATCTTATGTTTTAATATCTAGCAACTTTCAAACCCCATAAAGAGACTTATACTTTATTGTTATTGAGCTAGTATAGTAGGGATACGATAAAAAGGTAGGGTAAAATAGAGAGGTATATTGGAAGAACCGGAAGTTTACAATATATATATATATTGTGCCAGGCACTCTTAAAATGGCCACGCACAAGGTGGCTGTAGTTGAAGCTATAGTTCATATGTATAATAAAAGTATTGGTTTAGATTTATGTATCATTATATATTCTCAATAATTAAACAGGTATGGTCTATAAACATACTATAAAATGAATAGGATTGGTCTGTGTATATATTTCTTACCCACACTCACAAAGAAAGCTAAATATTAAAGCTAAAATCCATAATTTTACACATATGATTGTATTATATATGTGTGTGTAATATTTTTTATTTTATTGCTTTTTATATAAATGCAATTTGTAATTTTATTTTTAAATTTGTTTACATGTTGAGACATGTTATAAAGAAAAGAAAAAAAAAGATAAAATGATTAAAAGTAACTGTAAATGTTCCAACATGTCTATATTTTATTTTTAATTTTTATCAGTTATTTCTCTGCTAATGCATTAAGCAAAGTCAGGTGGCCATTGTCTTACCAAATGTTAAAATGCACTAATGTATTAATGGTCACTCTGCTTTGTATTTTTATTTTTACAAACAAAAGAATTTGAGAAAATCAGATGCCAATACTTGCAGAGAAAAATCTGATTTATTTGTTGGATCAGTATTTTTTTAATTTCAAGCCTTTGTAATAAAAAGTTGCCTTTGAATTCAAATTTTAAATCGATGTGTATCAGTTCAAGTGATCTGAGTTAACTTAGGATAAAAATTTAGAGATAAAATTCTTTAAAGATGTAATAGGCGATAATAATAGAAAAATGTAAAAAAGTTATGTGCATTATCTGAATCCATTAGCCATCAAGTTAGGGGGGTACCCAGATTTGTAATATAATGAGTGTGCATTGTGGTCTCTCGTCACTCTCAAAATTTTACTTTTAAGCAGATGCTACTCATTAAGATTATGATTCTTACATATTAATATATTTAGTACTTTGGTAATTGTTGCTGTGGTCGTCATGGAAGAATTTGAGGTTGCAGAAATCTTGCTGTGCTATAATGAGCTAGTCGTTTTTCTGATGATTATCAACTATATGCTGCTGAGGCCATATATCCTGGCGCAATTAATAAGAAAATGTTGATTGTATAATCCTATACAAATTAAAAAGAATGGGTACAAAGCCAAGCTGAGTCTCCAGTAACAGTCCCTTCTAGTTAAGCTAATAAAGAGCAGATTTATTGATACTGTCTTAGCAGAAAAAGTGTTGGATACAAACTTCAAGATATATCAGTTAGTGAAATGGTTATGGGGTAGAAGACCGCTCCAGTGCACCCATCCAGCTCCATCCCAGCCATTAACATGTAGTCGCCTAAGATCCAGCTGATGATCACCAGACCAACACCTTGTTGAAGTAAAGTCCCCGCCGCCGTGCTCATCAGATGTATAGCACACTCAGACACCCTAAGTCTGGATGAAGTCTGAAGACACCGGCGGATATAATTTTTCTTATTTATTTAATATTTGTTTGTTTTCAATACTATTTGTATGTTCTTTATATAACTCATAAAAATGAACTGTAGTGATACAGAGATTTTATTTCTTGGATTAGTACATGTACATCAGATCATTTATCTGCTAAGTGCTGGATTTTTTTTTTCACGCTAATATCCTTTCACATTAAGCTCAAGTTATATGTACATTATACAGATATGTGTGCATGTTCTATCATATTTTACTCATCTTTAAATTATACATATGCGTATAGACTCAAGAAAGATGAAACGCATTAAAATAATTTTACTTTGTCTCTATGTGTGCTCGAAGTGTATATCAGCGCACGTCTATAAAAATGTTATTAAATAATGGAATGGATATACGTATGGATATACATGTATGACTATATTTTTATTGATATTATGTGAACTGATGTAATGCCTAATATATATGTGTGGGTATAGAACTCAGATCAGTTTATTCAAAGGCATTTTAATGAATTAGGGAAGGGATTTTCCCCGACTAAATGACTCTATGTGTATTAAGAAGAAGGTAGGAGGTTAGAGAATGTATTTTCTTTATTGATACTTGTATAATTAATTGGTGATGGGTTAAGTGGGGGTTAATAAATATTTATTCATTTACTTTTTAAATTATTTATTACAGAGTGTTTTATTTTTCTTTTCCCAATGATTTAATGAAGTGTATATTTCCAAAAGCAGCTTGATCCACATAAAATAACCTGAGATAAAGAGAAGACTGAGCTTAGCCTAATGGGATACTGCTTTATTGGGGGTTAAATATTTGATGTCATGCAAGTATCTGTTTTTCTTTACATGTGTTACATAATTGGTTGGTACCTGTATATCCTTCCAGGGGGGGATTTTCTCTTTCTAGGAGTGGCGTGTAAAGGACAAGCCAATATGGTCTTTCAAAGGTATGCAGCGGCCAATACTGAGATGTCTGTCGGCATGGCAATGAAGTTTTAACAAGGAAGGGATTAGAATAATCAGCTTGGACTCAATCTCTCATTCAATTAACAATCCAGTCGAGTGATTTAAAATATGAAATACATATTTCTAATTGAATTGTTATCGATGCCTTATTCTGATGTGTAACATTTAGTTCATGTTTAATATGTACGCATGGAAGGGATCCTCAGAATTGAGGGATTGCCGTTTTGTCTATTTATATAACAAGATATAGCATCTAGGCAAAAATACCTCAAGTCCAATCATGCGCAAGATATATAAGTCAGGAAGACTTATGAACTCTGGCTTATTTGCCTATTTTCCAGATCTATCAACTTAAGAGCAACAATCCCGATGATACTGATGTAATTTATCTCTCTCCGCCAGCATCGCAAAGTGGAGACACAAAGAGACTTTAATTGGAAATAATATAATGTAATCTTTTGGTATAAAAATATCATAAGTTTGATCCATTTAAAGATCATGATCTTTCACATTATTTAGATATATAGGATTAGCGAGAGATCATCTAGTCAGAGCAAGCATAATTTATCAATCAAAATATAATATTTTAAATAATGAAACAATGATTCTGAAAGTTATTATATATGTAGGATTTATTAATTTAAATAAAATATGTGTGTTATTAGATTATATTTCTCCATTAGTTGTCATTGGTCTCTTTACATTTATATAATATGAGATTTATCTTTTATTACTTAAGAAAAATGACAAATACATTCATTAATTGGTTATTTTATTGCGGCTGATTTATATGCCAATAATTGATACACTACAATATCTGTAAATACAATTTTAATAATGCTATATACGGGTATGTAAATAACTCTTAAGTTCACCCCTAGAAAGAAGAACAAAATATAGCACTTGACCGGATTTAATTAATAAATATTTTTTTATTACCGAAATATGATAATCATTAATAAATGAAAGAAGCTCAGCTTATGCTGAGTAAGAACGTGTGGGAGAGTTAATTTAGTATATATATAATTGCGTCGCAAAATGATGCACACATGAAAATATTAATAAATATAATAGAGAAATCTGCTTAGTAGAATCAGACATTATGGCTTAGGGATATTCATAGGTTTTATTTGGAACTGGAACTTACAAGAGTGGTGCGCGCATAGTAGCGATTTATGTGATCCAGCCACAGATCCGAGAGGGTGCATCTGAAAATCATTGAAGAAGAAAAGACTGATATATGTCTGCAGACTTTGGCAGAATTGGCTCATGAATGAAGATTAGTGTCTGTGAGGTGCAATAGGCTGGGATTTTCCCAGAATGCTCCTATGCAGTTAGCTCAAGTGACAAAATAAGTCCCAAGGAGTTTTGGCCTTATTCTTGGACTTGGAAATGAAGAAACGTCGTTCGGTTTTTCCAATATGCCCGGGAACAGAGCACAATATATATCAAAACATGAACGAGGAGGCTGGTATGCACGCAATGCTTGAAACAACATATATATAAAATATTTAAAAGACTTGATTAATTAATACCTATATATTATGGAATACTCAGTGTAATGGTATGATTAGAATACTAAACAGTTATGGAAAATTCATTAATAAAAGTAATAAGATACTGGAAATTGAGAATCCTCTCCCCTTTGTTAAACTACTTTACACAATAAAACGTTGAAACAAACATGAATATTCGGTTCTAAGTGCTTTTCTCACAGTTACAAATAATTTTATATATTGTAACGGGCACATACGTACGTTACATTATTTTTTATTAGTAAACATAAAAAAAAAAAAGTTCGCCAATAAAAATTTCTTTTTTAAGAATTAAAAACTGAAAATTAAAAAATCATCTTAAACTTGCATATATATAAAATCGCACAGATAAATAATTATTAAAATAAAACTTTATTAAAAAAAAGAGTAGTTTAAAACTAAATTTTCAGAAAAGATTTAGAGATAAAAATATATGTTTAAGTTTGAAAACAAATTAATGATTATTTTAATTAGTAAACTAGCCTTTGGGCATTTAAAAGTATAAGCATCGGTCAGATAGGAAAACAATAGAAACTTTTAGCAAATAAAAAGAAATCCCTATGGAATCGGACCTCAGCGAAAAGACCACCATCATCGATGACGTAATGATAAGTCAATCCTTAAGATTAATATAAAAGGAAAAGTTGGAAATTATTAGGGATTATTAAGGGAGGACTGCGATGTGTTAAGTAGGAGAGTTGGAGGTGAAGGGATTGAAAGACGTACTTTCAATTCCTTCAGTTGTTATAAAATGGAAAAATGAAACATCGCTTTTCTTATACTGAGGACAACAGGATCGTCAGGGGATTTAATGTGGATTCCAAACGGCATGCAATGAATAAAGAGGAACGTTGAAAAAAAAAAAATGTAAAAACTTTAAAAACATTTTGAAACACTAAGAACTTTAAAATATAAACTTTCTCCTCTTTAATTTATAAGAAATAGAATCCTATCTGACCAACGTTATTTATTAATTAGTTATAATTTTATTTAATGTATTTCTTTTGTAAAATCATTTCCATTTATTTATTTATTTGTTCTTTAAGTTTTATTATGATTTCTGTTTTTCATTAACCTAGTTATATAAATATTAAATTTAAGTCGGGCGTGAATGGCTATATAGATTTGTAAAGTTATATTAGGGGAGAGTAATCTTAGGTTATTCGTTTCGTAGTTGAATTAGGTCAATGGATTGGATATATTGGTGTAATTAGTAAATGTAGTACGAGATTCGCTATGGGCAGAATTGCTTTTATATGCCACGCATTTCCGTTTTGCCTATGGAAGGGATTATAAGACGTAGAACGCTGTTCCTTCCTATGGAGTTTTTTTTTTATTGCTCTCATCGTCAGATAGATGTCATATTCCTATCCGATGAGAAGCAGTTTCTTCTCTTAACCTAATTGTGCTGCCGTATTCGTATTACATTGAACACATCGATATACCAGATGGATTGAAATTTGGTTTGACTGCGAACCTTTGGCCTAAGGTTAAACAAGGATTGAATATGTTCTTTTCAAATGCAAATCTATGTAGTCTATTCATACTCGACACTCTAAATAAAGATGCCTTAAATTTAAGTTGGGTATAGACGCTTGCATGGGTTCGTTTCCGGTTGATTATGTTTTTGGTTTTCATATTCGATCAAAATATATATAGACATTCGGTAAATACTGATACCTTATGGTGAGTATCTAAAATGTATTTATTCGGATGTCTTTTAAGTTATTGGTGTTAATGCAAGCATCTTACGGTGAATGCTATTGGGTTACTTATAAATTTCCCTCTGCAATTGACGGTATCAATGATTTTGTATTTTGATCGTTTATGTTTATTTTGAAATGTTTTTGACCGTGGAATCTATGTAACCGATCTATACTCAACATTTTTAAACAAATCTATGCGAACTAATAATAGTATAAAATTTAAAAAGGAAATTAAAAATCTAAAATAAAAGTAAAAATAATGTTAAATGTTAAAGTAAACATATTAAAATAATAATGTTAAATCTTATATATATATATATGCGTAAATAAATTTTTGGATGTTAATTACTGGCAGTGGCGTATTTTATTTATTTTTTAATATTGAAATATAATTAGATAAGATATTATATTATTAAATCTCTGCTATTCCCTGAGCTAGTGACATGGGCTAACGACCGGATATCAAAATATATAAATAAAATAAAATAATTTTTTTTTCTTTGACTTACGTATCTGCCTACTTTATAAATTTTTCTAGGTTCAAATGCATAGATGGCGCCCTGTAGTGCAGATGACGTTAAGCTCTCTTTCTCCGGATCGTTATAATATATAGGAGTTAGGTGGTGGTTATTGATTTCTTGGAATAAAATATTGACTTAATTTCACATAAATAATTTGAAATTTTAAAATTAGCGCTATGATTTACATAAAAAAAAAAAAAAAATTTCTTAGAAAGACAGATTTCTACTCTGTTTTTCGATAATAACACTATCATATCATTAAATTGTTTTCCCAAATTTGCAAGCATACGCTGTAATTAGAATAACAAACTTGTTTTAATTAAAAGAAATTAAACTGACTTCCCCATGAAAAGAAAGGGGGGATTTAAAAAAAGAGCGAACATTCTTGCAAATTTAGGAAGTTATTGGCATATTATTTAAAATATAAAATATAATAATCAAAATATGAAATATTGTGGCTGCATGAAAACAAAATAAGAAAATAGAATTATTTACTAGAGGCTCAATGATAGGAGAAATATTAAGAGAGTTTATAGAGGGTTGAACATATTTTAACAGATCAGGTAAGAGCTTAAAAAGTTATATTATTTGATAAGGTATTGCTGATCTCAAAATCAGCTAAAAGATTACACTACATTTAAAGGAATGGTTAGACAAGAAATTTAGTTTAAAGTTACGATTGTTCATGTAAGTTTACTAATTATAGCAGCAACATGAATGTTACCTTGTTCATTAATAGCAGTGGTTCTTGGTTGATTTGAACAACCCATCGGAGGCTAGATCTAGTTTTTATTATATTTGGTCAGGCAGGTAGCACTTTCTTTATTTAGCATATAAGTACATAGCAATAGTTCATGGGTGTTTGGATCCTGGGCAATGTCATTGGGCAAGATGGCATGTTGGAAAGGTGAGAAAAGGTGAGGTTTTATCCATTCGTGGTACATAGAATCAGAGACAAAATGAGCGTGGATTCGGTTTATCATTGCTCTTATTAAATCACTTGTTCTCCCTGGGAGTTCAAATCCAGCACTATTTATATCATTTTTTAAGTTGTTCTGGAATGTTTTTAATTACTTGACTTAAGGCAATTTATCTACTTTGGAGATCTGCAATTTGCAGACAGATGCACACCTTTGTTCTGGCAAGTTTTAAGACAATGCAATCCTGCTTCCAAGAATTTCTCGAATGATTGTTTTAAAATATAATCTTAGATTTTAAAACAAATTTGAAATGGATAAAATTTCCACTAATGGATCTTACATTACTTTTATAAAAAAATAAAATTTTAATTTGGACTAATGGATTCTGGTTAATTGACTTAATTGCATTCGAGAATATTCGGCAGATTGCATTAGCTTTTCTGACCTCCATTACTAAAATAAATAATAAAATTTAAAATACAAATTAATATAAAATATTTTAATATAAATATTTTACAAATAATCTCCCCTCACCAGCTTTTCTGACCGCCATTATTAAAATAAATACACCTGGGTCTCTTTTTACGCGGACTTATTTAACACGATTTTGAAGTTACGCAATTCGTGTTTCACCAGAAGTCGATTTCCAATAATGCGCTATTACTTTAAATAATAAATTTCACGCACTTACGTTATATTGAAAGTAATAGCACATTATTGGAATTCAACTTTCATCATAGTAATTTCAATATTTTCAGTGCTTTATAATAGTAAGATTTTATGCAATAATGAAATTAAAATCATGATTTCCACATTTTATGTATACGCATATTAAATTTTACAAGATTATAATGTATATTTGTTCAAACATTGTGCGTGTTAATTTTGCATTTTAAATCACATTCTGTTTTTGCTTTTTAAAAAAGAACGTAATCAATTATTATTTTCTTATTAATGACACTAATCATTAACATGTTCTTAAATTCCGAGAGCTAAATGGTTGTATGTCTGGATATCGCGAGCTTCGTAAACAATTAATAAAATCATTGTCTCAAAGATTAATTACTGATTACGTTGTCTCCAGAAAATCATAATAATTAAAACGTGTATAAAAAAATGTAAATTACTGTACTGTAAATTATCCATAAAAATATATTATTTTGAATAAAATTAAATATTATAGTTAAAAAAAGTTTGTCTTGTATCAATTTTTTTCAAATTTGAAATTTTTTATTAGTCATATTTTATTTCCTTATTTTTTTTTTTGTGTGAATTTTAAAGTAATTTTATGTTGGTGCTTTGCTTTTACGCGAATTTTGAACAATCACAGACCGCATCCCCCCTTTTTCAATGTAAGTTACGTCATTTTTGCGCGATTTTGTTTGCGCGTGTTTTCTGAGGAACCTATCTATCGTGTAAAACGAGACCCAGGTGTAATAAAATTTAACATAAATTTAAAATACAAATTAATATAAAATATTTTGATATAAACATTTTACAAATAATCTCCCCTCACCTATGATATCTATGTATCCATTATGCAAATATACGAATTAAAATAAAATATTTATTTATTGAAAGTATTTAGATTAAGATATTTATACATATCTACGTATAAAAATGTATTAATAAATGCATATATATATGCATAAAGATGATTTGAATATGGTTTGGTGGTGGGAGATTCTGAGTGGGCTGTAAAGCTCAATCTGAATACCAGATTGACCGCTTCAATATATAGTGCTTAAAAATTCAGAAGATCAAAAATTGTAAACACAACAATTCAAGAAAATAAAATTATACCACTGTATAACTGAAAAAATAAAAAATAATTTCTGTTTTAACAGCTGAATTCCACAAACACTTTAGACTTCAAATCAAATACTTTGTAGTGGATATAAATCTCAAACTATCACTTGACTAAGCTTACTTTTCAAGGCACTAGATTACAGTAAGATCTATCTTTTCTCAAAACATAAGCTAGCAACACAAAACAGTAATTCAATCAATGCCAACACTGCTAAAACAAATTAATCTATTTACAATTCTATCCAAGTTAATGTGTTACAAAAGTAATAAAAGTAATTCAGAGACATATTATTTAATTTTAAAAAAGGCTACAAGAAGATATCATTACTCTTAATATATATATATACCATGGCTAAGAAGATTTTGAGACTTATGCAAAGAAACTTTTAGTTTTATTTAGGGAGAAATCATTTTGTATTGCATCATTCACTCAAACACATTTTTAATTTAAAAAACTAGTTTATAACAAACAAAAATATGAACTATTCACAAATTTATAATAATATAAAATTCCTATTCTGATTATAAAATGGGGAAAAAAGTATCCTTTTTTATTTAATAAAAATTAATAGCAATAGATTAAGATAAAGCATTAGCATATTCTGTTGGTGAATAGTACCCTTCAAAATTCCCAGCTATATTCTACGTACTCAAATATTTTCACAAGAAATATTACTGGTACAATTAAGTCTACTTCACAACACTAGCTTCCTGTTCTTTCACATATCTGTGAATAACATAGAAAAGTTACTTCACAGAAAATGTACAAAAAAACTGTTAAACAGATTGGACTTGTCAATAACTTGAGATGTAATTTCACCATCTAAAACTTGTCTCAAATCAAGATCTCCCTTGTGGCTGTTACATCAAAAATTTAAAATCAAAGAATTATAAAATGGATTTCTTATGATATTCCAAATTTTTTTTATATATCCAATAATAAAGCCAGTAGGATTTGATCTTTTTAATCACAACTGAGTGTCATTAACAAATTCAGGACAACTCATGGTAAATGAGCTCATCTGCATCACAAATACAATTTATTAGACAAGGATTTATGTAAAAGAAAGCAAACATAAACTATAAACAATGTAATTAAAGATTGTCAAAGCTATGGTCATAGTGGACAATTAAAGGACTTAATAAACCCACTGAAGTTTCTATCTCCTGGATGAAGTCTCTACAGATATGTTTTGTTAGAAGTTAAACTGTCAAAAAAAAAAATCCATATTAAATAAAATAAATGATCAGCTGGGTAATATAAAGAAAAATAATGGATAAAATTAACCATAGAATTAAACTAGGATGAAATGCTTTTGCAAGAAATAATATTAAATAATAAAAATGTGTTTGAAAGAAAAGGTTTATAATAAATATATTTTATTAGAATTCATATATGAATCTGAGACTTGAGCAGCTAAGAAAAGAGCAAATTAGTGATTTGGGATTACACAGCAAAATATAACTTTTTATGTAAGAATTAACATGAAAAAATGGAAAGTGAAATATGCAAATAAAAAAACAATTATCATTGATTATCTTTGAAAAAATTAAGAATACACTTGAGCTGAACTAAGCATGTTGGTAAAAAAAGTTGGCAATAAATGGACAACTGAAGTCTTCAATTAGGTTCCAAGAGATTATAAAGATCTCAAATAAAATAGATGAATGAGATAAGGAAGTTTGTTGGAATGTATATGAAAAAAATTATAAATCAAAAAAATTTAATTAAATTCAGAGAGAATTTCATCATGCAGATGTCCTGTATTACAACTTCAATTTCCAAATTCTTGGTCTGGTTAATCACTGAAAAGTTAAACAAGTACTACTTCATAAACCTGCTACTTCCTCAAAAATTTCAATAATTATTTCCATGTGGAAATATTTTAATCACTACAAATTATTTAAAGAAATACATATTAACCCCCCCCCTTGTCAGGTAAAAATTATGATTTTGTTTTAATATCTGACAATTTTTATAAGCAAAATTATATTATTATTAAAAATAACCAGCACTTCCAAAGTATAAATAAATTTATCTATAAAGTTAAATATGAAATACTATAAAATTTATTCTCTAATAATTTTAATAACCCTGTAATTAAACAATGGATTGTAACATTTAGTGCTGGCAATATATAGTAATATTTATGGAGCTCTACAATAAATCTGATATGAATACCATAATAATTCACATATCAGACTTATACAAAAATGCCCAATTTTTTGTCTAACAAATCAGCAAGTAATAAAAGAAAGAATATTTTTGCAAGTTTATTAAAATGATTAAGTCAGATTTTTAAATTACTATGGTATTCACATCAAAAATTATTATAAAACTCGACAAATATTATAAAAATATACATTTTAAGCTCCAAAATTAAAAAATAAGACAGTCATACTCAAACAGAATCATAGTTTTGAAGGCAACATTTCACATTAGCTGACATTAACCTAGAACATTCTTTCAATCAAACAATTTACTAATAATTAGATATATACTTATAATACTTACTTGTGCATAATCTTAAGAAGATTAAGGCATATTACCAGGCATTCCTCCAAACATACCACCACCTAATTTTGAACTCATTTTTGCCATCAAATTCATTATTTTGGGATTACTTTGATATTTGGCAAAATTTGCAGGATTGGATTGAATATCTGAAAAAGCTGCAGCTATTTCAGGATCCTAAAAATAAATTAAAATGTATTTAAGTATCACCTAACTTAATTAAAAGTAAATGCCACCTATATAATACAGTAAATGATTATTGAATAAGAAATGTATAAAAGGACACAGATGAAATAATATATCTATTACAAATGTGAAATATATGCAAAATATTTGATATTGTTAAAAATTAATAAAAAAATCAACTTTTAGTTATATCAATACACTGTTATCTGGTTAGAGATGTATGTTTATGTGAGGGCTCATCATAGCAACCATCATCAATTTGTATCTAATTATTATGATTTATAAATATTTTGTGAGATTGGTGACATCTTAGGATATTGACTTTATTAGAACTATATAAATAGATACATTTTTAAAAATAGTAAATGCTTTTACTTGCAGTGCACTAAAAAGCAAAAAAAATAATTGTTTCTTCAACCACAATTGGGATTTTTAGATTTAACTTGAAATAAAAGGCCCCCGATCCAGAAATTAATTAAGTCAATTCCTATTTTTCATAACAAGGGATTGGCTTAATTAATTTCTGGACTCCCAATGCTTTTATTTCAAGTTAAATCTAAAAATCCAAACTGTGATAGAAGAAGCAATAATTTTTTTGCTTTTTAGTGCATGGTAAATAAAAGCATTTAGTACATTTTTTTTATATCTCTATTTACTTATAACATTTTAGTATTAGGATAGTAAATAAAAAATTAATACAATATTGTACTTTAAATGGACTCGCCAGTTATAGTTTATATATATATCACTAAATATTTCTGCTATAAGTTAATATGCATGTACCACATTTAGTATGTGTACATAATTACTACATGTACATAATCATTAAGTGACATAAAATATGAAAATATCTTTTTAAGTGAAAAGTATTTAACATTTTTTGCTTTTGATTGAATTTTTTTTTAAAAAAAAAATGCTTACCAAAATGATTTTATTTTAAATTAATTTGACACTTTTATATATATATCACTAGATATTTCTGCAATAAGTTAATAATTCTACACCATATGTATATATCATATTTAGTATGTGTACATAATTATATACATGCATAATAAAGCATTAAGTAACTTAAAATAGTAAAACATCCTTTCTGTTGAAAAGTGACATTGTTTCTTTTTATTTGAACAAAAAAATGCTTATCAAAACTATTTGTAAACTAACTTTATTTTATTCTAACTTAAATTGCTCACATTAATTAAAGTATATTAAAAGTTCTACAAAAAAATATTCAAATTTTCCCACCCAGTGTTCCATATCTAAACAACTAAGTCACCTACTTAAAATATTATAATAGTAAAGATTTAGAAAAATTGCACCAAATTTCAACAAATTATATTAAATTTAAATCTATTAAATCTCGATTTCAATATGTTATTATATCTTAACTCAAGCTTTAATTGAAAGCAAAAAATCTCTAGACCTCCTTCTCGCAGCCTTACATACTGAAGTTCCAAAAATGAATTTTACGTTTAATATCAAAATATTCAAAATTTCCTGCCCATTGATCCAGATCTAAGAAACTAGGTCACCTACCTAAAAAATTATAGTGCCCTATCATTTTGATAGTGATTTTAAAGATATGTACTAAATTTCAACAAATTATATTGAATATAAATTTATTAAACCTCAATTTTAAAATTATATTCTAACTTAAATAATAAGTGATTACTAGAGTTTACAATCAAACAGATATTATAACTTAAATAAAAAAATTAATTATCCATAAATAAAATGATGACATTAATGCTAAAAAATATACAGCATTGTAAAGAGTTTATTCATTATACAATATATATTATGTTTTGATTATACATTTAAAATATTATTAATGTATTTTATCGATTTTTCATCAAGTGTAATTATAAGATAATCAATGCTTTCATTTATACATATCCAAAGTAAAGAAGACTTCAATTATTAACAACTGTAAATGAAAAAAAAATTCCAATTTCATTCAATATAGTAAGTAATCAAAAACTTATTTTGATCATGCACAACAACCAAGTATTATTAGCGAAAATATATTAATCCAATCAGTTTTATAGATTAAAATTCTTACAAACTTATTTTGTTTGTGGCAAAAATATGATCAATGTATTTCTAAGTTATTTTGAAAAAATAATTGTTTCTGCGTTATGCAGTTAATAATCAACTTTATATGATCAAAAACTACTAAACAAGTTTAAAATATTTATCTGCTCAATTTTAAATCAATAATCTCATAATTTGTTTCTGACATATTCAAAATAAGTATTTTTATCATAAACCCCAAAAAATACAATATCGGCAAACTATACATCACATTTCTTTATTTAATTTTGATTGCATTTATGTGATATAAACAAATCATGAAATGCTGCTTGAAAAAAATAAATAAATAACAGCACTACAAAAAAATTCAGTTTTATTAGTTAGATATTACAAAAATAATAAAATTTTGACAATAAAACATAACGTGCATAAAAAATAAGTTTTAAGATGTAAATTGTAGTTAGTTATCATATTTTTTACATGGTTTATTTTAACAAATTGTGATTCACAAAATATTTGGCTATATAAGAAGCAAAATGGTGGACTATCGATGAAAAAATTATAATTTAAAAAAAAAAAATTAAAGCTACTGAATTTTTTTTTACACAGTGCATTTACCCACAAATTATTTGTTCATTAACTAACATTTTTTAAAATTTAAACATTAATTTTTACATATTTTGAATTTAAGATAAGGAATTAATTTTTTCCTCATAAAAACTCATTATAATTGCTTATTTTTTTATGCAAGATTTTGGTTTATTTTGGGAAACCAATTGAAGTCACTATCCAGGATAATGGATAATGCTCTAAATAGCTTAATATTACTCCCATATTAGAAATATAATTTCTATGATTTAATATTTAAATGACTTTTACAATTAGTATTGAAATAAGAGAATAAGATGTTACTCAAGCTGTCTCCTATTTACCTGCCATTCATGCAAACCCCCCCCCCACTTTACTGAAGAAACTCTGGCAATCGCAGAAAGGCAGACAAGTTGATAGAGAATTGGAGCATCCTTCCACCCTTTAGAAATAAAAATATTTTTTGAAGATGAATTAACTTATAGTCAAACAGTATGTGGATGCAGAAGGCAATGAAAAACACTACATTAAAGAGTCTAATATATATATAATAATTTTGTAGCCACTAAAGAACTATTAGATTTAATACTAAAATTCTTGATCATAGTATTTGCAAAACAAGATATGGCAAGACAAAGATGAGGAAATATCTTCAAAAGGAAAGTGAAAATATTGCTAAAATCCAATAAACCATAAGAAGTAAAAAAATCAATAATAAAATATGGGGTCAATGTTTTTAATGGTGAGACTAAATAGCAGAAAATGATTGTTCCAGATCAGAGGCTATTAGAATAATTTATAATGAAGATGATAAAATTTGGAAGAAAGAGCGTTGATCTTATTTTAAAATATAAATGGACATAATAAGATAAAGCATTTCATGCAAATGAAAAATGATCTATGATGGAGCAGATCTAGTTCTAGTTAGTTAAGATCAAGAAATTGGTAAACTATTTGAGAAATTGGATGAATTGTTAGATCTTTAAATAATACAAACATTAGTAATTTTAATATACATCAATACATATACATTAAATTTTAATATATGTTGATTGATTTGCTTTGGAAAAGAAAAATCAAAAAAGTGAGAGACTTAAAGCAGCTGAAGATATTAGCCAAGTATTGATATAGAAATCAATCAAAATAGTGCTAGTGGCAATGTGGATGACAATGGTAACACAAAAAAGCATGATAAAAAAGAGTATAATAATAGCAGTTACAAAGATGTAGAGGAAAATGAATAGAAGTCTTTAATGATTCAAGAATATTGAATTGGAATGAAATAAGAAATAGAATTAGCAATAAAAATTTTGACCAGTACAAAGTAGAAAAGAAAAGTTAATTCAAATAAAATGTAGAATAAAGAAAGAATAAAAACAATCAAATGATTAATTGCTTAGGAGTTCATAATTAAATTCAACCAGTGCCAGTGCCAGAGTTGAGTTGCAATTCATGGCTCCAGAGTTCATCACTCCAATACTCTACTAAATCACACAGGCAGAGAAATAATAAAAGATAGACATGATTCGTAATGAAACTGAGAAGAACTTAAGCAGATGTCAAATAGAAAAATTATATCAAAGGTTTAAAATGTTAAATTACAAAGAGAGAAAATTTAGTAATATTGCCAAGATTAAAGAAGGAAAAATATTAGTCTGATAAT